>OU898276.1:188466152-188846671 GCA_918026665.1 Diabrotica balteata
AAGTCTCGTCAGTAAACACTATAAATTTATTTGCTTCTCTAGCTTCCTTAATGTTCCTCAGGTATTGTAGCCTCAAATGTCTAATTTAATGTTTTTCTATCAACATTTTTCTATTGTCAACTGTTTTATTTTCAGCGAAACTCAAGTTTATGCAATTCCCTTCCCATACTTTCTCTACTTCCTGAATAATTCAGTTCGCTTACAAATTTCTGATGAATTTTCTTATTTGTGGGAACTTACTGATCCCTAGGATGGAAATTATATATCTGTTTCCGTAAGATACCTTGATCACATCCATCTAGCTGTATTTTTGAGCACTTTTCTGTCGTTTATTAGGCGTGGAGAATCCAAAGGTTTCTGCATTTTCAACCTCACGACCCTCTTTAGCGATTTTTTTGACGCTTGATAAACTGACACCTATAAACATTTAATTTTATATAAACTTTTTTCTCTTAGTCAATTTCATATTTTTACATAACACCTATTTTTATATTTTAATTATAACCAAAAAAATATAATCCAAGTTTGCAAAAAATATTTTTATAATATAAATATATCATAAATTTACCTTTCAAATCAGCCGTCATTCTTGTACTTTGGATAACTCAATAAGAAGTGCATTTCCTTCTGCTTGCTGTTGCGTGAATTTTAAGAGTATATGATTTCACGAGCTTGTCAAATCAGAATCCGATTTTTTACAGCACTTACGTTATTCATTTTAATAAAAAATTATTTCACCTCTTAGTTTTTGAAATAAAACTCTACAAATAACTATTTCACGAATTACGAAGTTATCTGGCAACGTTGTAAACCGACTAAAATTGGTTTCCAATGCTAAATAAATGGATGTTTACGCTTCCCTCCTTGATATAATGACCTTGAAGGTTACAGCTATTTATGTCCATCTGTACTTTCTATTTGTTCTATTCTATACATTTTAGCCGCTGGTCTTAATCGTTTTTTATTCTGGGTTGTTCCTGCTGTGATAGCTAAGTTAATATCTATAATAATATCTAGTAATTTCTCTATGGTTTGGGATGACCTCCGCAGAGCTGTTTCGTAGAGCAGTCAACAAAACCATGATAGCCTTGATGATTGCCAACATCCGGACCGGATAAGGCATTGAAGAAGAAGAATTTCTCTATCGTATCATTTCATCTGATTAGCGATGGCTCTCTAAATTTCTCGCTTGTTGTCCTTGAAACATCAGTAGCTTTCGTATTGCCAGCACAGTTGATGTGGCCAAAAAAATGTTATATCCAATTTTTTATCTTTATACTTAAATACCTAAGTTACTTTAATCAATAAGATTCAATGTTTGTCGTGGTTCCGCCTGGACCATTTTCAGCCCCTGTACTTGTGTTTGCTTTAGTCAATTCAGTTCATCTGAAGATTACTTTAAAAGGCGAGTCTAACACACGATAACAATTAGCTCTTGACAATACTCTCTTGTGTACTATTGGTAATCTTGTGCAGTGGCATAAGTGATTTACACCCGCACTAATCAAAAACTGGGAAAAGAAAACCAACTCAAATGATTATATAACTGTATTACACTAAACCTAACCTACTGGTATTAACTTACTATCTAATTTATGTAAAAATACGTAAACATTCTTAAATACAGAAAAAAATAGACGAAAAAATTCAAACAGATATTTAATAACTTCCCTATTCGCTTGTCGAGCTCTCAATTCCCCTCTAAACGGAAAACGGAGCAAGCTCATGAAGTCTTTTCTTATCACTGTTTTAAAAAATAATCTCCATTCTAATATGTACAATAGTAACCATTTTATTTACAATGTACATTAATATAATCTAACTGTTTCTAGCGATTCGTTAAAAAAATCAAAATAGATTGGAAATTAAAAGAAGGCTCTGCAATTGAACGATCCGAACAGTGAATGAATTCCCTAATTTTTTAAGTTACTTGTTTTTAAAACCGGTAATAGAGGAACGTAAATTGACAAAAATCAGTTTTCAAAAAAGAAATTTTATTCGAGGTAAAACAAAGACCTTCCTAGAGTACCGAGAAATTAAAGGGTACGGTAGGTTTAATATACAAATAAATATTAAATAGATAACTGGAGTAAAAACACTGTACAATGATTAAGGATAAGGGCGGTATTCAGATAACGATCGTTGAAGAATTAACTCACTGGTCAGAGTACCTACATCAAAGAACATTTCCAAAGATAATTGAAACAACTTAATTTTTACTAAAAAATACACCATAGGGAGACAAAATCTCTTCTAAAACTTATTGACGAAGACGCTATTAAAGCTTTAGTTGATGTATATTTAATATCGTTACTCCAAAGTTTTCTTAACGAGTTGTTCGTCCTTTTATTGTTCAGTTCTTTTTGATGTTTTTTTATGGAATACAATAAACAATTTCTTATTCACAGTGCTTTAGATTCTTTTATACTACAAGTAAATTTTTAAATCAATAAAACTACACGTGACAACTCTGAATTCAGAAATTAGTTTTACGGAATATTTAGCAGTTGTACTGTGACGAAGTAAAATGTTATTGATAACGTACAATGGCTTTAAAGGAAGTAACATATCACTGAATGCGCGTTGGTTGCCAATTATTGTTTCTTTCATAATTAGTTTTTACAAAACATATATATTCTTGCTTTGGTAAGAAGCTAAAACCACTTTATATACAGCGACAATGGCATGCAATGTAATACTGGATAATCCTGAATTTTAATAGTTTGCACCAAATTCGTATTCAATTGCAGGAAATAAAACATGTTCTAAGAACACTTACTAGATATTTCATTAAATTTGAAGCACCGTCGTTTCTTGTTCCTCAATTAAGTTCATATATTATAATAACCACAGTTAACCCTATTAAACTGGGAATAAGCCACAATTAAAGATAAAAATACGTTTATTGACGTTTCAATTTCCACTTCGGAAATCGTTCTCAAAATACAAACAGTGAATTTACTGTTTGTATTTTGAGAACGATTTCCGAAGTGGAAATTGAAACGTCAATAAACGTATTTTTATCTTTAATTTGTGGCTTATTCCCAGTTTAATAGTAATTAATTTACAATGCCACAAGAAAATAGCTTCAGAACAACACAGTTAACCCGTTCACAGATTCCCGAACCTGTTCTACGCCGCCATGAGTTCCTAGAGATGTATCTTTTTCTTCTTCTAGTGCCGACTCCACTAATGAAGGTTGGCTGTGACCTATGCAAATTCGATATCGAAGCGATATCGGAGATATGGGGTGGGTTTGAGAATGCTTGAATGCTTTTTTTTGCCAAAAACTCTTCCACCTCAAAAAAGGGTACTTAACGTAGTCGTTGAATTCTTCAGGACGCCTTTATAGAACTGTCCAGTTACTGTCTGATTGGCAGTAACATTGCCTTGTACCGTTTGCTACCCACTACTTATTTTGTTTTAAGGGTCTCGGAATCATACTCAAATATAAATGCCTCATCTCCCTTGAATATCTGATTCAATATCTGCCCTTGGTTGAATGCGTGACAACAAATCCTCATAGACTGTATTTTCACTCATTTTGAAAAATACGCATAAAACACAAACCACATAAGCCTTAAACTTCAAACCTTTAAATGGAACTAAAAGAAGAATCCTAGGTCCATACATATGTTTACGAATAACACAATGTTGTAATTTCGCGAGTAATAACTAAATACACAGAACTTAATTGCCACATGTCGAATGTGGATTCCATCTCATGAAAAATTAATCATAGATTTAAAAATAAATCAGGATGCATTGTAAAGTGGCTTTAAGACTGACATTTTTCATGTTACTTGTTTTAATTTTGAAACTCAATGCTCAACCTCTTATATGGTTTCAAAGCAATGATATTTGTGATGTTTGTACGACTGCGGTCCGAAAAGTACTTACCCTCACCGTCCGATGGCGCCGCTACCGAAACAGAAATTTGCTATCGTGTAATACACTCTCGTAGATGAAGTTTCGGCCGAATGAGCGTGTCGGCGGATTTTAGTAAAATGGAAAAACAGCATTATCGCGTGACCAATTAGAGAGAAACGGCAGCGAATGCTTGCATGCTGTGTATGTTGACTTTTCTTCCATGGCGACCGTCAAAAATTGGTTTAACTAGTTTCAACGGCTACTACGGAGGATAACGTGACAAAATTCATGACCTCGTATTGGCAGACCGATGATTAAAGGTGCGCGACATAACTGAGTCACTAGGCATATCAAAAAACCGCGTGGGTCCGTAAGATCACTTTATAGCAGTGGTTGATGCTATTTAAGTGCAATTCGAAGAAGTTTCCGCCTCGTATCGTGACCGCAGATAAAACAGATCCATTGGTACACACCAGAGTCCTAGAAACAGTCGAAACAGTGGACTTCACCCGGAGAACGAACTCCAAAGAACACAAAGACTATCCTATAGATCGGAAAGATTATACCACCGTTTTTTTTTGAGTTCACAATTTCTACATCTACTAATCTACATCGACTAACTGGAGGGCACAACAGTCGCAAGGCTCTACTATGTCGAATTATTGGCCCGAATTGCAAAAAAAGGCCACATTTGGCGAGAAAAAAATGTGCTCTTGCACCATGACAACGCATTGGTCGAATTGGGCTACAACCTGCTGCCCTATCCACCATAGTCTCCAGATTTGGCCCCATGCGACTTCTTTCAGTTTCCAAATTTAAAAAATCACTATCTGGGTAGAAATTTGAGTCGAATACCATCCGTTGAGTCCGTCGTCACGGAGGCCTACTTTGCACACCTGCAGAAAAAGTATTTTTCAGGCGGTTAAAGAAATTGGAGCATCACTGGGTAAGTGTATCGAGGTAAAAGGAAATTATGTAAAGAAAAAAAATCGTCACTTTTTCAAAATGTGTTGTTTTCTTTTGTGGGGTAAGTACTTTTCGGACCACCCACGTATAACTGCTGCCAAAAATCAAAACGCATATCCTTTTTTCTCATCTTGAGATCAATATTTAAGTTATTCCGATATGAAAACAAAGATAATGAAGGTGAATGGTACCACCAAGACCTTTTCGGAGATATTTCAATAGATAATTAGAAAAAAAGGAAAAGACGTTTGAAGGAACTCATTATTTTTCATTTATCCATTTAATAATTAATCTTTTCGGTATAATTATTTGAAACTGCTTATCATTTGGTTCCTTTGCAGAGCCTTAAAGTCTTATCCTGTTAGTATTTTTTTATAGTCAAATAGATACCATAAAATAAAAACAAAAGATATATACATATTGTGAACTTTACTAGATCGACATAGACCCACAAAACATTTGTTATTTCAGATGTTTGTTATAACACTTAAGTATATTAGGTTATGTTTTAAACGTCCATTCTATAAACCCGATTCAATGCGATGTGAAAACTTAGTATACTTCACATTCACCTAATCATTTTATTGCAGGATTAAAGTTGACTGACTTTATTGATCATTTGTGAGATTAAATTGTAGGATAAAGTGTTTTCATCTTTATTAAAACACTACATCCAAAATGTGTCATTGTTTTCCTTATCGTTCCTGCCATTGCCCGTATAGATTTAGTGAAACCTATTAAAACAAGCTTACTGCATCCTGACAAGGCACATTTTGTTGTTCGCCACTTGTAAAATAACACTGTTCATACTTTTCATCCATATTATTCATTGGATATATGGGAACAGGACAATGTTCTTATCTGATAAGTTTTTGATGCAGCATTGTCACACTAGCGCTGAATGAGATAATTTATCAAGAAAAACGGCCGCTATTACTACCTTATCTGCGCTTTAGTGTTGTAGTGTAGCAACTATTGGTCATATTGGCATTGGTGAACTGTATGCTATGGCTCCACTAGAAAGATATATAAAGACTGGATGCTGCAAAGAAACTTACGATACAATTTCTTTCAACATATTAAAAGAAGCCTTGTAAGTTATGCATCGCCATTTCACTGCATCATGGTATGACTGAAATATTTACCAGTGTTAGAATTTTATATCTAATGGAGCATCTGCTACGAATTCAACATCATTAAAAAGTTTTACAGCAACTATACTGTGTCGATTCGACTATTTCGACATTCTCCTTCTACAACTATATACAGATTAGAAAAAACCGTTTTAGGAATCACGCATCCTTTATTAAATACAACAATCTTTTAGAAAAATATTTAAACTAAAAATGTAAAACCTAAATGTATTCTTTCGGTTGTTTCAATATTATAAACAATTAAAAATGTTTGATATGAAAATCTCCTAACTAAATTACATCATAATCAAAATTTCAGTCGATTGTTTCTTCTGGCATATCAGTAATTTGATCATTAGCAAAATTAAGGTCAGTTAATAATGGGACGCAAAAAAATGACATATGACATACAACCTTCAAAAGTTATTCATCAAAATTTTGAGCTCAATCAGGTTTACAAGTTACTGTATTTAAAAGTAAAGTACTGTTTACTGATAAAAATACAATTTGAGCAAAATAAATTCCTAATAAACATTACTCAGAATCCTCATAATATTAAAGAGGTGATATGCTGAATTTAAACGCGGTCATACAACACAAGTGATGCTGAATGCTATTTCGACAGTTGTATAAAAAAAACCAAAAAAATGGTTTTGCTCCATCGTAAATTGAAGTTGACTTGAGATACAAGATGACTTGAAGATAATACCACAACCCAGTGAAATAATCATTTTCCATGAATATGAATCCATGAATTTCCATAATTTATTATTAATTAACCATACTAGCTAAACAATCAAAAATTAACACAATCTAATTAGAAAATGGACTTTCACCAAGATTTTGCTAGTGACCAGATTATTATTCAGTGTGCTTAAAGAAACATTGCTACCTATTGCTTTCTTTTCGCCAACTAACCTTCACATTCCAGTCGCAGTCGGTTATTGATTATAAAACCTAAGCCATACAATTCTACAATAAATAATTTGATTATTTATCGAATATTCGCTAATTGATTGGAAAATTTGATTCACAGTTGTCAATTAATCGAATAATCAAAAACAGTCGATTAAGTTTGATTCAAATGAAGCATGTCTATCATGAAAAAGTATTTGAAAACGCGAATTATAGGAACTTGCACAGTCAAGTAATAAATTTTGTCATCTGTAACGCCTAAGATTATTTATATTTTCACAGAGTGTACTAAGACTGCACTGAATTTGAATCAATCTCAAACGAAATTACAACATACAAATTCTTAGGTAAAAAATTCCGCCTTAATGCTATTTTTGAACATTTCCTAAAGGATTCCACCCCGAAATTACAGTTTTCTCATCGAGAAAACAAGTATAAAAACTCGACATTTTCGTTTTTGGTTAAAAAAACCTATAATTAAATAACATTTTCATGGTAAAAGATGTAATATAGAAAATTATACAAATTATCCACTACTGTTAAATATTTGATCATTAAAAAATTAAATAAACTTTTAAAAATGTTACACTGCATGCATGTACGTGACCAGAACATAACAGCTATCATAGTCAAAACAATGTGTTTGTAAAAATAATGTCAACTATCAGCTGTCAAATTAGAGTCACTTGTCAAAGTTGTCAATATGTTTTTGTATTTAAAAAATGCCACTGAAGACGAATACAATTGGAAGTTCGTGAGATGTGAAATATATGTACAGTTTGCTGGGCTGGTGGTAACAGCTTGTTCAATAAATTTACAGGCCTATATGCTTGGTAAATACTTTAGGCAAGATCTTTGAGATTCTTGTGAAGACAAGACTGGAGAAGGAAATAATAAATAGAGATGGCATATTTGACCGAGAGTATGGGTTGAGGAAAGGAAAATCTGCGGTAGACGCGTAGCAGGATCATAGGTACGCCATAGCATGTTCCTACATATATCCATATGTAGGAACAGATGGATGGTAGCTTTGTTTACTAGGTGGTTTGATTACAAGCTGGAAATTTTCAAATATCACAGAATATATGAAGTGAGGTGTCAGAGACACTAATTACTTTTTCAATCAGTTCCACAGGGCACAGTTCCTTTAGGGTCTACATGGAAAAGATAAGAAAAGGTTGCGGATGGAAACTGCACGTACTGGGGAGTGGCTGAAATGACTGAGCACTGTGTATTCGACTGCAGAATATTCGACGAGGACAAGAAAAGAGAATATTAGAGAGGAATCTGCAGCAAAGATAAGGGCAAGATAGTGAAACAGAGAGAGAGAGAAAGAGATAGAGAAGACAGGCTATTTGTGTAATGCACCGGTCTGTGGAAGATCTACCCCTTGAATAGTCCAGACGAGGGGGTGGACTTTGTTAATATACAGGGAGGTATGGGTATATCTGTGAGCACTACTCCTCTGGGGGTACAGCCTTCGAATGGACCCTTGCGCCCAGAATCCAACAAACGCCTGATCATCATTAACGAGACACGGCCTGATACGGTCTTTAGCTTTACCACCTCTTTCCCATAAAAAAATGTTCAATTTGCAGAAACAATTTTAGAGCATATGTTTTACAAAAGTTATTTTCGGCATGAAAGCAGATAAGAAGGTTGCAGAAAAAGTTTCAATGGAATAGATCCATTCAAGCCAACAATTCATAAAATAATACAAATATAGTGGACATAGAAACAAAAAATTACTAGAACGGGTCAAAAAGAAATTCAATTGAGAATATAAATACAAAGGTCTTTAAAAAGAGTTTAGTTATCTATTTTTGTCTAACTAAACGGTATGTATATTACAGATGAAACTGGATACTACAGAGAGTATTATTAAAATTCTTGTCTTTATTAAATATTTAAAGTTAGTGTGACCATCAGACTCGAAACTTCTTATTAAACAATCCTTTTTCTTTTGCAAAAAAAATTACGTGACATTTGTTTGTGGTTTTATTGAATTACGATAAAAAAGTAAAACAACAAAAAAGATTGTCATTTACATTGATTTAACCTACCTTGGACTTGTTTAACTATCAGTAAAAGTACATACTTAGTCTTAGGAACAAAACTCGTCTTAGTTTATACAAAATTATGTTGTTTTACATAATGTGCAGATATTTAATACAATAGAGAGGTATCTCAGATAAACAGACCAAAAACATTAGGTCCTGCAGTAGCTGCTTGAGCTACTACACTTTTAAAAAATCGGCTAGACTATTTTTTTGACAATTAAGTCTTATGTAGTTTAAGACAGTCATATTATTGACAAAAAATTTAAACCTATAATAGTTCAAACGCCAAATGATACATCTGAGACACCTCTTTGATTTATGTACAAGCAGTTTTAAGCAAATCTTGAATAAAAAATTCTAAGACAGCTGGAAATGGACCAAATATTCACACATCTTCACACCATAGAGATGGACGATCGATCGAGGAAACAATTTTATTTCCAAAAATAAATAAAAAATTCGACTAAAATGTCGAATTCGACCTTAGTATTTGTTTTGTTGTATAAAAAATAGGGTATTTGTTTATAAATTTCCCGAGACATGTCCAAAAATTTGCCAAATAGTCACCTACTCAGTATTGTCATTAGTATATTTCCATCAATATTGCCTCTTAAGACATAAATAATGTCGCATACAAAATGACAGAAAGCAACTTTTATACTTTCTCTAAACTGACACTGCATTGTCTACTTACTTATAACGTTACAAATTTTCCGTTAAAAAATCTAAAAAATATTTTATTTCAAATCTTTTATTATTTTACTATGAGCGACTAACAAGATCTAACGTTACAATGTTTCTATCACTAGCAATCCTTGATAGTTTTTCTGGACATGGACATTCCATCAACATTGTTCATGGAACGTATACGTCCACACGAAATTTCTAGGGCATCAATTTTGCTATGCACCTCGTATTATTCTCGTAACTAAGTTACGAGAAGTTGCTTTTAAGGAGCATTCTCTAATGAGACATACTATATTGTTCGAATTAATTGAAATAAACATGTGTTTCTGGTCTGAGTTAGTATATGATTACCGGTGATGTCCCGAACCCTTTAAACTGGTTATATATGCCTTGAGATAATGTGACGAATCGACCATGACCATAATGTACTCGTTTGACTGGTTTTTAGTCAGTTGTTCACTTGTGAGTCTTTATGCATAGCAGCTGGTAGTTATAATGTGGTGTTCCGTGTAATACTTGTCACTTTTGATTGTTCAAAGATGATATTACTGATACAAAGCGTGCTAAAGTAATCCATCTTAGTGAACAGAGGTCTATGACTACGAGAGATTTAGATATTGCAGATGCTGTGGGAAAATCAAGTGTTTCAAGAATTTTTAAGAACATTTCAAGACAACTGATATAATTCTAATACAAAATAGTAAACTAAATCCAAGAAATACAAGCACAGACCTTCGAAGGGATTTATTGGATTACGGTGTTAAAGTGAGTACCTCAACTGTACAGAAAAGACTTCTAGAAGATTGCCGGAAGGCAAGAAATGTGAAGATAAACAATTTCTAACACAGAAAATGATGAAATCATATTTATTTATTGTGCAGGGATATAAATCAACTTTTGTTAGATGAAGTGAAAGTGAACCTCTGCGACGAGATCATATCCAACAGACTGTAAAATACCCTTCTAAACAGAGAGTTTGAGGTTTTTTCACAATAAATAGCATTGGAAGCTTAATTCCTATAAAGGCATGATGATTTCTGCCAAATTCAACACTACTTGCCCCCTTGTCACAATTCGAAATTGGTCCAAACTTTTATTCATTAAAATCAAGTAAAAGTGGCCTAGTAATTCACCAGACCGAAATCTCCTTCAGAAATTATGGAATATTCTCAAGAATCGTTTAGCTACGATGAATTGCACTACAAAAGGAACAAAGATAGCAAAAAGTCTACTTTTAAATAATAAAAAAAAAATTATTTGTGCCAATTAATTCGAACGGTATAGTATATCACCGACAGGAAAGATTTAATTTTATATACCTTATTTTTTATCATTTTGGATCTCTCTGTCCACCTCTATATCATTTAGGTGCGTCTACAAATTAATTCGTATAGCATAAATAAAAAAGCTCATATACAAACGCAAAATCATCATTTGGCTACTTGAGACACCTTCCCGTTCTTGATCTCTTTCTTCGTCGCCGTAGGCGTGGGTGTGGGCGATATGCAGATGACGTCATTGTCGTTATCATCGTTCTCACTCTTTAGATCTGATATTTCCTCAGGCAAAGGCCCGTGTTCCTTTTCCCAATCCTTTAGGATGCTGTCCAAGTTGTACCGCTTGCGGTAGTTGATAAAGAAGGTGCGTACATGGTGTTCGGTCTTGTTGCCGATGACATCTGCGATGCTTTTAAAGTCTCTGCCATATTTCCTGACGCCTTGGACGGCCAATAGAAGCTCTTCGTTCGTCCAGCGCGCGTTGAATCTGGAGTTATTCTCGTTGCTGGGGCGAAGATCTTCGATTGAGTCGGAATGTTTGCGTTTTAAGGAACTGATAGTTTGCTTGTTTTGTTGGATCTGAAACAATAGAGAAGGCATTTAGACTATTTAAATAATTTTTAAGAGAAAACAAAAGCTTGGTGATACAGAAGAAGGTTTGTAGTCAAGATTATAAGAATATTGTGCCTTCGGATAATCAAGAGCTCCAAATTTGCTCACATTTATTTTTGTTTTTTAAAGCAAAATAGAGTTACAACGTGTTTTTACTTCGAACCAATAGAATATTGGTATTTTTTACACTATTCTTTTTAGAATACCTTGTATAGTTTTATCCAACATAGTTTTTTCTAAAACTGCATTGATAAAACTTTACAATAGTAATTATAACAAAAATAGCGGTTGATGCATCAAGTATTTTAGATTTTCATTTCAAATCTTTTTAATGCAGAGTTTATGTAGACTCGCTAAAGAGACTGGTTGTAGATAGCAATTTTAAGTGCCTATTCTATAGAGGTATATTTGTAAAGAATTAAAAAATCGAGAACTCTCAATTTAAGCCTGATTTCTACCACAATATAGAATTTAAACTTAGATGCCGGGAGAGTGCATCGAGAGATTCCTATATCCAGGGACATATCAAACTAGCATTCATAAAAATGGTCTCAAAATAGACATAATAAATAAATAAAAAATCAAGAATTTTCATTATGCCACACTCATAATATGGTTTAATATGGATATTATCGAGCACTAGAATTCTGTAACACAACTGATTTATAAAGCTCTTAATAATTGTAAGTTTTTGATGAATAATTAGCATAAATAAATAAAATACAGAAATTTTCTGAAAATTGTAGTAAACAAACAAAAAATCTAAATTTATTCTTCCAAATCAAACAGAATTCTGATATACTTCCAATTAATCGAATCATTCAAAATCAAATCTACGGACAATCCATTTTTTTTTCTAAATTTAGATTAGAGTATGATCGTCATAGAGATCATAAATTAGAGATTCGATTCCAAAATTATTCATTTTTCTCAAACGAAAGAGATTATCTTCAGTACGAGATATTTTTATATAAATGTCTGTTTGCCATTTCTTTACTGTTATTTCACTCATATTTGGAGATAACAACAATAGATCTTCACAAGGAAACTAAGTTCCTGTAGTTGGCTGTATACCATGTATCACAAAAAATTTATTTAAAATCATTTATAAAAGGTATACAATTAAAATCGGGTTATATCACAAAACGTTTTCGGATTCTATATTCCATCATCAGTGTGTCTAGGTGTACATGTTTTGAACCACTAAATTGGGTAAAAACATTTAACGGATTTTTTACTCAAATATTTAGTGGCTCAAAACATGTACACCTAGACACACTTATGATGGAATATAGATTCCGAAAACGTTTTGTGAGGTAGGCCGATTGGGTGTTTTAATTATATACCTTTTATAGGATTTATAAATAAATTATGGCAATTTTACAAAAAAATTCTAAGCATGTTGAAATTCATTATCATTATGTAAATGATTATGTTAAAGCAAATGTTATAAATGTGGTTAAAGTAGATTCTGATGATAATATTGCAGATATTTTTACGAAGTCCTTGGGCCAAGATAAATTTGAAAAATTTCGAAGTATGTTAAATTTGAATTAATGTAAATACAATGTAAATGTAAGGAGGCGTGTTGAGAATGTAATACATTTATATTGTATACACAGATATATTGGTGTAAGAGTAAGCGGAACGCACCCATAGTGTCATGGGTTGACATGACAGACAATAATAGTAATGTCAATGAGTATCATGTAGTTGTAGGTAGTAGTAAGAAGTATGGTGGCTTAAGTTAGGTTAGTTTAATTAGTATGTATGTTATAGGAAATAAAGCCTTTTATAATAGTAGTAAAGTACGACTATTTATTTTCCAAATCCACACCTTAACAATAACAATAGATCTCTTCAGGTCAAAGTGCGAAAAGGCCAAGACTGCTGGAACGATTCAGTCTAGTCTAAATGCAATGTTAGATTGTGGAATATAAAACAAAACAAGAGGATCTATATTGTACAGTTATTAGATATTGTAGCACTGTACTAAATTTTGAAGTTCAACTGTATTCAAAAATATGTAACTGAACGATCAATTTTCAGAAAACTTTTTCATAACATTCGTTCGACATTAGATAATAAATAAATAAAAAAAAGAGTAAACATCTACAACAACAAGAACAACTTACTTGTCTCTGGAGGGAATCGAGTTCTCGGTCCATGGCTTTAAGCATCACGACGCCAGTATTACCTGACGCCATCGCAGCGAGGTCGTCGTGGTTGATGAACATGCCGCGTGGGGGCTTTCGCTTATGGCGCGCCCCCAGCGAGGGGCCGCGCTTACCACCCGTCGGCCCTGACGTGGGCCTCAACAGACCGGTTCGTCTACATAATATAACCAATGGGAGTGATCAATTTCTGTTTAATTTCGTCGAGTGTTTTACATTTTTCAACAAATAAATCAAGACTTTTACTGCTAGTGACAGAAAAAATACAGAATGTCCCATTTAACAGTAACTAGAAGTATCAATATATAAATATAAAACTATGGCACACTACTGACGTACCAAGGTATTATTCTTACTTTTTTGTGATTCTACATCTTCGTCAATTGAAATTCATCTAAACTCGTCAACAGTAAAAAATGAGCAGCAGCAAAGTTTAAACTTGAGGGGATTGATGAGCGGCGTGAAGACGTCGTTTAGAAAGGTTGCGAACATTGGTTGTGATTGCAAAAATCTTTGTTGGTTGGTTTTGATTGACTATCTATGAAAGGATAAAGCAATTATTAATGGATACTATACATACATTTCAGAAACTTAAACAAACAACGAAACTAACAATATAAGACCAGCGAATCGAAAACATACTTGATTAAAAATAATACTTGGCGCAACCTGCGAAAACTGCGAAATCTGGAGAAGGTCGTCCAACTTTGAGCTCTATAAGGCCAAACTTATCAAGTACGAAAAGTACCATCTCAGACGAACCCCTAAATACTTAGGTGGAAGGTTATAGTAGTAATGATGATAATGGAAACACATTTTAAAACATTTTTAACGTAACTAATGCATGAAAATATTCCACGCAATTAAAATTCTTATCATCGTATTAATTAAGATGTAGCGGGCGTTTATAGTGAAGTTTTTAGTGAAAAACTAAAAAATCTTTAATAATAATTTTGACAGAAAATCTGACATTTAGCTGATTATGATCTATACGTTGAATTACCATAACTTGGGACTTCCCATATTCCACATTCATCAACGTCCGTTTAAAATGCTTTTTTTTGGTCAAAATTTTAATTAAATCTGATTTTAATGGGACCTTCTGTATCTTTCTTGTGATGTAATATTAAATTAAAAATGTAAAACTCGTTAAAATATCGATGTAATAAAGTGTTTTGATATTTATCTACGTGATAGGTAAAAATAGCACACAAAATTAATAAATTGGAAAAAAAATACAATAAGCCTTTCATTTAAAATAAATTGTCTGTACAAAAAAAAAGTAGTGTGAAAGATAATACATACCATATGGGAACCTTACAATCATTGAAAATTAGTAAAAGAAGTATTGATCTTTTAAAAATGCTTCTACTTCAAGTAAGGATTAGATCTCTATAGTTGGAACGTCGCACAAACCACCAACAGATAGCTAAAACTATAGTCTAGCAAACAAAAAATGAAATTAGTCATCCAAAATCACGCGTCAAGAATCACTGGTCGAAAATACCCGAAATCACGTGTCAATCATGAATTCTCGGAAATTTTGAATTAGATCATTGTCGGTGCGTAGGAAAATGTGTTTCCTTGCTGGTCACTTTACATTGTAACAGTCATTTCTGTTTATAATAATAAAAATAATAGTTTATTGCTTAAAATCCCACTGTAGGATCACGACATTCATAACATAGTAAATCAAACGCACATTTATACATACATTTAAATTACTTGGCTTAATTATGTTAGCTTTATAAGCTAACAGAGACAAGAAAATTTTACCAGAAACTGAACAAAAGCAGGAGGGTAATATATTGACAGAACAGCAAGAAAAATTAAAAAGATTGAATTCCTGAATGCGATCAAAAATGTTTTAGATTATATTGATATACTAGAATTTAAATGTGTTCTTATTGTATGCCATACACTAAATAAAAATAAATTCTCCACTACTGACACGCTTGTTAATAAAAGTCATAGGGACAGCTAAACGACACGATAAACTTAAGTGATCACGCGTATGACTCATTTCATTTTTAATTTGCTGAATTAGGGGCACTTTTGTAAGAATTAATTATGAATTGCTATTGACTAACGCACTTGTTGACTTCGGGTTTCGGACACAGACGTCGTTAGAGGGATTTCTATTACAGAATAGATTCGTTCGTTGGACTGTCTATTAATGGTTTTGTTAACACCTTATTTGTGTCCATTGTTAGTGCTGCTGGAACGGAAAATATATGCGTAGTGGACCAAAGTATAAATTTAGAAATAAACAACAGAGACCTACTAAACATCTGCGAAAATTATAACTACTTGGACGCATAAATCCACAACGTTAGGAGTAGGAACACATGAATACATCTAGAATAAACTGACACAATAGAGCAATCGATGGACCCAAAAGTAAATTAATCGAACCAACTAGTTTTGACCCGCAGAATAGTAACAATTTACACATCTAATAATATTCGACGATATCGGACGTGTATTTTTGTAAATCCTGCGTAAATTCTTTTATCCCAAATTTGACACACCGTCTACTTATGTTCTAAAGGAACTATATAAATAGTTTTAAGATTCTACATCTTCTCCATCCGGAGAAGATATCTTTGGTGACCTTTGACCTGCTGATCCTAAGTTCAATGGAGTTGTTCCTTGGACCAAGAAAAATTTGCGTACCAAATTTCATGATCGTTCTTCAGTACAGAGAGACAAACGACACAAGATACGATGGATTTATCTGGTCACTTACAAATTCTGCTCGAAAGATCATAGGAACAATAAATTCAGTTACTTGTGAAATAAAAATAGGAAATGGAATAAAGTTGTATATTTCTGATACTCTTATTAAAAGATGTCTTCTACGAAAGCGAAGCTAAGGGGTCTTTAATTAAGGGCTTCTTATATTTAAATTTAAATCGAATTTCTTAGTCTTTAATCTTCCAAATGACTTCCACGGCTTCTCCACAACGACGAATAACGTCATGACATCTCGTCAGAATGCTTCATATGATCCTTCAAATGTTTCTAGTTTCCCTTGCTTCGATTCATGCCTCTTCTAGCTGGATAATTTGTAATAATTTATTAAATATTAGTCTAATAAATTTAAAACTTAACGATATAGGTTTGTATTTCAAGCTTTTTAAATCGATTACTAACAGTTTCATAGGAAACATCTAGCACGTGAGTTGTAATGAAGATACATAACAAAACATCTCAATTTTGAGCGTATTACTTTTGCAACCTTGTCGGACGAGTCTTTTACACAAACATCTCTTTCTATAGCGATTTTACCAACGCTGAATAATAGAAGGGTTGCAGTCGAACGTTCGTACAGTCCATTCTCAATTAAACAAACAGCATCTTCTACTTTTACTTTACTGATATGCTCTATTGACTTACAACGGTTTATTACTATTACCATGATTTCCACATCACTATAAGACAAACAAACCTTTAAGAAGAGGAGAATATTTTTGCGCAGGTTAGCAACTAACATGGATATTCTTATCTTAGATGCGGCTGCCCTGAAAAAATCGATATAAATGAGTACTTATACCATTTCCGTAAGTTGTGTAGCCATAAGATTCTTCTCTGCACACTTCTCTTTGCCTGGATTTTTTATTGCATAACTACGGTATGCGGCAATATAAACAGTACTGAAATGTGTTTTGCGTCAAATTTGTATGTCTCGCACCGAAACGTAATGAGTGGTTTCCGAACGTCGTTATAACGTATGTGAATGTCGTTTTAATGTTAGGTGCTTCAGGATGGTTCTCAATATTGCAGAAAAATTTTTTATCATGGACTACTATTTTCGGTCATACGGAAAAGGTCGCGAAACAGTCCAAGCTTAAAATCAGTTACCGAAGCATGTAGGTAAGTTTATGAAACAGCCTCCGAGTAACAGCGTTATGTTAGCAGTTGTTGACAAGTTTCGTAGTACGGGAAATATGATTTGCCAACGTACAGTTCACGTAGGTCGCCCAGTTACAGTCACAACCAATACGAATCACGGGCGTGTTTTGCAGGAACCTACAACTGAATCAACAATGCTTTCAGCAGGGCAATCAACCTGTCACAAGGACAGGAAGTCTCTTCGAATACTGCGCAATCATTTTGGGGATAGCCTTACACCACCAGATACCAGAACTAACGCCACCTGATGCGTATATATGGAGAATGTTGAAAGAGGCTATTTTTCGTACCGATCCACCATCTGACATTCCGGAATTGTGGACTAAAATTCGTTCACAGACATAAATGAAAACTTTCACGAACGTTACGAAAAATGCTTGAAACTGAACGGATGGCATCTTGAACATCTGTTTTAGCAGGAACCTCGTCGTGAATGTTTGCTAGGTTATACCATGTACACTAAATGTATAAATAGTAATAAACATTTCAATATTGATTGCAGTACTGTTTATTTTGCCACATACCCTAATTGAAGCCCGTAATACCTTTCGCCGCGCATAACATGTCCCAGGTACTGCAGCTTTCTGAATTTGATGGTATCTATTCTTTCTGTACTCTGATTCATTATTCTCATCACACCATTGTTTGTTTTATAGTTTGTACTAGGTTCTCCTGTATACCCACAATTAAAATGCTTCCAGTTTCTTAATTGTCGCTGCGTTCGGTTCGGAGTGTCCAAAAAACATATCACCTTATCAACTAACTCTTATATTCAACTTCAGATCTCAACAGTCTCTGCAAATCTTCAAGGCCTTTTGCCAAAATAACAGTATCATTAGCATATTTAATTTCGTTAATTGGTGTTTCATTGACTTTTACTCTAGCAGTTTCTCTCGTAAGAGTCCTCAACATTTCAAGTACAAGAGTGTGAATTGAAGAGAGGTGGTGACAACACACAGCCCTGCCTGATTCCCCTTTTAAATTCGATTTCTTCTGAAAATCGTTGTTATCATGTTGATAGACAAAATAGCAAAATAAAGATTGTATATCTTATATCTGTATTGGCTCTGGTATAAAGGAACATATTTTACTCTATATGTGGCCAAATTGGCCTATATACAACAATGGAAATCAACAATATCGAGAATTATTCACCTCTTTAGATCCAAACCATAGACTTACTGATTTCAGAATTGAAGAATAAACATTCAATCTTTTTAAGAAGAGCAAAACGAAAATCTTCAAAATTAGACAAATCTAAAATCAATGTTACAATTGAAAATTCCCATATGATAGTTTTCTTTGTGTTTAATTTTAACAATTTTTATTAACTTTGTCGTGCTTTTTTTTAAGGTTTTTGTTAACTAGGAAGAAAATAGATAATAACGGCTTTCCTGCCGTGTAACGATACATACCTCCAGTGCTGGAAGCAAGAGTTACATAGGTTTCCTTTCGCAGTAACCTGCGTTACTGTGCAGATGACTCCGCAGTTTGAGCACGCTCCACCCTCACCCTGCACACATACAAGAACCAGACTCACCAACGGACCAATGCATGTTTTTACTCAGTAACCGATACCTCGAAGATATATTGGACGTGCAAAAATAAGTGAAATTGTCGTTTATTAAAAATAAATAAAAAACTTAAATTAAATTAAAATAATATAAAATTAAAATAAAATAAAATGAATCGAGTACCCCTCCTCCGTCACACCCGGAGTGACGTATCGCGTTTTTCAACTCTTTCACAATCATCTCTTCATTAATATTGTTCAAATCCACGAATCAATGAGATTTCGTGAATATTTTTACTAATGGCAGGATTTGTCGTACAATTTAAAATAAAGCTTACAAAAATGAATTTGATAGCAAAATTAATTATTTATTGTTAACAAAGAAAGATGTTAAAACGATTTACTGTAAATATTTTCTTACTTGTGCCTGACTTGAAATTCGGAATACCTACGTCATTTTATATTTTCTTTCGTTAAATTTACTTTCTTATTTTTATGTAGCATGGTCTGGTTTCTATCGATAATCCAAATATTTTCAAATTGATAGAATAGACTATAGTGATCATTGTCTAACATGGTGTTAATTAAAATTCGATGTCGATGTTATTGTTAGCAAAAAACATCCAGTTGAAAAGGTGTTCTGAATGTGACTGAGCGAATTGGCATGAAACATGACAAGTTTTGTCATAGTTGAATAGATATGTTTTAGACAGTCCTCCTTATTCTGGCTATGATTGAAGTAAAAAATATGAAAGAAATATTACTAACTTTGTAAAACATATTTGCATACTTAAGTGTAATAATTCGGTAAACAGGAAAACATCGTGCTCCACACAAGGTATTTTAAGTTGTCGGGGATCTTAGGAAATTGTCTAAAAAAAAAAGAAAACATTTAGATTGGATTCGACAAAGAAAAAATAGAACTAATTGGTTCTAGTCTGAAAGAAAACAATTTATTGACATCTGGAAGAACATTTTGCATGGAACTTTCGAAGATCCAAAGAAAAATATCATTTTTAACCATAAAGGTAGTCTTGAATGAAAAGATACAGCACGTTTGGGATATTTGTGTAGAAGTTTTTCCAATTTATCGAAAGCCAAATTAAAAGAAGAATATTATTTATGTAGGAAGCCAATAGAAAATTTTATTGACGACATATCTTTATAATAGCCGTACCTAATATGTATTACTTATAGATAAGAATGCAGGTCTTTTATTCAATTTTCAAGAGTATTATACGTTTCAATCTTCGAGATATCGTTAGCAACAACTGAGTACATTTAATATAATAAACAAAAGTGTAATGGCTTGATTTAGGTCCAATTTGTGCATAATAAGAGCTTGCATCGATACTTTCACATGCATTTACAATTATTTGACGTCATTAAAGAGAGATATTCTCTCACTATCACAAAGTACCTCAAATATTGTGTTCTGAATATATCTAGCATGTTAAGTGAAAATATAAAAATATTAAGTACAAGAAGGTATATTGTGGCTACAAGTAAGAGATTCATATTCATAGATAATTTAGAAACTCTGTTCAAAATATTAGATATTTTTAAGGAAAGTTTCAACCAATTAATTGATATCCGAGGAACCTCAGTCATTCTGATACTCTGTATAAAGAGAATGAGAACACAGTCTTCTAATAATAATAATATCTTATGGCATTTTCCCCGGAGATCCTTTCGAACAGGTTCTAGCGCCAATTGCATCGAATCTTGTCTGTTTTCCTGGCTGAATGACAATTGTCCAAGCCAAGAAAAAAAAAATTGTCTGTTTTCGGTTTGATATGTCAGTATCTTAACCGATGAGCAATGAACGCCACTGTCTTCTCATTAAAAACTGTATATGCAAATGAATACACCGCCTTCTAATATATATTCAAAACCCTCTATGGATCTCACGAAACTTCAATTTACGATCGACCAAAATAATTTTGTGGACTTTTCGGGACAACTGCCGAATTTGGGCGATCATAATGTCCAGTATCATATCTAGACTACCTCGTTTAAAGACGTTAAATTATATGAATATGTCATTAGTGGTATATTCTAGATGTCAGATTAAGGACTTATAGAATGACGTGGTGAGAATGATATCGGGCTGGATTCTCTCCTTAGTTATAATCCCATATAGGAATGTGGTGATACCATCAAATTTTTATAATTTTTTAACAATTCTCTTCCATCCATGGCTAGTTGTTCGGCTTAGTGTAACCCTAGATACTTTTTCCTTCAATTCCGCCCTTCGTTATCAGTTTTTCCATCGTATCAATCTCTTTGATATGTTGAAGATTTTTCTGTGCTCTGTCTAATATCAGGATTCTTGGCTTACTCCTATTTAGCTATAACCCATAGCCTGCTTCCCTCCGGACTGGATATATCAGGTAAAATATCAGACTTAACGTCTACTTCGTTAATACTATCGGATAACGACTTTTATAATTAATTTTAAATTTGGCATTATTTTCATGGAATTTTGAATTTATTGAATGCCGTTATCTCGATTATGTGATTTTACATGTTTGGATTTAAATTATGATATATTCACTAATATTTTTGGACACAAAATTTTCTATATCTCCCATTGTTTTCTTTAGTCCAAGTTGTGAGGCCGCTCCCATGGAAAAAATGTTTCTGATTCGGTTTCTTTGCTGATTCCAGTTCAGGAATCCTGTTCCTGTTCATTTAAACAAATAAGGGTGCCAGACGAAATTTTTGGACAGAAATTGTTTAAACAAATTCTAAAAATTACCTTTTTTGACCCGGAAAACATTTTTTGGGGACTTTTGGGTCATTTTAAACAAAAAGGATCTGTTATCATTGGTATCCGAAGTTGATAGTTTTCGAGTTATATAAGCGATTTAAAATCTGAAAAATGGGAAAAAAAATTAGTGTGATGATATTTAATTAGCACATTGGAAATAATTAATTTAATAAATATAGTTTTGGGAATTTTTGCGTAAGTACCTATTATATGTATTGTTTTACAGAAAATTGTTTAAACAATGTCTGCCTGAAATTTCGCCTGGCAGCCTTCTGATTTGTTTAAAAGGGGTCTTTTTGAATTCTTCTTCTTATGGTGCCCTATCCAATTAATGGATGTTGGCAACAATTTTGGCATACTCCTCTCGATCTTGTGTGGCTCTAAAGAGTGCATGAGCATCCAGGTTTGTCAAATCCCTTATATTTTTAAGCCATGAGTATTTTTTTCTTCCGATGCCCCGTTTCCCTTCTATCTTCCCTTCCATAATAAGCTTTAAGAAATGGTACTTGGAATTTCGAAATATATGACCCAGATAATCAGTTTTTTTTCTTTGTATTACTGGCAGCAATTCTCGTTCTCTGCCCATTCTATTTAATACTTCGACATTTGTTGTATGATCAGTCCAGGGAATCTTAAGTAGTCTTCTCAATACCCATATTTTAAAGGCCTCTAATCGGTTCATCACATTGGTCTTTATGGTCCAGGTTTCTACACCAGCAGTATGGAGTAAATGTAACATTTTACAAAGCGATATCGAAGCGTTAAGTTAAGGCTGCTGTTGCTTAGCAAGATTCTCATATTAGTAAATGCTGTTCTGGCTTGATCAATCCTGCTACGTACCTCTATGCCTGGATCTAGATCTTCAGTTATCCAACTAACGAGATATCTGAACTTGGGGGCCTTTTGGATGTTCTTATTGTTTACTCTTATATTTAGTTGCATATTTCGTATTCTACTAACCACCATTACCTTCGTCTTGTCTATATTAATCTTCAAGCCCAGTCTTTTTGAATAGGAATCCGCAAAGAAACTGAATCAAAAACATTTTTCCTATGGGAGCATCCTCACAACCTGGACTACAAAAATTAAAACTGTAACAGGCTTGAAAATTACTGTTCTTTGATCGGAAATTTATACGCCAAGAAAAAATATGAAACTATAGTTACTGTCAAAAACTGATAACTATTTAGTCTTGTAAAAAAGTACTAGAAGTGATTTTAGATAAAAAACATTTCACTTTTGAATATAATTTTCTTACTAATACATATTTCTTACGTACTTTCAAATTGGCAATGCCTTCATTTCTCTAATTGCACCCAATACTAAACAAAGGCAATGTTATCAACTAAACTACAATCACCTTGCTCAGCACAACTATTAAACTGCTAACAAGGATATTCGCCAATAAGATAAATGATCAGTGAAGAGCAACTAGATTTTCAATAATAGAAGCTACATTCATAGCCAAACAAATTCTTACGAAAGCCTTGGAATGGAAGTTAAGGTAAAATAGATGTGTTAAAATGACTAAACGAAGAAAATTCAGCCCATCAGAATGGTACAGATAATCAAATACATTAACAAAAAAAAACAACCTAAATTTTAAGTAGAGAATGAACTAACATCGAAATCAGATATTAACTCAGGAATCCGACAATAGAAATAGGATAAACCTAGTAATGGACAAAATCATACAGGTTGTCCAATTAAGTCCGCACTTATGGAAAACTTTTTTATTTTTAGTTTTATGAGAAAAAGTTATTCTTTATAAAAAGTTTTGAATAATCTAAAATCTAGAATACAATCATCAGATATTAAATTTTTTCAGTCATATAGCCAGTTTGTCAAACAATATGAATTTTATGTAAGAGTTAACAAGATCCACAAAAACAATATTTTATGATTGTATTCTAGGTTTAAAAAAAATGGATCATTCAAAACTTTTTCATAAAATTTAAAAAAGGAATCTCATATGGTGCCGAATTAATTCGAGCCACTGTATAAGAAAGTAAAAACGCAGAAAACAGATATAAATTGAGCAGAAAAATAAAAATCCTTTGTTATGCAGATGAAGCAATTATGATCTCAGATAATGAAGACAACTTAGAATGAATGTTCAAACAATCAAAATATATATAAAAATATCAACATTTAAGGCCAAATCTCTATTGGTTGAAATGGAGCCCAAACGGTGCTAAATACGACGAAACAATCGAACAAATCTCTGGATTGGGATATCTTGGAGTATACATATCAAATTACGAAACTTTGTAGAGTCTATTAAAGGATGTGAGGTGAACTGGGAAAGTAAGAATATATAAATCATCATATATAAGGCCAATAATGGCATACAACATACAAACAATGGCCAATAGAGCAGTAATAAAAAGACAACTTAACTTAAATGTATAATGAAAACATTGAGATCACTAGCTGGTAAAACACTAAAAGACAGAACACGAAATAATGAAGCAGCAAGGCTCTTTAAAATATGGCGAGATAGATAAGATAAGAAGATGCCCAATAGTTGCAACAGGGATTAACAAAATCAGTGGAAAATCGCTTACCTTTGAGACATTTTGAGATTTAGGGGCCACACCATTTATTTCTCTGTTCGCTATCAGAAGATTATTTAAAATGAACGAAAAGATGGAAGTTGACAACATTAAATTCATTGGTTTTTTTCTAATATTTGCTTAAGCACAAAAATTTGGTCTCTCGTTGTTTGACCAGGTCTAAAACCACTATAATACTAGCCTCCAATTCTCCTACTACATAGGATGTAAACTCAGTACATTGCTTTAAATTCGGTACAATCCAAATACCACTATTGCACAGATCTCTCCATCTATACTACCATAATCCTACTTCTTCATGTAGCATATCCATCACTGAAGGTTAGTGGTTAAGGTGGCAAACATTTCTTGTCTTCAGCTGTATATATTTGACACAATACCTCGTTTCCTCTTTATTTTACCCGTAATGATCAACTGAAGAATGTAATACTTTCCGTTAAGTAGCGCACGACGCAAATAACTGGTTTTTCTTATTTTAATCGATCTCAATAGTTATTTTTCTATATTTACTCTTTTTAGAATTCCATTTGTTTTCAAGGATTTTTTTAAATTCTCCAGCAAAACATTTTACAAGTTTCAATCTTATGTTTGATATAGATATGTGTATCGCAGAATAAACCACGCATTTTGAATTACCATTATATTAGTTATTTTCTATTACAAACTCTCGACAAGCATCATTAAGATAGTCTAACACTTTGTGTAACTTCATGTCTATAACAGTTAGTAGGACAGTGTCATCTGCATATCTTATATTAGAAATTTGTTCTGAATTAATTTTTATTCCCGTATAAAGGTTTCCCAAGGTTTTCTTGAATATCAGTTTACTTTAATACTTGAATACTTCTTTACTTATACTAATATTCTGGGTGTTCGATCGACGATCCTAATTTTAGGATTTATTGTTCTAACATTTTATTATGATCTACGTGATAAAATGCCTTTTCGAAATCGACAAACCATCCTCCAGCCTCTCTTGACTTATAGAACGGTGTAATCATCAACTGTAGAAGTAACAACGCTATAAAACGGTTGAGAAGATTCGTTATAATTTGGGCCAGGCCGTTTTGGCGACACAATTATCGAAAAATCCTCATTATCTAGATTGGATAAAACACATCTCAGGATATAACACCAGGATCATCATAAAAGCAAAAAAAAAAGATCAACTAGAACTAACTAGAACAACAGTTAACAAAAGTTTAAAGACTAATAAAGACGATGTAATAAACAAAAGGCACTGTGATTTATTAAACGTGAGTAATTAAAAGTTTCTAAAATATTTATGAAAAAATCTTTCCCTGTGTAGTATTTTTTATTACTAAGAGGTAACATTGTTAAGGTGACAAACAGAAAGAAAAGACCATGAAATGAATAACCAAAGAACTGTGTCCCTTAGTAGTTGTTTTCGTGGTTTTAAAATCTTTTTAGCATAATACTACGTAAGTGAAAAACTCGTTAAAAATTTGGCTTTCATCTAGAAAACTGTATAAAATAACTAGTGTCAAACCTACCCTTCTATCTGATTTATTCATGCTTTTTGCTACATTCAATATAATATAAACTTCTTAGCCTTCTCTGGTCCGTTTTGGGCATAGGCCTCTCCCAACTCCTTCCATTGATGTCTATCCTGAGCAAAATGCTTCTAATTTGTTGTGGTTATTTCTTTTTTGTCGTCAACCCATCTCATTCGTGGTCTTTCCTCTTGGTTGTCTACCTTTGGAAGATCTATAATGTTGTACTGTGGCGTTCCAATGTTGGTCTTTTTGTCCAGCAGTGTGACCTGCGAAGCTCCATTTCAGTTTGGCAATTTTTATTGTGATATTCTCAACTTTTGGTTTTGATCTTACCAAGTCGTTCCTCTTTTTATCTGACAGTCGTATACCTAACACTGCTGTGGTACTCAACATATATAACAAGTATTGTGGTATTTTGAGGTTCTTCAATAACCAACCGAGTTTTCCAAATCCTGCCCAAGCCAGTCTTGCTCTTCTAGTGATTTCCGCACTTTGGATTTCTTTGTCAAGTTTCAGGATTTGGCCTAGGTAGATATATTCCTGGACTTGTTCCACCTCACTACCATTTATAGGCCATTTATACGTCTGGGATCGTCTTGTTGGTCATTGTTTTTGTTTTTATCATATGACTATATATGACTATAAATTTAACCGTTTTAAATATTTTTTTAGTATGTTCTACTTTTCTGTATGCCATTATGATCGTTCATTGGAAGGGTTATGTTTCTACGGAAGGTTACCATTACATCTTTTTCGAGGTTGGTCGATAGTTTTTCTACCGTTTGGATATTTGTGCTTCGCTATTTCGGCCAATCTGGCCTCCATTTCACTTATGTTAGCATCATCACTGATGCTACAGCGCTATAGTAGAACCTTAACTTTTTGAAATACCGTTTTCACAGATGTCACCGAATATCCTCTCAGGATTCTTTGTTCAAGTATGAAGAAGAGATTTTTATCTGTCTTGGAGATGGTCCATATTTCCAAACCATATGCGAGCACTGTCGGTATAAGGGTTTTGTATATTGTTGTTTTTGTTTTCTGGCTTAAGTTTCTACTTTTCATGTGTCTATGCAGCCCAAAATATCACTTGTTTGCCAGAATTATTCTCCATTTGATTTCTTCCGTTATGAAATTGTCATTGGTCATCAGGGAGCCTAAGTGTGTGAATATGTTCATCACTTCAAAGCTAAAGTTATCAACAGTGAATGTTTATGACTCTGTTGTTGGGTGTTCATGCCATTATTTTGGTTTTTTCCTCATTTAATTGTATGACCATGTTTTTAAGGCATTTGAGAAAGTGGTATACACAGGTCTAGATCCTTTGGTCCGTTGTTGATGGTAAGAAAAGTAGAAAGAAATAAAGAGAGAAAGAGAAAGAGAGAAAAAGAGAGAAGAGAAAGAGAGGAGAGAAAGAGAAAGAGGGAGATATAGAGACAGAGTTTCAGAGAGAGAGATACAGAGAGATAGAGATAGAAGAATTGTTTGTACCATAATATTCAGTTAGATAATAACAAGGCACAGCTCTATGGTTTGATTTTTAAAAGTTAAACCATACTTCTTATTTCCTGTCACCGACAGGACAAATTTGTCCAATAAAATGTGTTATCCAACCAAGTGCACACAGCTCCTGTTGACGTCAAACTTCACTGAATCCTGATGACATCACAGGTTTCAGCGATATTCTTCAACATTACTAAATGTTTTACTTTATCACCCTCAATGTTTTACCTGTCAGTTATGATCATCAGATAGAAGATATATATCAGATAAAAGAGTTTTTTAATTACGTGAGATTACCCCCAAAAGACTTCAAAACTACGATATTAAATGCATTATTGATTTCCTACATGTGTGTGAAGAGAAATGTGTATTATGCATGAAAACTAAATATAATGGCGTGAAATGTGTCTTTGTTTACTAATCAAGGATAGTGATGCAACCAAAGTAAATAGTTCAATGATAAAAAGCTACCTGCGTATTATTACAATCCTTAGAAATAGCGCTAGAGGTAGATCCAATTTTACGTTGAATGCCGCGGTGGAAAACCCATTTCTGGAATATTAATTTCAACCCCGTTACACCTCTTTAAACATACGGTTTTAGCAAAAAGATAAGGATGATGTAAACTAGAAAAATACTTATTTGCATTGATACTTAAAAACTCTGGAGAATCATTTTCTTCAATGTAAACATAATAATGACATATATTAACAGGACATCTTTTTCTTCGTTGTTGTACATTTATATCTACTCTACATAATCATAGGAGACATTCAAGACACAGTTAGATAATTTCTCTGTCAATAGGAGCATATAATGTCGTTGATTTCTTCGTTTTCTTCATGTTTTGAAATTAAGCAATTGTTTTCACTGTCAATGATGTAAGACATCGGACTCACAATTTCGTCAACTACACTAGTTGTCAAAATTCTGGAAACTTTACAAAAATTATTGTTTTTTCAGCAACACTCGTCTCATGATATAGTTAATCAATACAATTACATATGTATTTTATTATTTTATATTTCTGAATAATATTTTATGTATTTCTATTTTTAATTATATTTACATAATTATTTAATAAAATATGGAAATCGATT
Source organism: Diabrotica balteata (assembly GCA_918026665.1). NCBI lineage: Eukaryota > Metazoa > Arthropoda > Insecta > Coleoptera > Chrysomelidae > Diabrotica > Diabrotica balteata. The sequence continues at coordinate 188,494,744 of OU898276.1, forward strand.
CAGGCGAAACGCCGAACATTCGAGATAGAAAGAGAGGGTAAGAGTAATCGTATAGAATTAACTGAAGCCTAAACCGGCACCAGAAAGGTGCCGGTTCATATTTTATTTCTTCAGTAGATTGAGAATAATTGAACACTGATATATACTAATGAACACTTTTGAACATGATTTTATCATTACATATTTATTTTTAGTAGATCGATATAGTGTTTCAGTAAATCAGTAAATTGAAGTTAAAATAAGTAGATATACTGAAAAATCTGTAGACCTGGTAACCCTGTGAGAGATAGTAATGAGCAACGTTTCAGGCGGAGATCTTTGCGATCCTGGTATCTGTTCAGGAGATAATAGATAGGGCTGGCTCAGGCAAGACTATCGCTCTGACAGTCAAGCAGCGCTAACGGCTTTGGAAGCTCCAAAAGTCAGCTCTAAGCTGGTTCTTAAATGTACAAGAGAGCACTTGCTGATATTGTACTGACCAATAGACACAGATGTGGACGGGAACGGACGGAGTGACTCCTTGACAAGAGGGGCTCATCCACTCTGTCTGTGGGACCCAAACCTATGATTAGAGCTTCCTTCAGTACCGGTCAGGGTAGTCTCAAAGAACTTTTTCTGTGTAGGTTCCAGGAATCCTGGGTGAGTTGTGGAGTTAAGAGATATGAGACAGGAGTTACCTGCCCTTAACAAGACTTGTGGCTTTCTGTGAGGCCACAAGGTTACTAAAGGATTAGATGCTCGGAATAGGCTCAGATTTGGAGCCTGTGCTGATTATAGCAGATATGGGAGCTCGGAGCAGCCGAAACGCCAAAGACTAGGTCCTATCAGAATAGTCTGTATGATACAATGGATCCGTCTTAGGAGGTATATGTGTCTGAAGGTCTCACAAATGGACCCTAGCCCAACCTACCATAACCATAATAACCTCATAAAATAGAAATTAAATTTTAAGTAGAAACATAAACTGATGCAATAAAATTATAAATAACATAAGTTATGTGAAAATGGGAAATGTTGCTAACAAAAGTTGTGAAGTTTCCAGAAAGTTGGCGAGTAGTATATTTCATATAGTTTTACAGGTAACATATGTTGTTGATTTTTATAATATTGTAATTTTAGGTGACAGTAAAAGCTTTCTGGGAAAAGCAGAAGAAAAATTTGGAACGAGGCGGAGAAAAACGACAAAAACAAAAAACTTTTTAGCTTTAAATTTTTTTTGCATAAGTTATACTGGTTCATCCATGATAACAATTGCAGCCACACGATCATCAAACGATTTGTACAAAATTATGGCTGTCTTGTGGCTTAAAGTAGAGAAAAATTTTAGGACTTATCCAGATGTGAATCAGAACTGAGATATACAAATAAAATGAAATAAGTAGATGTGTTGTATGAAGCATTGGTTAATAAATAAAACTTGCAATCTTTGAACCTTTGTCAAATTGGAATGAGTAGTTTAAGATATATTTTTAAGACATATTTGAAATTGCGATTGTCTATTAATGAATTTGATAAAGCATACAGCACTCTTCTAAAAACCTTACTCGGAGATGAATAATATTGAAGATGAAGATGAGTAATATAATATCAGAATTCTAAATAGTAAATAAGAAGAGTTACCACAAGCCCCTTCATATTATTAGTTGGCTCAACTATTAAATCACAGTTTTTTTATCAGAATAAAAGATTATAAATACATGCTGTTGTTGATTCTCAAGTTAATTAAAATGAAATTTTTAATAACACTAAGTAGAAAAAAAAACAATTTAATCAGTTATTTTTATAAACTGTGGTAATAATACCAAAACGCAACAAATTATGTTTCCTTTCGTAGATGAATCCAATGTAATCGTGTTATGATTATGCTAGAAACGCAGGTGCTTTGAAAACTCAAATCACAAAAAATGCAGCCAGAAGAAGTTTACTAATTTTCAAGTTTCCTTGTGTTTGTGTGGTTTCCAAATGGGCAGAACAAAGCTTATCAATGAAAAGATTTGTTCAATTATTGCTAGATGTTTTTTTAATTCTACACAAACAAACTCAGAAGTTATAGATTTATTAAAATTATCATAGCAGTGTCAAAAATATAGTTACAATAGACCTCTTAGGTCGAGAGGAAGACACCCACTCATATTGAATATGATTAGAACATATTCAGATATAGATTCAGTTGCCAAAAAGCCTCGAAATGTGTGAAAAAGCAGAATTACTGACAATAATAGATCATTGAGAAGGATTATGAGAAAAAATCAATGTACAATCCACATGTCACAGAGTTCACAAGTTAAGATTTAGTACATATAAAGTTACTAAACATGAATAAAAACTGTGCTGAGAATTCGAAATTTTATTGCACGCTAAAGAAAAGCCACTTTTGACATCACAACAAAAGAAAAATGGAGTAAAAAATAGGAGTCTAGTCTAAGATCTAAGGAGACAGTTGAAGTGGGATTATTCACAGGAAACATGTGTTTCATCCTAACTGTCTTAGAAAAAGTGAAAGTTCCTGCATCAGTGCATGCATTCATATTGTTGAAGGAATTTTAGATACATTAAATATTTGGGCATTTTAGAAGAATTAATTTTACTGATTATGGAAGAACATTTGACATCAGGTGAAAATTTTGTGCTTTGATAGGATGGTGCAGGTTGCCAATACCTTAAAGAGGAGTTTGAAATGGATGGGTAGCATACCGCTTTTGAAAGTGGTACCTAATAGTCCCGGCCTGCCTCCTATAGAAAGTTTGTGGTGCGAGATGAAAAAATTGATTCTACTCATCTCACCAGAATAATCTCTGAATTGAAGCACAGACTCTAAGACATCTGAAATTCCCATAAACTAGAATTTTGCAGAGTCTTGGTTAAAACTATGCCTCAAAGATTTTTCAGGTCAAAAAGAAGAGAAGTGATGTTACCTCTAATTTTATCAACCTCTGGTAAACTTTCAAATCGATTATGTGTCAATGTTGCACATTTTTTTGCATTTATCTTTTAAAACTTTAGTTTTACTGATTTAACAACTGCCGTTTGTGTTAGGTAGTTAGTTGTACACAAATAAAAATAAATGAAGTTCACTGAGTACTCATTATATAGATCTTTAAAAACAAGTTTTTACAAAATGTTACGTTAACCAACTGTGTTTAGAAGGGGCTCGTATACACTCTGTGAATGAAACATACCTTAAAACAGCACTATATTCTTGTATTTATTGCTGACAATTTATATATGCATCGATAATTCATTCCTCATACTACTCATTATGGGTTAAGAAATAGTTTTTGATAATAGTAAAATATGAAAAGTTGCATGGTACCAACAAGTGGTAGCAAAATTTGCTTTAATTAATTGTCTGTGTTTTTAGAATCATTATGAGCATTTGACTCCTAAAGTATATTAAAGTTATAAGAAAATATCAGGAATTTGTAATAAATGTACCTCCCAACTTCATGTCATAGGTTTCTGAAAGAAATATACCATTAAACATTATGGTCAATTTCTTACTTCCTGTTTGGATGTTTTTCTGCATATGTTTTGCATTCTTCCTTACATTAAACATAAAAAAGTTTTCTATGTCCATTCTTTCTCTCTTTTGTTGCTCTTTGTCTGTTTTCCATGTTTTTGTTTTCTTTCTTTCTCAAGATTTCTTTATTTATCGTCATTTTAATTCTTCTTAGGGGATTTTCCATTTATATTTTTTTCTTCCTTGCATGGATCATCATTATTTCCATCTTTTCTCTATTACTGCCTTAATGAATACTTGATTATTTTTTATGGTGGTACCTAAATTATTTTGTTATGCATAAACACTGAGTGTTAACAGATGACAGAAAATGGTCATACTAGATATAAATTTAATTACTAAATGATTTCAACCAAGATCCAGGATTTTCTGTAACACTGATAGACCCTGTAGAAATATAAACCTATTACATTAGTTAAAAACATGTTCATGCATACAACTATGATACCCATGCCATCAACCAAATCAAAACTAATGCCTACCTTATCCTCATGATCAGATTCGTCATTGGAACCATTTTCAGAACCTGCTTCTGATGGGGCGCCTTCTTCTTTAGGTGTGTTCAATTTTCTGGCCTGTTTGTCCATCAAGCTAGTACGAGATCTAGTTTTCTTCCAACTGTAGTAATATTTTACCAAGCTGGCTATAGTTTTGTCAGGTAACTGAAAGGAATTTTAAGATATTCACTTATTGTTATGTTAAGAGGACAAAAAATGAAATATGCCTAAATATTTACCATTTGGCGTATCCTGTGAAAACTCTTTCCATGAAACTGAAAGGCTTGTTCAAAGAGAACTTTATCTTCCACAGACCATTCATCTGGAAAGGGTGTGAAGTTTGCTAAATCCAGCATGGCCCTCTCCAAATCATGCTTGTGCCAGAAGAGCATTCCGAGGGCTTGTTCTCCATTATACCCATACTTATCTTTGGCCAGGACTATATAGTCTTCCACTGAAAGAATTTTAAAAAGTTAGTGTAAGATAAAAAATAACAATTGCTTCCTCAGCCATAAATGTTTCTCTAAGACACACAACCTAAAATCATTAGATTATAACATTACAGGAGAATTATCCAGCGAATATTAAATAAGAGTAAAAACAACTAACAAAACTACCTTGCGAGAATTAATAATGATAAAAGAACCAAAGAAGAGTAGATCAATAAATAAAATGAATAACAGATAATAAAGTAAAGACAAAAAATATAACTTCATAAAACAATAAAAAGAATTACCAATAATCAAATTTGTAGTTAAAAAACATCAAAGTGGACTAAAAATGTGAAAATTAGAACAAGATAAAAACTAACTGATTTAGATACAATAAATCATGGAAAATAACTAGTCATTACTAAAAGTTAAAAACATAAAATTTTGAACATTAAATAAATGTATAAACAACTATTATCACCTGATAAGAATTTACCAAAGAAACTCTCTAAACTGAAACAAAAAACAGTGATTTAAAAGGGGTAAAAAACTGAATTCAATTACAAAGAATGAAAAAAAATTGCATCAGAAAGAGTATTTTCAGGGACAACAGAACATCAACAATCAATAAGTAAGAGGTGGTCATAAATCAGTGGCTATGATACTAGTTTACCAAACCTGATTTCCCAGATTTGATCCATGGCACAAACACAAGAATTTTTTAATTTCTAATTTAACTGAGTCATTACCAATCCTAAAAATTTCCCAAAAAATGCAATAAGATAAATAAAATGTTTTTAAAATAACCTTATATTTGTGCATGAAGGCAAATAATTCAGCAATATAATAGAAACGTTGAAAGCCCAATATGTCAAATAGAGTGAATATAATAGAATGTGAAGAGATAATGTGAATGCAACAATCGAGAAATCAATGAAAAAAGTATATTTATTCGCTTTGTCTTTATCCCCATGTGGGGTCAGTATACGAAATATATGAGAAAAAGGCGGAAGAAATACACAAATATTATATTCTAAGATAACAGCCATTGAATGTTTCTAGTAACTCCTATGAAAGAGATATAGATCCATAACCTCTTCTTTATCTGTTGTAAGTTTATATACCTTTCTAAAAATGTGCAACAGCTCTATAACTTTTTAATCTATCAATACTAGATATATTAGTGATAAAAAATAACAGTTACAATGCAAGTACTTTGAACCTTTAGATTAGGAAAACAATAGATGAAATATGTCTAATATTTTTTTAATTCATATTTCATGAACATAAAAATAATATTACACCTAAATTTTCTAAAAACAATCAAAAGTAATGTACATATTTTTACAACTTTATAACTTCATCATACATGCCCTTTATTGCAATGTCCCTCCACGCCCCAAAAAGAGGGGTTACATGTGAAACACAAAACTAGGGGGCGGCTGTATTGAGTTAAAAAAATATGTAAAATACTCACGTTTGGATTCTGGGATAGCTTCTGTTGGTGACCATACTAGTAAAGCTCTATCAGCCAAAAGCTCGGGCTTCCTTTGACTTTCAGGTTGTAATTCTGGACACACTGCTTGATAGTCACGTCCTACTCTAATTTTATCTACTGGTACTATAAAAACAGTGAGTTAAAATCAGTGCCTTTTGATATATTAAAGGGAAGGATTAAGCATAAAATATATGGTACTAGTTAAAGGGGGCCTATAAAATGCAAGCTTACCACTACTCTCGTCCTCGCTGGTGGAATCTGCTTGTACGTGACCATTGGGGCTTGGTCCCCGACTTCTTCTACCGTTCCGAATGTTTTCACTATTTTTCTCTGCTAAAACCATCTTCGCCAGCTTTGTAGAAAAATTTTTACACTACAGATACAAGCTTATGAATCACGCAGTACGTTTGCTTTATTTGAAAATCACGAAGACTACCTTTATTTTGTCAGGAAACCGTAGTTTTCCGTTTAGTTGTGATTATTGTCACCCAACCGTAGAATCGCTTGCATCGTCCAAGATTGCCAACGAGTAGAAAATAACGACCACTGAAAATGTTTCAAAAAGTTATGAACAAAAAAAGAAGAAATAGAAGTAACATAACCTTAACGTAATATTAAAGGAACTTTAAAATTGGCGAAATGTCTTCAGTTAATTTTTTTATTAAAAGAAGCTTATCAACAACCAGTATAAGATATGGTAAAAGAAATTTTAAGAAGTTTTCCATATATAATAAAAGAGGAACTAGAATCTTCAAACAACAACAAATGGAAAATCCAGACCCTGAAGTCCCTATTCACAGTTAGTATTATTTAGACTAAATAATTTAGCATATTAAGTAAGTGAATTTCAGAAAGAGGCGTACGGGACGTTGGTTATCAGGAAGGAGACAAATTTATTACCATTCCAGAAAGAATACCAGAATTAATAGTACCAGATTTGAGGAACTGTCAGGTACTGTAATACTTTCGATTTCATAAAGTATACAGAAATAAGGGGTGCTTGTTAATCAAATGTTAATTAAGTAAAAATCATATACCAACACTTTTTGTTTTTTAGTTGAAACCATATGTCTCCTACAGAGCCCCAGATGTCTTTCAATCAGAATTCACAGCTGAAGATTTATTTAATGTAGTATATGCTCCAAAAATAGCAAAAGATTTTAAAGAGGGAAAGCTTACAGATGATGGCCAGCCTTTAGAACCTTCAAGGGAAGAAAAAATTACAGCTGAAGAGGCAAAAAACAAAGCCAAGCAGACAGGAACAGACATATTTTAGTTTATTAGTAAAATTTGTTAATACATTAGTAGTATTTATTAGTTCTTTTATTTTTCTTCCCCATTTATGATGAAAATTATTTCAAGGAAATCATCTTACCTAAATAGGATACATTAGAGGTTTAGACCAATAGATATGAGCATTCTAAGAAAACTCCCTACTTTACACCAATCAACATCATCCAATCTTAGCTTCATCATCATCATGCACTGGCTCGACAACCCTTTTTGGGTCTTGGCCTGTTCAAGGATTCTTCTCCATCTGACCGTTTCGTGCTTTTTTTTTCCAGTTTTTAATTTTTAATGTTGTTATATCATTTTCTATTTGTTCTACGTATCTCAGCTGCGGTCTTCCTCTTGTTCTTTTTCCTACTGGCAACTTGTTTGATATTTTGTTTGGTATTTCGCCTTCTTTCCATTCTTTCCACATGTCCAATCCAACGTAGCCTTCCTATTTTAATGAATGTTATGATATCCGGATCCTGGTATATGTTGTATAGTTCAAAGTTATACCTTCTCCGCCAAATCCCGTTTTCTTTTGTGCCCTTATATATGTGTCGCAAGATTTTTCTTTCAAAGGTGGCTAATAACGTTTCCTCCCTTTTAGAGAGTGTCCAGGTTTCTGAACCGTATGTGAGTACCGGTCTTATTAAGGTTTTGTATATTTGGCATTTTGTTTTTCTGGAGACGTTATCTGATCTTAGTTGCCTAATTAAGCCATGGTAACATTTATTGGCAATAAATATTCTCCTCTTCACTTCCTCTGCAACGTTGTTATCAGACGTAACTAGGGATCCTAAGTATGTAAAGTTTTTTACCGCCTCAATGTTGTATTCTCCTATTGTTAAATTTGGCAGCTGCCTTATTTGTGCGTTTTTATTTGCAGGCATATATTTTGTTTTTGTCTGATTGATTTTAAGACCACTATTTTTTGCAGCTCGTTCTATTTGAGTGAATGCCTCTATCATTTCTCTTCTTGATCTTGCGATTATATCAACATCATCTGCAAATGCTAGTACTTGCACGCTTTTATTAATTATTGTTCCTCGGTATTAACTGTTGTGTCTCTTATTATTTTTTCAAGTATGATGTTGAATAATATGCATGATAGAGCGTCTCCTTGGCGTAGTCCCTTCTTCACATCTATTGTTTCCCGTTAATTCGTTTTGTATCCGGATTTTACTTTCTACTTTTAGTGTTTCTTTTAGCTTACCTTAGCCAATCTTAGCTTACCTATCTGAAAATATATTTTCACAGAAAATTTGTAGCTATTTAGTATTTTGAAAATTGAGCATTAATTGTGAAATTACAAGAATCAAAGTAAAAGAAATGTGCAATCGCTTTGAGGAAACTGTGACAAAAATATATTTTATAGAAAATGGACTAACAAAATCAGATTTAACCACAGGATACGAACTACATCTTAAACTAGCTCCATTTGAACCATTCATAAAAAGTGGAAAAGTCATATAATGAATTAATACTGATTAAACTTTGTATTTTACATTACAATAAACATTACAGTTTCTAAGTTAATATTGTCTTCTCCAACTTTGGCAGGTCATATCACCCATCACTATTAGTATATCGCCTTGGTTTACTTGTTGGGTTGTTTGTTCATAGAAAATGTCTTCGGTGAGATGTGTTTGTAGGAGCATAGCACTGAATCACTGTTATATTGTGGTATCTGGTTCGTAATTTTAAATATATGTAAAAATGTGAGTTTGATGAACTATGTTATGAATGTAGTGATACTGGAGAGAGATCTGTACTAATACCATCATATTGACTATAAAAGGGTTTAGAAACAATTAATACAATCAGTTTAGTTTATTTACAAATGAACTTTAATTTAAACATCTCTATTTATAGTTTCTAGCACCTCACTGGGCTGTACTGGTCTTCCTATTCTTTAATATACTAGCTATAAAGAATTCTCCAGCTTTGTAGGAACTTCTGACCAAGGGACCACTAGCTACATACAGAAAACCAAGTTCTTTTCCCACTTTCTCCCAGTGTTGGAACTTGGCTGGAGTGACATACTCTACAACTTTTAAATGCCTTTTGGTTGGTTGCATATATTGGCCTAAAGTCACACAGTCCACGTCATGCTCTCTTAGATCTTTGAGGGTTTGCTCTACTTCATAGTCTGTTTCACCTAGACCCAACATTATTGATGATTTGGTTATGAGATTCGGGTTGAATTCTTTAGCAGCTTGTAGAGTTGACAGTGATTGTCTGTAATAGAAAATAGTTTTTTGTAAATTTGAAACAAGGAGCAAATATTGACCTACCTGTATCTAGCTCTTCTGTCTCTTACATATGGGGTTAAGGGTTCAACAGTTTCGACATTGTGGGCATATACATCTAATCCACTTTCTGTAATTATCTTCACATGGTCTAAATTGCCCCTAAAATCTGGTACTAGACATTCAACAAGAATAGTATTGCTCCTAAAATAACAAAATGCTTAAGTCATAGATTGTCGACTAGTTTTACATTTACTTACTGTTGCTTTATCTTTCTTACAGTTTCTGCAAAATGATTTGATCCACCATCAGGTAAATCTATGAAAAGAAAACATTTTATGTATGATAACACATGCACATGATATAGAATTCTAATAATACTAGAGTCAAATCCAAACTCACCATCTCTATCAACAGAAGTCAAAACAATATAGTCAAGTCCCCACGAAACAATTGCTTTAGCAGTATTTTCAGGCTCGTTTGGATCTGGCAAAGGAGGTGTTCTTGAAGTTTTGACAGAACAAAATCTACACCCTCTTGTACATGTGTCACCCAGCAACTAAACATAAAAAATTCGTCCTTAATCAATTATGTATATTTTATATTATAATTTTACCATTATTGTTGCTGTGGCAGTGCCATGTTCCCCTCCACCCCAACATTCACCTATATTAGGACACCTGGCTTCCTCACACACAGTATGCAAGTTAAGGTTTCTCAATTGGTCTTTGATTTTACTGTAATTTGTTCCTGTGGGTATGGTTCTTTTTAACCAAGGAGGTAATCTTAATCTTTTTTCTTCTCCCTTCTCGCGTTTTAACTTGCCCTCATATCCTGCCCAAGTAGCTGGATCCTCTTTTAGTACTGGATCAGTGCTTTCGATAAATTCTTGCAAAGCGGGACCATTTTTAATTCGTTCCTTTAGAGCTTCCAGACTAGATTTCTGTCTTATACTTCTAAGTTCCTGAAATGATCAAATGATAATATATTCATTATTAATAAAAATAATTGTTAGCCTTACGTTTTTACTTAAGTTTATTAATGATTTATACATTGTCATCAATGTGTGACACTTTTATCGTATTTAAAATATCACCATTTTAATCTCAAAATTTGGAGAAATTATAAACATCTGATCTAATCATTTAGCTGTCATGTGTCTCGAAAGTGACAGCCGCGCGCGGCGTTGTCGATTTCGAAATTGCGTCAACTTAAATTTGTGCATATTTTAATTAATTATTGAAATATTACAGACAAAATATTTTTCAATTTATATCAATTCAAATAATTGGTTAAGTAATTGCGAATGTTGTTGGTTGATAAATTAAGATAAGTGCTATTTAATGTATTCCCTATAATGTTTTAGTTCCTTGGCATGCGATTTAACATATTTATTTATACTCAATGCTAAATTTTGATTTAAGGTCAAATGAAATCAAAAGTTGCAGAATAATGTATTACTGGGATTATAAAAAATATTAACCTTGCCTTTTATGCTTTTATACATAGTTTTATTTAAGCTGTTGATGAGAAAACTCAAAAGAAAAGTAATTTGGTTTCTCATTTTCTTTGACACTTATTTTCTTTTCTTCTCATCTCATTTAAGTTTTCCTGTTACGTGTGTATCAAATACTCACATAATATATGCATCTATTTCTTCTTTAACCTGCCACATTACTTTTTACATTTGTTACATTTTGCCTTTTCAATTTTTCGCGCGAATAAATTTAGGGATAGTCGCGTCAGTCCCTGAGACTGGTTTAGCTGGGTAAACAAATCGGTAATTACTTACTATTGGTTAACTTTTTAAGATTAAAAATTATAGCACTACATATTTTAAACCAGTTTTTATTTAAATTAAATTTACGAAAGAATCAACAAAACGCAAAGAAGATTCACCTCTAAAACCGAGTAGTTAAAAAAAATGAAAAAACATTGCCACAACAAACTACTAAAAAACGCTATACAAAGATAAACTAGATTATTTACAGTCCTTACATATGCTAAATATAAGTGTTCTAAACATAAAAAATACCGCAATGTTTGCATCTACATATATTTTGTTTTTCGGTTCTTCAGAGATTCACAAAATTTGCCTCTTCCAATTTGCGCTCTTTCAACTGGAGCTTCGGTAGTATCTTGAATTGTTGATTCTATTAGACATAACCGCATCCTTTTTGGAATATATGGCGAATTTGACCTTTTCAGCATATTTGGAGTAAAAAGTTCATATGATAGATTATGACTGAAATTTCTTCTCAACATTTTAACATTCGGATTATTAGCCACGTAAATAATTTGGCTGTTTATACCAGCGATATTCGTTATCGCATAAAATATTACATGCTACCTTCAGGTAGCATGAGCACAGTTATAGTTTGCCATTAGCTTGTCCCCTATATCAACACCATTTTTTGTGGAATTATATTGTGTTATTATTAATAGTTTCAAAAGATTACCTGTACCTAAATCTCAATCATCATTGTGATGCATCGTGGACAAAAGTAACACATTCTTTTTTTGCTTTAGGCATGTATGATAGAAGTGTACATTCACGGTGAAATACAAACATGCTAGACTTTGGTAGTCTTGTTGCAGGAACAGTAAACACCAAGGGTAGTTCTCGCATATTTTTGCGGATAGTGCCTATAGCTTTCAATTTTTTTTGATAAAATTCTTTGAATTCTCTGCGAATGTCTCATGACAACACCTCGAGCGCCGTTTGATAGTTTAGAAGGTCCTTGTGGTTGAAGACCAACATACACTTCCGAATTACTGGAATAGAACATTTTAACGTCACACATTGTTAAAACTTTTATAGTGTATTTGCTTGGTTTCGACAGGATATACTGTAAAGTCTTTATTAATTCTAATTTATTGTTCTTATTTTAATTTACTAAAGGTTCAATATTTATAACACTTACGACCTTAATTTATTTAAAGTTTATTTATATCAATTTATCTTACAATAATTTGCGTTACATTTTAAAATGCCCGATCGCGATATCTTCTTTTGACTGCCTTCCTCAATGAAAATCCCCGTTATTTATATGAAACCATTGGGACATCGTCGAAAGTTCGATGGCATTCTCGACGTAGACGGAGCGGCGAATGGCCTAAAAAAAACTGGTATTTTTACATAGACTCATCTCCAGAGAGCTAGATGGTTGTTTTTATAGCGGAGGGGAACCTATGGTCTGTCAGGTAGGTAATACCTAGAAAAATCGTGAATGAACAGAATATTAGTAATAGATATGTTTACGGTTTTTAATATGACTCATATATTTTTTTACGTAACAATACTGACGGAAATTATGTTTCCCACGAAATCAATTGTGACAAATGCCGAATTATGATATCGTTATACAAACAAATCAAAAATATGTCGGATTGCAGCAAGTTCATTCTGTTTTAATCGATACTGACGAGAAGCTTTAACAAAAATCACATCAAAAACCTAAATCTTCTAAGAGACGTCAAATTTCTATTCCAGATCCGTCAGCTTTCCATAAATCATCCAAATTGAGATGACTCGCCTTAATCTTTTCAGCTAAATACAGTTAACCCAGAATTGCATAAATTTCATCTAAATTTGTAAAATTTGCTTGATTACTCTCAATTATTTCGTTAGTATGTAAAAAAATTGTATTAATTATTTCAATTATATGGGAGTTTTCAAGTTTGTTGTGTATATACTTGGCCCTTGGTATTTTTGGGTAACGGAGATATTTTTTTTTTCATCTTATTTACCTATCCTTACAAAAAAACTTACAGTATTGCTAGCTGATGGCTCGAAATATGCGATATTAGTTTCTCCCTCTGAGTCATAAGCTCCTAGAGGTTCCTCAATGCAATCTGCTTCATAACAGTCTGACTCGGAATCTAAATATTCTTCATCTTTGTCGACAATGTGGTTGAAAGAATAATTTGCTAAACTGGAAATCTTATATTTGTCAGAATTATAGTCTGACTGCTCAGTGTCTGTGACGGCTGATTTAAACAAATATGGAAGTCGCTGATGTTCTTTTTCATCAATATTCATCTACAAATACTAAAATTATAAGATAACGGTTATAATTTAATTACCTTGTTTGTGTTCAGTGTTTACGATAGTGCGTAAGTAGTTGCGTCAGTGCCTGAGGCCGATATTAACTGCCGACCGAACAATATGACACTAACTAACGGTGCCGCCAGTCTCGATGAAAGGTCAAATGAAGCGAACTCCTAAAGCGGCGGACTTTTACAAGCATATTTGGGGTTTTTATAGATATTTACAGTGTCTTTGTCATTGTTTTTTTTATGAGGGGGGTGGTCCAAATGTTCGAAACATACCTCGGTCCTAGAAGATGGGCAGAACCGCCTTCCAGCCTCGGTTATGCAGGACTCCTCCAGGGTTGTTCGAACACCATCGCCGTCAATGCCAGAGACCTACCTGCTAAAAAACACTCTCCTCAGCGGTGAATTACCGGCCGGATCGCCCTGTTTGGGACGCAACATCGGCACAGCATTCACCCAATCTTTCATTCACGCACCATTCTCACACATTCTAGCCTACCTTCGGGTCGCCTTTCTTCTTGTTTCTTTCTTTTCAATGTTCTCCTCACATATCTCTGAACTGCTCTCCACATCTCTAAGCATCTCCTCCACCAGTTCCGTGACTGTTTGCACCCTACTTCCTAGCTCTCTCTCACCTATCCATCTATCGCATACCAATAGTATGTAAGATAGTGTCCGATATTTCACAATACAGGCATTTGCAATTTTCTGCCTTTCCAAATCTGTAAAGGTATGCCCTAAAGCAACCATGTCCTGTGAACATCTGCGTCAGGAAATAATCCAAACGCAGGTGCCCGCAATCCATCCATCTTCTCAGATTAGGAATCAACGACTTCGTCCACTGCGCCACCCTTCTCATCTCATCCCATTCCTCTTGCCACACCATTATGGACCTTTCCCTTTCTTCTTTTCTTAAACGTTCTGTTGCTATGTCTTCATTTCTTCTCTCGTATATTCTTCCTCTTTCATTCACTAGCACATGCATCGGAATACACCCGGTGATAACTCCCCTCAATAGACTCTTACTATCTGCTCGGGTGAACTGCTTTCTGTACGCCTTTGTTAAAACTGCAGAACTCCAGACAGGCGCAGCGTAGAGGACGATCGATTGCACAACAGAAAGGGCCTTCCTCCTCTCAGTTTTGGGCCCTCCGATATTGGGCATGATCCCTCCCAATGCGGCGGATCTCACCGCAGCTCTCTGAGTCACCGCTTTTGTGTGCTCCCCCACTTTCCGTTTTGACTCAGAGTCACCTCTAAATACCTCACGAATTTCTTTGGAACCACTCTCTTTTCTGCACATTCAAAAGTTATCCCTTCCCTTTTCCTTGGTCCCTTGAGAATTATAGCCTCGGGCTTACCAGCAGCCAGTTCTAGCTCATGCATTTTCATCCATTCCTCGACTTGGTGGAATGTACGCTGTGCACCAAAGATAAGGTCCTCCCTGTCCCGCGCCACTACCAGCATAGCGAGGTCGTCCGCAAATGCGAAAGGGGTTACACCCTCCCCGTATTGTTGGCTCACAACCCCGTTATACGCCAAGTTCCACAACGTGGGTCCTAGGACCGACCCCTGCGGAACTCCAGCCGTCACGTCCGCATAACTCGCGGAAGACTTCCATCAGCGCATCCACCGTGCTCCTGTTCTTTCTGAAACCATACTGCCTGGGTGACAGCCCGCCTGACTCTTCAATCACTGTGTCTATTTGCCCTCTTAGGAGCCTCTCGTATAATTTACCTATGCACGACAGAAGGCAAACAGGTCGATACTTATCTTCCCCCTTTGTGAGTAGCACGAGTCTCGAGATCTTCCAATTTGCCGGAAATCGCTGAGTTTTAAGCAGTACATTCATGTGGTCCAAAAGCCACGTCGGCTCCATACTGCCAATGCGTTTCACCGCTTCTGGTGGTATTCCATCGAGTTCCGGAGCCTTTCGTGTCTTGAGCTCAGCCTCGTCGTCCCACTGCTCTCCATGCCAATGGCCGGGTGGAAATAGCTCTCGGGTAATATCAAGCTTCCTGTCCAGTGGCATCTCATATAGAGGTGTACGCGACTACTGGAGAGTTAAAAGAATAGAGACTACAGGAAAAAAAATTAGTTGATAAAGGTAAGAATAACACTCGACTCATAGTTTGTACAGGATATAATATGTACACAAGTTTATTTACAATGTTAAAATACCTTAAATCTTATTTACATTGTTTTTCGAATGGAGAGGATATAAAATTAGTGATATTGCGCATAAACCTACTAAAAATATACAAACTACATTCTAAGTTATACTTTTTTCTTGAATAGGAACATACTGTTGTCTTTTCCTATTTCGAACAGAATATGCACTGTTTCAATTACTAACACACTTACTAAAATTAAGACTAAGCTAGTGCATACCTGTCGAAAAATGAAGGATTATAAGTATCTAAACCATAAACAAACATTTTTTAAAGAATTAGATTACAGAAATATAAGAAATGTTTTATTTAATACTATTTTTCCATTAAAAAACATTACTACCAATATATACGTAAAATATTTAATATATATTATGCATTGCTTCAATAAAACTCTTATTACAGCGGCAAAAGTAACGGTATTTATAGAAACTTATGTTACAAAAAAAAACTACAGGATATCAAATATAAAAAAAGCATTCGGTTCGACTTGTTGATGCTCAATTTAGTCTATAGACACTAATTATTTGGAATCAGTTTCGTAGTTTTGCTCCCGAATACGTCGGTCAATTTTACTTTAAAACTCATATCTGAAGTTTATGTTAGTTATGATAAATTGCAGTTACTAATATTGAATGAATGTTTTCCTTTCTCCAATGCAACTAATTTTCAGAACTAAAGTAATAACATTTTTCTACCTAATGTGTTAGAACTAAATATAGTAATACTTTTTTATGTTCTTCGGACGATTCTACAATAGTGTAAGAATATATTTATATAAAAAACATTATTAGTATTGCTATGTAAGTATTATTTACAAAAATTCTACAATAAATTCTTACATTACTGTAGAAAAAGGTTATTATTATTATTATACTTCCAATTTATAGCCACAGAATTTAGTTTTAATAGAAAATGGGGAAATATTAATGTACCACAATGAAATCAAAACCCATATGACACTTGTTACATAAACTAAGCCAAAATTTTGTGATTGTGACAAAAATGTAGCTAAAACTACAGAGAAAAGTGCAGAAGTTGGAGGAAAGAAAATAATATAACTGAAAACGCATGTGTCAGTCATATGTATGTTCACTAGTGAAGCAGCGAAATTGAATTGAAACTAATGAGGATACGGAGACCTTTCGTATTAAAAGAGGCGTTCGAAAAGAGCTTTTTGAACTAAATTTTTTACAGCGTTACTAGAATACGTCTGTAAAACAATAGATTGGAACGAGACGGGCATCAATGTAGATAAACATTTTTTAAATAATCTTGATTTTGCAGATGACATCGCTCTCGTTGCAGACAACTTTGAGCAGGCGCAGAAAATGTTCTACACTGCCACAAAAAGAGTAGGTCTTAAAATAAATCTTAAGATAAATAATTTTAATCCATACGCAAATGACCAGAAGTAGCAGACGTTATTGAAAGAATAACAACACTAAAATGGAGCTGGACAGCTTATACAGCAAGAGCAGTTGATGATTGATGAGCAGTTGATGATTAGTGGACAAAGATAATTTTGGAATGGGTATACCTACCGAATAAAAGCTACCAGAAATAGATATAGACCCCCGAAGAGATGGACCGATGACATAAAAAGAGTGACTAGAAATTGGATTCAGATGACGCAAATCGGAAAAGTGTGTAGAGGTCTATGTTCAACAGTATACGTTGGAGGATGGATGATAGATTGTAAGCTGATAGCATTATGCTGGGTACTGCTAAAATGATAGCAGACATCGATGATAAGGGAAAAAGGTAAGGTTCTTGTTGATATCAAGCCACACGGGTATCAAAGGCAATGAAATAACACACCAATCAGCCAAGCAAGAGAAAACCGACAAATGGACAGATTTAAACCCCAATACACTATTCAAATACCACAAGTTAAAAAGATCTTGTGAGAGTGTTAGGAAAATCAGTATAAGAAAGAATGACAAAATAAGGGAAAAAAGGAACGTCTAATGCAGAAAATCTTAGTTTACAGATAAAAGATATTACTCGAGATAGTACATAACGACCATTGCAGAATAAGAAGCTAGCACTGCATTACATCAAAACACCTAAATAGAATCGGAATAAAAGAGATGTGATTGTGAAGAAATCGGCTGTGTAAATCATATTTTTTTTGGCTGCACCTTGAAACATAATCAAAACAGAAATTTATATGAATCACAAACGACAACAACAAAGAAAACTAACATGCTTTCTAATATACTCTGTTTTAATAGATTCCCTAGTCATTTCTCAAAATAAAACATCGTTTCATCGAAAATAATTTTACTTTGCACACCAATCGAATCCTGTTAAGGTCAGTATCACCTGGCACAAACTTTGTGTATGCCACAGGATCTGAAGTAGATACGTCCAGTATTACCTTTGTATGCTACTCACACATTTCCAACTAAAACTAAAAGGAACAGTAAACATCAGCAGGTAAAGGTACATAGACAGTTTCAGAGGCATGAAGGCCGTTTACTATTTATTTGTAATATTAGACAAAAAAAAGGTGACACAGTAGGCGGTACTGTAGACTAGCGCTAAGCTTCATACTACGTTTTCTGTATTTTTAAAATTTAAAAACTATTTTTAAAATTGAATAAAGCAATTCAATTATTTATTTATTATTTTTAATTAATTCTGCGGCACTTTTAACTGGCATTTGATCTGCTGGTACTCAAACAATGTCAAATGACCCCCCTTGTCGAGTAAATTAACTCTTTCAACTATTTAGTGTCGTGACGATCTGCTCTGTCGTGTCGTGACGACCTGCTCTGCATTTTACTATAGAGAAAATTTAATACAAGGCCAGTATAAAAGCTTAGCTTCAAAAACTATCCTGGCTGGTAGCCGAAAGGCTCGTGACCATAAAAACTGAGAAGAATATTCTGTGACATCTTTTTTTTTGTGTGTGTTTTGGCTTGGACAATTGTCATTCAGCCAGTCTCAATCAAGATAAGTTTATTAATGTAGTGTGTGTGTGTGTTTGTGTGTGTAGAGTAATTGTCTTGATACTTAACAAAGTCGACGTCATTGTCTTTGCTAAGAGACGCTAATTGTATCTGAACGTCTGCGGTCCCTCCGGTGAGTACCGATCACACAAGGATAGAAATTATTTTCATTTATTAATTTTTTTAATAAACGAAAATTTCCACCCAGGTGAGATTCGAACTCACGACCTTTAGGTTTAAAGGTATGCGCTCTTACCACTGAGCCACAGAGGGGGTCTCTGTGACATCTAAAAGCATAAAAAGATATTTTAATTTCTGAACAATCAACTGTTAATATAATTCCATTATAAATGCATGATAATTTAAAAAATTTGAAGTTAAGTGAGCGCAATTACATAAGTGCATATTTAACGTAAACTCTATATGGTGTTTTAAATTAGCTTTCTGTAAATACCGTTTTTTTTAATCATTTAAATAAGTCTAGATGGAAGTATTGACAAGTCATATCAGGGGTATAGCACAGAATAATAAACAATCAGAATGTCCACTCTCAGATGGCGCCTTTGAAGTTTTTCAGCACGCGCGCCATGTTTTAGAAGGAAACACATAACACAGACATATGATTTGTGAGGTTATGTAATTGTTTATATTTATGTTTAATTATATTATATTTATGTTATTATATTTAACAATGTTAATATAATTGTATAGTATGTCTATGATTGCCGTAAGTCAATTAAACCGGGTTAATTTTTCTTTGTACACCACATAAACAACACTGGTTCCCTCTAAAACATGGCGGAACGTCTGCGCTAAGGAGATGCGCGTACTTAATTTTCCATGGAGAGTGGGCATTCTGATTGTTTATTATTCTGTGGGTATAGTATCAAAAATAGCTACGTCACAATTTTTAGAAATTGGCTTTTTGATGGCAACATTTTCATTTCGAGACTGCTTATTACCTAAAGAATCAGTTTGGGATTAAATTTAGTTTAGTGCAGAGTTATTTTGATTAAAAAAAAATGGTTTGAAACAAACTTGGTTACGTCCACATAAAATCAGCATGCAACATGGCTACACTCACACCAACCAATAGGAGCGCTTCATTGGAACCAAAACTGTAATGGCCGGTTATATAATTGCTATAGCTATTTTTATTATATAGTTTTATCGTATGTTTTTCGCATTTTAAATAAGAATTCCTGCGATTTCGTGTGGAAGCTATAATTTTTTATCAAGGTGGATGTTTTTCCTATGCCTTTTAATAAAAACCAGTCACGAAAACGGACTGCACAGTCACATAACTGGAAGGCTTACAAGGCGAAAAAAGAAAGATAAATTCGTTCGTTTTTTTTGTCAAAGGTCGCATTTAGGTATAATCTATGACTGATTGATACCGATGGATGTTTGGAAGGGCTCTTCTAGTTTGTCACTTGTACTACCATGGAGCTAAAATCAATTTTGTATATTTTTCCATTTTGTTTTGTAGTGGTCATAAAACCAAAGTCTTTGAGTGTAATAAAGTGATAAGAATGAAATCATATTGAAATGCTGTCAAGCATTACCGATTAAAAGAAAACGATCAAGACCTTGAGATTGGATCCAAGGACTGGAGATCAGATTCCTTTAAAAGCAACCAAGCAGTGTACCATAAAATATCATACAAAAGTCTATAAACAATCTATAAGTGTTTGTCAGATGTTTTTAGCAATGATTTGCTTGAAAAAAAGAACGTGTCTCAAATTTGGTTCAAAAATCTTACGTAAGTAAGAGAAAAAAAGAGGAGGAGACCGTAAAGACAAAAAGGATCAAGGATAAAAAGGCATCAGTATATGCAGTTACTCGAAAACTTCAAAAGTGTACAAACTATAGAAAAATGAATTGTCAGCACTGGCAAAAGAATCTTACTTGAGACATATTTTCAACACCGAATAAAATTTAGGATTTAACAGTCCTAATACAGATATTTGCTCAGCGTGTCGGCAACTACTGAAGAAAATAAAAACAGAGAAAGGTGAAAGGAAAAAAGAACAGTTCAGAGTAGAAAAAAGAGCTCTTAGCTTGATGGCAAAAGCTTTCTATTTGCTGCTCAAGACAGAAGAAGAGTGTGTGAAAATAATTACTTAGGATTGACAAAAAATCATGAACCTTACTAAAGTACCAGACCAATCGTGTTATTGTAGCAGGCAAGTATATATTTTTCATTCTATTGTGGCAGGAACTTCAAAGGCGCCACTTAATAAAAACTACGAATTCCCAAATGTCTGGACAGAAAACACTTGCTCACAATATTCTAATACAATAGCATCTGCAGTGTATAACCACCTAAACAAGACATATCTCACCAATATCACGACCAATAGACTGATCTCAGACGGCAGCAGAGGTCAGAATAAAAATTCCACCATAATCACAATGTGTTGCAAATAATTGTTGGATCATCCTTCTATCAAAACAGTGGTGTTTTCAAAAGCTGGTGTTTCCAGTAACTGGCCACTCCTATCTTCCAGCAGAATAGAGTGTTCGGAAACAGTGAAAAGGAATTTCGTAATATACACAATACAAACTCCAAATCAGTAGGTACATTGATATAATTTCACAGCAGGCAACTGTTGTAAAAGTAGACGAATATTTCATCGTGTATGATATCAAAACGATATCAAAACGAAAACAGTTGAAAGAATATAGGCTATGTGTACTCTTTATTTTTTTTAATTTCGTTGAGTGGTCACCAACATCATCAGGGAATGCTATAATTTAGTTACATCAGAAATCACAGTGTTTTAATATGATCATACTTACGATGCGAGGATAATGTCATACTGAAAGCTACTCATCATTTTAAACAATTGCAAACATATAAAACATTGAAAAATGGTACAAAAATAAACACAAATATCTATTTTTAATGAATGAAATATTTTCTTCTGTTTAGGCTGTATATGAATAGTCTCAACGATATGTTTAGTTTATTGGCGTTTGGATATAAACCTTTAAAAACTTCTTCTTTTCTCAGTATAGGCCAAGAAGAAGGTTTTTGTGGCCATGGTATTGGCTTGATGTTTTAGCTCACACAGTACGTCCTCTATTTGAGCACTATTGAAGTTGTTTTAACACAAGGTGACAATTTAAATAAAAAAAATGTGGATTTATCGCCACATAAACTTTGAACATGAGGTGGAAAACTCAATTTTGATTGATTGTTGAAATTTTTTTATGTTTATATTATGAAGCATTAAGAAATTTAATTTTATGTTTTTTTATTTTCCAAAAAGTCTATTATAATTTATGTGATAGTATGGTGAGTGACTCAAATTAAGTCTAAGATGAAGTCAAGAGAGTTCTTAAATTGCATGTGTTGTTTGTCAACTGTTAGAAGAAAAGAATAAATTTCAAGGAGATGATTTAAATCTGTCTTTTTTCTTCATATTGTTTTCTGTTTGCGCTATGAAAGTTTTCCCAAAAAAAGTCTTTTTTTTGGGAAATTGGAGGGAATTGGACAACCAAACACACGTTTTCGTTTAAGGCGTAACAAAGCACTTTATGAAAATTGTAAATCAATCTTGCCCCTGCTGGCTTATATAATGAGAACGAACTGACTGGAAAAAAGATGACTGGGCGACGAGAACTCCGTAATGCTCAAAGGTCATTTCTAAATCGACAGAATCAGTTTGTGGAATATATAATAAGAAATTTCGTGTTAAAAAATCTGCTGAAGAAGATTGTGTTTTTCTGAGATTGTTAAGGAGTAATTAGAGTTACTATTCGAAGTTACTGACCAATATACGGAAAAGAAAAGTATAGAAAGAAGACTGCGAAAATTGTACAAAAAGATCTTGTTAAAAGACAATGTCTCTACACACTGTACAAACAATTTGTGATGCGGGGTTCGAATTACTCAAACATCCTCCTTATTCACTAGATCTGGTTCCGTCCGATTATCACACTTTTCCTCAACTGAAAGAAGTCGTAACTTTTGTTCCGACGCAGAAGAAAGAAGCTGTGGATGCCTGCTTTACAGAGCAAGATACATATATTTTTCGAATTGTCTAGAGGCGTTAAAGACGTTAGATACGTTAAATAATAAAATACTTTTGACTTTAAAATTGTATTTACTTCTATAGCAGGCGAAGAATTTTTCACTACATCCTCATAACATACTAAACTGAATGCTCTAGTCGTAAATTTTATTGATTTGACATGCTTTTGGCAAAGATTGTCACTGACAGAATGTAGAAATACGTTAGATCTAAGAACTACAAGTACTAGATAAAAATATGCTTTCTAGATACGACTTGTTAAGCAAGAAGAACCTAAAAGTTCATGTAAAAGGCACAAAACACATCAAAAATAAGTAAAACAACTTAACACTACTTCCATCTTTGTTTTCCAGTGTACGAAGTATCTTTAAATTATCTTAAAAACGCATATGTATTGTAATAATGTAAAATATGACTAGAAAATTAATTGATAAAAAAGAAAACATAATAAAAACTTTAACATATCTTAAAAAGTTTAATACTAAAAAATTGATTTTTTTTTTAAATATTGAAACAACAAAAATATACAAATATATGGTAAATGCAAGAGGAAATGAAGGTCTGACAACAAAACATTTTATGAATTTAAAGTTCGTGCGTAACGGTACTTTATGGACGTTACCAAAGCATTTAACTCTGTGGAATTGATTACACTGAGGGCAGTTTTGTTCGTGTAAACAAGGTTTTAACATAGTGATTTTATTATTTGCCCATGAAAAAATACAAATATAGTACAACAGAAGCATCAACGGCAGTATTTGTTGCTATACCTTCATTTTAGGAGGAATTTTATCGACTACTTCTTAAATTTCCACTGTAGGAAGCTGTGTGAAACTACGAATAGTGGAGTGGAAGGCTATATAGGTATAAAAAGTGTTTAGTTTACAAAACTTACGCCTAAAGCGCAGGTAAAAAATGGCAGTATGGAGAAGAGTTGTAGTTGTTGATACTAATTGGCAAAGTTTTCAGTATTAAACAAGTATGAACGGAAACTGCTATAACTACTAATAAAAATCGAGTACAACACTGACACTTATACTGTAGTTATATTCAATATCACTTGTTTTTATATTCTAATATCATAAAAAAATAACCAAATAACATACCAGCTTCTACCAGAACACTACAAAAGTGCAAAGTTTTAATTCCAAAAACTATACTATATTTGTTTAAAAAAAACTTTGAATGGAAACCGAGCATCAAGTCTTTATTTTCCGGCCATCTTTGTACAAAAAGTTTTTTTAGTTCTTCCACCCTACTATTAAGTGAATTCAGTATTGTAAGAAATTATCTATTATCTATCAAACAATAAATGGATCAAATAAATACTAATGCTCTTAATATCACCTTCCTCTCTGACAATATCGATAGAGGCGCGCTCTGGCGGTGGAAATATAAAACCTTATAAATAAATGCTTAAGTATTCTAATTAGGGAATAGTTATCTAGTATAAAAATTAGTATAGGCCATTTTAAAGATCGGTTATTGCTATACTAAAATAAAGTAATTCTTCTACTAAGTGCTTGCATTGCCCCACAGTGTCAAAATGGGCGACCAGATAAATAAACGGTAAGGATTTTTATGTAAATTAATTGACTACACTGTTATAACAAAAAAGTAAAATAAAAGAACATTATTTTAAAATTTTGTTATTTTAACAGTGTATTTTTAACTAAGTAAGCCACAACATGCAATATAATAAATTAATTGATGATAATAGTGCACAATTTTTGTTACATACAGTCTGGTATCCTTCTCATACTGATTAATAACTAAATCACTCAATACGGTTCAGTCTCAATAGGTTTCTTAACAGGACACTGTCAGGCTGGTGACGAGAAGCGGAACACGTTCTGTACAACTACCCAGGGTTGGACAGGATAAGACCCAATACATTCGAGCATTACCAACTCGAGTCCTATGACTTCGTAGAACTACCACTACGGCCATAATAGACTTTATTAAAAAGTCTGAACCGAAGGGACAACTTAAACCTAGGGATGAGCCACAATAGATCTCTTAGGTCGAGTGGAAGAGGAATTAAGCACCCACTCATACCTAACCTAACCTCAATAAGATCCGGTTGTGATATTTAGATGGCAGGCAACAATAATATCACATCTATGACTATCAAAATCGCCTTGAAGATTTGAGCTGTTGGACCATTATTTTATAAGTTAAACTGACGATAATTTTGCAATTTTCAAAATAATGGATGTGAATTATAATAAATTGCATATAATTACACATAATGAATTGCATATGTTGAAAAATCAATGCTTCCTGATGGGAAAAATAGCGCTCAAACAAAAGTTACTCGATACTACAAATATTATTCGAGCTTTGTTCCGTTGGAAACAACGGTTAGCACGTAGAATTTCCCTTTAACAGTGGCCGTACAGACACAAATTATGCTGAACGCATTAATCGCATAAATTCAGCAGCTGTGTCCCAGAAAACATAAAAAAAGTTAACAAAACCGTTTTTGCTGATCGTGAAATAGCAGACGACATTATATTCAAGATTTTGTATAAACTTTGGCAATAAGTTTATTCTGTTCTAAGTGGTTGACGTATTCGCCTACAGTAGATCAAAAACTACATCGCGTCGGCAATACAGAACGTTGTGGCAAATATTTTACGACAATAAACAAGAGTTTTATCCTATATACAACAATCAAGGAAACGTGCATCCACTACTTCTCACCGAAGTCGAAATGGGTAGTCAGTTGAGTTAACAGCAGGTGGTAAAAGGTCAAACATCAGCTGACAAGGGTTTGGATTGAGTAATTTGGGAGACGCAAGATATTTTGTTCGTCGATTATCTTTAGAAAGGAAGAATCATCAATGACAAATATTATATTATAGCATTATCGGTACGAATTAAGGGATAAATTGAGAAGAAACTTTCACAAATGAAGAAGAAAAAAGTAATGCACGAAGTGCACTTAAAATTGCTTCTCATTCGAGCATCATTCTTCAAATTTGCCCTCCTCCCAATCCCGAGAGTATTTCCCCAAAGAAACTATTACTCAGAGTAAGATATTTGACCTGACAGTTGTTGTATTATTAGTTAAAAACTGGAAACATATTAAAGACTTGGATAAAATGTAAGTTTGCCAAAAACATCAAAACCTAACCAAAAGGAGCTTTCCCAGTAATACCTATACAGCTGATTCATTCCCTTAAGCTTTCATATTTCTGCCAGAGCGAGCCTCCTATCATTTTCTTCAACAAACTCAACTGTCAGTATCCTGGTCCTTAACATCAACGTGCTCCGTGGGAGGTTGCTTGCACTTCTCCTGCAATTTTTCATACGATTCTCCGTGCAAGAAGGTCACAAGAACTACAGTCATATTGTCACATCCAAGGCCTGCCATCTGGCAATCGGGCGCCAGACAGCGCATCATCAATTCTTCGCAGATTTCTTCCGGTTCGTGGCCGGTGGCAATGTTTTCTCTGATGAAGGAGACTACCTCTTTGTTGCTCATGACGTCCCAGATTCCGTCGCATGCGAGCACGATGAATTCCCAGTCGGAGGTGATGGTGTGTTCGGTGACGTCGGGGAAAGCTGCGAACAAAAATATCGGAAATTATTAACAAATATTTGTGAACTGAAAAAATGAAGAGACAACAATTCGCAGCTAAATTCATTAGGATATAAACAAAATCATTTAAAAGTCAAGCATTTTTTAGAAACGTGTTACATAGTACTTAATTTATCTCTGGTTATAGACTGATCCTTCCCCCATTTTATACATCGGTTACTTCAAAAGCCACCAAGAAATGTGGAAGTATACCACGAATGATGAAGATGGGGAAGCACTGGTAGAATAGTTCGAGACCAAACAAAATATCTAGGTTTAGATGCCATAAACAGGGGAACATTTAAATCAGCAGCATAGAGAAAAGAATATAACCCAGATCTATGATTTGTCTCAAAATATATCAATGACTACTAAAAGCTGCGAGAAGTGTCCTTGCAGACTTTCCACATACTCAACACCATACTGTGTTTATCACGATCGGCGTATCAATACCAATAATCAGATCCCGGAAGAAGTTCTTTGCACAACTAGACCACATCACACTTGAGCTGGATCCCATCAACCAGCAATAAGTGCTGCAAAGAAGCCATTCTTAGGGGTATCGCACAGCACATGTGCCTGGATGGACTAAAACATGTGAAGACTTTTACGTGCAGTTTCTTGAAAGGGGTAAATGAAAAATAGCCTACGAGCCTAACATCGATACAACTAAACGCCAAAAATGCAAAGGCTGTCGAAATCCTTGACTTCAAAAAATCAAGCGGGCAGACATGGTCTCTGTTGTGAAAAATTAGAGAAACTAACCACCTGGAGTCCAGAGAGGATAAAATATCTTCAAACTCTGAAAAAAAACCTTAATAAAAGCATTAAATAAAACAAATAAAATTGATTTCTGAGTTCCTGATATACAGTGGTGCATGCGTGAAACAGTGACTTGCAACGTTCAACACTGATATACTTCACTCAGGCAACATTCCTTTCTCACTTAAGAGAACAAAGATCATTGCAATTTCGCAATTGGGCAAACCAAAGGATAGAAAGAAAACCCCCGCCCCATAGCCCTACTAAGCATGGTAAAAAAATTTTTAGAAAAGCTTCTTCTTAACAGAATTAGTCACAGGATACTTGAAAATGTCTCCACTGAACTCCATCGAAACTGTACGGAACAAGTCTTATCACTAACAACTTTTATTGAAGCTAGTTTAAAAAAAAACAAAATAGCCGCAGCATTTATACACATAACAGCAGCATGCGATACTATTTGGATATGGCGATTAATATATACAATGACTCGTATTATCCCCTGCGGAAAGATAATCAACCTTATTGACAACTTGCTGACAAACAGAACTTTTCAGGTAATAGGAAAGAGTATTAGCAAACAGATGAAACAGACAATAAAAAATTATAAAAATTAAATTAATTAAAATTAAATAAATTATATAAACTTAAATAAAATTATATAAAAAATATAAAAAGTAAAAAATCACAAATAGCTGACATCATAGAGAATATAAAACAATTTGTATGGAAGAAAATAAAAGTTATGGGAATATAACCATGTTCTCACAAATTTTAAGAATGAATTTAATATCTCATTTTTCCATCCTAAGAAAGATCAGTGCGGTACGTGTGAAGAGTAAGGTCCATTTACAGGAAAATATGATCGTCATTTAAAGGAAAAAGATCAACAGATTAAAAAAGATAAAGATAAAAAAAGCATGCGTGGTATATAACTGTCTGTTTTGATTTACAAGCAGTTCTTCAGACACCTTGTGGGTACACCAACTCCTATGACTATAAATTAAAGTAAAGTACATATAACTTTACTATATTTGACTTAGGATTATTCAATGGTTTTTGTTACGTTTGGCACGAAGGAGAAGGTAACCGTGATCTAACGAGATATTATGTTTATATTCATTTCTTAAAAATTAATGCTCTAAAGGCCTTTCTGTTGTGTTAGATTACGACAATTGCTGTGGTCAAAACAAAAACAAATTTATAACCTCGTACTTCATTATACTGTAAGCAAACTAGAGATTCCTTCGATCACTATAAAGTTTTTTGGTTATTGGTCATACGCAAAATGAAGGGGACAGCATACACTCCCTGATGAAAAACAGAAGAAACGTGTGCTAAGATCTGGTCCCATTAACAGCCTTCGCAGTGGACTCCTGTAATTTCTAATGCAAAAAAACTGGTACTATATGCAAAATTTAGAAAGTAACTTTTCAGATTTTTTTATATAAAACATTAGGAGAAAATGGGAACGAATTTTGTTTTAAATTCCGATAAAGAAAAAGTTTTGTGGTCTGATATTGTAAAATAAAAGTATTCAAAGATTAACTGTTTACCGTTTAATACAAAACTTCACTACTAAACAGCAGAAATTCCATTAGCGTAACTCATAATAATATTAAATTAAAACTAACCACTATGTTTCTAATAATTATTTTGTAATAGGTAATCAGCAAATTTACTTTATGTTCTTATGTAATCACCTTTGCATTTTTTTTTTAATAAATGCTTAACAACTTTAATTAAAATGTTTTAACAACTATTGTAACTTATCACAATTTTCACGTTGAACCACAAATTCTAATCACTATGATCAGTAACATTGGCACATTGTTATAAATTAGAGAATGGATTATATGCAAAATGCCTGTGCATATATATGCAGCATATTTGTGGGTTTCTTTATAAATGCATATGCTATTCATATTTACTTGATTAAGAGCATATTACCACATATTTGAAAATATCTCATAAATAAAATGGTTTTCTATACATGTTTAGATAATAGTTTTTGGAATTATTCATAGCAGGTACTGGGTAAGGTAACTACGAAATAATTTTATTACAAATATCTACTAAATCTACAAGTTTTATTGTTTGGGAAAACCCATCTGAGAATAATTTATCAGAAGAATAGGGCCAACATGCAGGTAGGTATTATACAGTAAATTTGTTTTTAAATTCTCTT
The DNA here is from genome assembly GCA_918026665.1 of Diabrotica balteata. NCBI lineage: Eukaryota > Metazoa > Arthropoda > Insecta > Coleoptera > Chrysomelidae > Diabrotica > Diabrotica balteata. Next base: position 188,523,974 of record OU898276.1, read on the forward strand.
TACCAGCTGACAAAGCAACTTGTAATTATGAATATGGTGCTTATAAAATAACAATAATTTCTTTTTTGAAAATATGCCGAAAGTAGGGAAACAAAAAATCAAGTCTATTGCGGAGTTGGGTTGGTGGCAACACAGAAAATGAAGATTATAGACAATGAAAGTGTTTTTCTGTACTATTTGTGACAAAAAGGTGACTCAACTTATATTTTAACGATTCAAAAATTAATTTAAAATCTCGTTTTTGCAAGAAAATCGGTATACCTATACTAAACATGTAACAGTTTGACTATTGGCGATAGTTTTAGTTTCGAGAAAAAAACATAAGTTATCTTAAAAATTTGAAGTCCATATTATTGTATTAGACTCCTATTTACTCAAACCGTTTTATTACAGATTCCATGTGAAAAAAAATTCCAAATTTTATAATAAACTATCTAACGACTTCAAGAAACCACGCCAGCAGCTTCTGGAGACCACATTATCAAATTACTACTGCGAGTATATATTGGCTTTACTATATGTTAAATATGCACGACAATTTAAAAAATAGTTGTTTTTAGCGTTTCATCAATAAAAATATGTATTTACCTGTAACGATCTGCTGCTCAGCTGACATCTTGCCGTTCTTCTTAAAAGCAAAGTCTCCTAGGGCCCTTGACAAGGCCAAATTGCCGTTCACTCTGTTGGCATCTACCCATCCCCCTGCAGCTATGATCCTGTCGTACTCGGCCTGGTTCGATGGTTTGTGGTCCTCAGACAGAGCTCTCGCGCTGCCGTTCACGCTCGCCACTGCTCGGGAATCCCCTACGTTGGCGCAGAATAGTTTGTCGCCTTTGATAAGCGCTGTGATTGCTGTCGATCCGGAAGGCTTGCTAAATATACACTCTTCTTCGAGCATGTGAGAGTCCAGTTCGAGAAAGGCTTGCCGCATGGCTTCGGGGATGTCGCCATCTTTGTATTCCTGACGTTTTACTACGAATTTGTGTAAATGCTTTCCTAAAAACAGAAAAGTTTGACTGAGACTATGATGATTAGATCCGCCAGAAATAAAGTGAAATATTTAAAGTTTTAGTATATTCCAATTTGTTACTATATTGAACTTTCGCTAGAAACTCGACAGCCAAAGTTCCACTGCGCAACAAAAAGGACCGTTCATATCTACCAACACATACCTTATTCAAAACGTACTATCTAAAGTACAAACAAGCTTTTAAAGTGTGTTCGAAATAACACAAAGTTGAGAAATTAGTACAAAGATTAATGATGAAAAAAAAAAAAAAAAAAAAAAAAAAAAAATATATAATATAATATATATTATATATACATACACATATTTATCCATAAACACATACAATTTACATGGGTCACGCGCTTCATATCCAGGAGCCCATCAGGACATTATAATATATACATACACAGGAAAACTAGGCCACGGTAAATAGGATTAAAACATATAAAGGAGAGAAAACAAAGTAAAAAGTAGAAAACAATTTTTTTAACTAAAGAAAAATATTACATTGGTCAAAAAATCGATTATGCAATCAAAAATTAATTTATTTTGAGTCGCTAGGGCAGATAAAACGTTAAACGGAGATTTTACGGGTAATATGAACAATATTATTATATAATACGGTGGATTCCAAATTAATATTTGGCACAACCAAAAAGTACATGATCTAGGTCGCCATCTACTCCACATTCCACACAGTTTTTACTCTCAATCACATGAATTCTTGCAAGAATGGGTTCACATATAATATCTTAACAATCAGATGTTTTCAAGTGGTTATTTATCTTCATTAGAGATAATAAACTTAGAATATTATAATTTACATAATAAAAAACACAATAAAATACCGGAAGAATGGATAACGAGCGAACTAATTCTACTATTCAAAAAAGGAGATAAAAAACAGCCAGAAAACTACAAAGGTATAAACTTGTTAAATACTAACCTAAAACTTATAACTAAAATTTTACAAGTACTAATAAATCAGAGAATTTATATCCTCTGTAGGATATAAATCTTCTGTATAATAGAGTATAATAGGCCAGCATTTCTGTGTCTGATTGAGTTAAAGAAAGCGTTTGACAGAGTAAGACACAAAGATGTAATCTATTTATGTATAACAGAGAAGTTCCCCTAAATATATAAAAACTATCGAAAACATCTACCAAATCAACAAAATGGAAGTCAGAATGTAACATTTTTTTTAATTAATATATTAAATAATTTTTAATTTCTTTTACCCATGTGGATGATACGCTGATGGTCGTGTTTACGATCAGAAATTTTTGTTGGGAAACTATCGAAAAATGACTGAAGAATCTACCTACCTATTTATTTAAAGACGCCGGTTTGGCTAATTCTTAGTTAATCCTTTTCTGGGTTCTTTTTCATAAATTCGGTAATTGTCGTCGAACGCCCTTGTAATGTTTTCGGGAAAAACCTAATCTAGAAATTTATATTTCATCACGTTTGTAGCTAGAAGGGTACCGTTATGTTCGATGTTAGTTAGAACTTTTTACCTTCTGAGAAATACATACAACTGTCAGATCATTTTTGAGTGGGAGATATCCCTTCTTCCTTTTTTTGTAGTTGGGTAAATTTTTGCAAGAAAGACTTACTTCTCGGTGGGCCGTTGTGGAGTAAAGGTTGATTTCTCGTGAGACGCTTTGCTCACTTTATCGTATTTGTTATCTTAACCGTCTGTGAATTGTTTTCTAAGTGTGTATACACTTGTTTATTTGAGTCTTTTTGATCCTATACTATATTAGATTATATATAATTTTCTCCTCAAACCCCAAAAAATTGAGTGGCGCCCTGTTTCTATCTTATCGAATCTTTGGTAATTTTACCCATCCATCTTTTTGTTTATTTCTGTATCTTTTTTATTATATCTTATCTTGTTCTATCTTTACTTATTTCGTCCGTTGGACCCATTCCCGGTTCCAAAAGCTAGTTTCGAACCCACGACTCGCTCTTCACCAACCGTCTGGCTGCCGTCCGCAGTGTCTCCATTGGTGACCTTTCTAGTACCATCCAAAAAAGGTTTCCGAGGTTACAAGAATAGATGGACAACTTATAAAACCTATAGAAATATTCAGCGGAATAAGACAAGAGGACTCATTGAGCCCCATGCTCTTTAATTTAATCATGGATGAAATCATCAAAAGCGTTAACAACGGAAGATGATACAGAATGGGAAACAAAGAACTAAAAATACTCTGTTACGCAGACGACGCAATATTGATAGCCCAAGATGTAAATGACAATCTCATCTCAGCAAAACTGCAACAATAGTAGTCAGCAAAGAACCAACCAGATGTAAAATAGAAATTGATGGCATCAGTATTTAACAAGTAATGAAAATAAAATACCTGGGAATTACACTGTCCAGCTATGGAGGACAAAAAAGTGAGAGATCAAGTACAAAAAGCAAATAGACTGGCAGGATGCCTTAACAACACTATATGGCGAAACAGACACATTAACACTGAGATTAAGTCAAGAATTTATAAAGCCAGTGTAAGACCAATAATGGCATATGTCAGAAATAAGACCCGATAGCCACAACGCAAAGGCTACTGGAAACGGCACAGATGGTGGTACTGAGATGACTGAGAAGAATTACAGGAAATACGCTGAGAGATCGACAGTATAAATATATGGAAACAAAAGAGAAAAAAGAATGGAATAACCACATAAGCAGAATGTAGGAGACCCGTGTCGTCAAACTAGCAAGAGATAAGTCACCAATCGGCAGAAGAAGTATCGTGTATAGAAGAAAAAGAAGAAATCGTGTTTAGTGACAACAAAAACCCCCGAGTAGTAATATTGAACTCATTTCCGTCAATTATTTCCAAATTACAAATTTATCACTTCGAAGTGCACTTTGGAAAATGCATTTTCCTTGTTCAATAATGCAATTTTCATTTTCACATCATCATTTTTTTTCACAAAATTTCCTGACACGAATAGAATGCAACAAGTTTCATTGAGATCCATCCAACTACAAAAATTTAGTAGGTTTTTGGGCTTTCATTTTAGGTATCTTTATAGGGCCTCATCTACAATGATATATTGGTCGCAGAGATGTGATTGAGTGGCCGATAAGATCATCCGACTTGATACCACTTGATTTTTTGGAGACAACAGACCAACTTCATCATGCAACCTCTTCTGTCCACTGCTGGACATAGGTCTCTACCATTTTTCGCCATTTTTCACGGTTCTGTGCGTCTTGTTGACATTTCTTGGATATTCGTTTAATGGTGTCGATCCAGCGTGTTGGTGGTCGTCCTCTGCTGCGTTTATCTTCTCTTGGGCGCCAGTCAATTAGTTTTCTGGTCCATCTTGAGCCTTTTAGTCTCGCTATGTGACCTGCCCAATTCCATTTCAGCTTGGCTATACGTTCGACATCAGTGATACCTGTTCTTTTCCTTAGCTCTTAATTCCTTATTTTATCTTTTTTTGTCACCTCGAGAATCGATTCCATGCGCCTCTGTGCCACTCGCATTTTTAGTGCTGTTGTTTTGAGAGTGAGAGTATCTGCTCCGTATGTCATAATAGGAAGAATGCATTGGTCAAATGTCTTCCGTTGCATAGCTATCGGGATCTTGCTCTTAAAGATGTCTCTTAGTAAACGATACACCACCCAAGCAAGTATTATTCGTCGTTGAAATTCACAGGTCTGATTATACTTGCTTATTCTGATTTCATAACCGAGATATATGTACTTTTCTGTCAATTCTACCATTTGATTTTGGATGGTTAAGTGTTCGCTGAGAACCAAATTTGTCATAAATTTGGTCTTACTGATGTTCATCCTCAGACCTATGGTTGAAGATACGTTTTCTAATTCTTGTAGCATTTGTTGTGCTTCATGCAGATCTTCGATAATAAGTACTATATCGTAAGCAAAACGCAGATGATTGAGCAAATCTCGGTCTATTTTTAAAAGGCGTATTCGAGGACCGTTATAAATAATTTCTCTGGTGGTATCATGTAGTTTTACACGCATCGTGGCGTTTTGGTATAATGTTTGTACTAACTTTGTAAGGCGGTAGTCTGTTCCACTATTGTTTACAGCAGTTATAATGAGGTCTAATTTCACGGTATCGAAATCTACGAAGATAAGTACCAGTAATATGTTAATATTCTATCGATTTTTCTATTAAGGTTTTTACTGTTTGTAGGTGATCGTTTGTTCCCAATTTTGAGCGGAAGCCAGTTTGTTCTTGGGGCCGATAGAAGTCTAACTTTTTTTCTAGTCTTGTCGTAATTATTCGGGTCAACATTTTATATAGACTTAACAGACCAACTCACATTCATTTCAGCCCATACTCGTCCACTGCTGAACATAGGCCTCCCCGTAGTTCACACCCACAAATTCTGTCCTGAGGCCGCCTGCATCCAATTTTGATGGTTCCGTTTCAGGTCATCCCGTCCATCTTGTTGTGTCGTCCTCTATTCCTAAAGGCATCTTGTCTGGGTCTCCACTGCAAGAATGCGTTTTGTTCCATCTGCCGTCCTTCGTTACTCAGCGCGACGTGCCCTGCCCGATTCCATTTTAAGGTTGATATTCTTTTTGATTGCGTCGTTTACGTCCCGATCTAGGGGCGCAATTCTGTGTTGGTATTCGGTCTCTCAGGGTTAATCCCAACATGGACCGTTCCATTGCCCTCTGTGTTGTTCGAATTTTGTTTGCGGACGTCTTAGTAAGTGTTAGCGTCTCCGCACCATAGGTTAGAACCGGCAGCACACATTGATCGAACACTTTTCTCTTCAAGCAGATGGGAAGAGCTGATTGGAAAACATCTCTTAGCTTTCCATAAGCTGGCCCATGTCAACCCTATTCTACGTATTAGTTCATTGTCTGTTATCTCTACTTAAGAGCGAATTTCGTGTCCCAGATATTTGTATGCTGATGTTTGTTCTATACTTGTTCCAGCTATGTTGATGTTCTCACTCAGAACAAGGTTTGTCATCACTTGTGTTTTTGATTATTGATCTTTAAACCCCACTTGTGTAGAGGCAATGGTAGAGTCTTTCGCCACATTTCGAATGGCATGATCTATGCTGTCTGTATATCAGGACTATATCGTCCGCGAACCTGAGGTGACTAAGCTGCTCTCCATTTATGTTTATGCCCTTTTCGTCTAGGTTTGCACGCTTACACATGTATTTACCAATAATGTTGTAAACAGTTTTGGTGAAATGGTGTCGCCCTGGCGAACTCCACGATGAATGTTGAACTTGTGTGTATCTTCATGGAGTCCTGACGCATGCCGTGGCATTATCATAGATATTTTTGATGACAGTGGTGTAGCGGTGATCTATTCGGCACTCTTTTAAAGCTTCATAGCATTTTCTGGTGGTTTACTGTGTCGAATTGCTTTCATCATAATCCACAAATATTAGGACGAGGGGTTTATTGTACTCTATACATTTTTCGATGAGGCTTTTAATAACTTGTAGATGGTCGTTTGTGCCGAAGCCTGACCTGAATCCTGCCTGTTTCGCATGATTGGAAAAAGTCCATTTTGTTCGAAAGTCTGTTTGTTATGACTTTTGTAAAAAGCTTGTATATGTGGTGATGAGCTGATTGGTCTATAGTTTACGAGATTTGTTAAATCTCCTTTCTTAAACATTAGAAAGATCACTGCATTTTGCCAATTGTGATGGTGTTGTTCCTCTTTCAAGGCATTCTGTGAAAAGTATGGAAAGCATTTGTATCAGTTTCTCGCCTCCTAATTTTATGGCTTCGGCAACGACCCCGTCGTCGCCAGGTGACTTGTTATTTTTCATTTGTAGAGAGCTTTTTTTGATTTCATCAACAGTAACATCTGGTATGTCTTCGAGCCCTGGTTTAGAACCTTTGGTATGTTGTCAGTTGGAACATTTTCTTCTGTTTTGCGGTAGATTCGCTGTAAAATTGTCCGACACGTTTGTAGAATTTCCTGTTTTATCGTTATTATTTCGCCATGTGTTTTTGGTTTTTTGTTGTAAATGATTTTTCTTTCTATTGCGTTTCCTTCTGAAGACTTTTAAACTTTTGTTCTCTTCTATGACTTTTGATATCTCTCTGGTGTTGTGGTCTCTTATATCTTTTCTGATGTTCTTAGTGATTTGTTTGTTTAGTTGTCTCATTTTTGTTAGATTGGTTCTGTATTTATCTGTTAGTTGTCTTCTTTCCTCTATTAGAGTTTTCGTGCTTAGACTTAGTTTTTCTTCGTCTTTTTGGTTTTTTGGGCAACATTTTTCTTGTGCTTGTTTCAGAACTTTGACTATTTTCTGGTTTAGTTGTTCGATGTTTATGTTTTCTGTTTCTTCGTTTTGTAATTTTTCTTCGACCGTATGTTCAAACAGTTTTGCATTTTCAGGTGGTACCCATCTTCTAACATTTGGTTTAGGAACAAGCTTCATTCTTTCTTTTTTAACGTTAAGCATTACTTTTGTTCTTATCATCCTATGGTCGCTGCCAGCAGAGAACTTGTTGAGTACTTCCACGTCTTGTATTATATATTTTTTATCTGTAATTATAAAGTCGATTTCGTTTTTGACGGCGCCATCAGGGCTTATCCAAGTCCATTTGTTTTGGGGTTTCTTTTTAAAGAAAGAGTTCATTTGAAACATGCATTGATGATGTAGAAAGTTTAAAAGCATGTCCCCTCTTGCGTTTCTTGCCCCGTATCCGTACTTTCCTAATGCGATCTCCGCTTGGTCTTGTTTGAATCCGAGTTTTGCGTTGAAGTCGCCCATGAGAACAGTATAGTGTGTTCGTGTTCTTTGTTGTGCCTCTGCTACAATCCTCATAGAATTTTTCAACTTCTTCATCTGTGTGTCCAGTTGTCGGGCGTAGACCTGTATAACTTTTAAACTATAACGAGAGTTTAGTTTTAATATCAATAGGATAACCCTCGTGCTTATGGTCTCGATTTTCGTTATGTTGGGTATGTGTTTTTTATGTACAATGATCCCGATTCCACCGCTGGATGAATGTTCCTCTCCTCTGTAGTGGAACAGGTGTCCTGATTTCAATGTTTGTTGTTCTTCTCCTCTCCTTCTAATTTCACTAAGTCCCATTACATCCCATTTTATTTTTTTTTTAAACTTAAATGATTTAAAACCAACTTAAATGATTTAAAATACCGCATACGTCTTGAATTTTAGGGAATTACTGTATTCCACAATAGATCGTATAATTGTCAACACCCACATGGAAATCATTTTGAGCATTTATTGTAATGAATATATTGTAATTTAGATCAATTATTCAGATTTATGTGTTGTAAAATAACATTTGAGTAAAATTATATTTTGAACTAGTAATTCATTATTATGGAACGTAACTATGATTTTTGAAGAGTGAAAAAATAAGCTTTTCTGTGATATATCACTCGACCTACATTGCTATTTAAAAACATACAATATAGGCAATACAATATAGCGGCAATACAGCAAGCGGTGTCAAGCAAACCTGAAGGATTATCTAAATTATGAACACGATGTCATTTCTTATCCAATGCAACAATTTCATAATTATTTTTAACACTTTTTCGCGACCCTGTATAAAAATATAACTAGATATTATTTTTTCGAGATTTTCGTAAATTAACTGTCTCTACCACTTGTGTCAATTTGTTATAGTTTTATTCATATCAAATAATCAATATCTTATCAATATACTACTTTTAAATTTAAAAATATTTCCTAGACATACTAAACAAAAATAGAACTGCTTACATTATCGTCCAGGGAAATTTTTTCGACATTTTTTTAAATAACTGTCTCTACCGCTTGTGGTCAAAGCAAATAATATTTTTATCTAAAATTATCAATGATAACAACTCGGTTTTGGAAATTTTAACTTATTATATTTTATAAAAACAAATTCAACTAATATTCAGTGAATTATGTTAGTTAATCTCATTTTATAAAGGATACTTTCATAGTATCGTATTACGTTTATTCAGTTAATTTTCATAATAATTTCGGAAATTTACAACATTTTATCAGGATTATTTTTTGTAATATCAACCAAAAATATGTTCAATATTGCTGTTATATATTCAATATATAAAGAGATGCAGAAACAGCGCAACAGGCCTTAGAGGCTCAAGATTTCAATGGTGTTATCTCTGTTAGTGCCTGCTTAGTATTCAATCAATCTTTATTCTAGCGATATGGCCCAACCATCTCATTTCTGCGTTTTAGCAATGTTTGTTATTGTTAGTTTTCCATATATAACACATTACATTTCCATAACTTCCTTATTTGCCCTCCTTCGCCAAATATCTGCCTTCTTTGTTTAACATTAGTCTCAGACAAGTCAAAACGATTAAAAATATTAAAATTGTACTGTTTTCCTAGCTATATACCTTAGGAGAATATTTTTAATGACCACAGCGATCTCCACATACCAATGAGATCATTGAAAGCAGTCCTGTCATCACTGAAAAGGATCTTTGATCAGGAACGAAATGAAGTTCTGGATGTTAGTAAAACCACCAAACCCAATATTGCATACCTGGTTTTTAATGACTTGAAGCGTTAGGACTTCTCGCTTGGTTTTTACTGACTACTCCTACTCTGATCTGTTACGTGCTTTTATAAATGAATTACGAGGTAAAGCTCCACGCTTCAAGCCTTATTATAATGATGAAAAATATGATGAAAAAAATTATTTTCACAGATTACTCAACAGCATGTGGCAAAAAAATAAATGTAATCCACATGCAATAATATTTGAGAAAATTAGCGTTATTTATGCGAGGCAATAAAATCAATCGTGTAATAAATGATATTAAACATCAATAAAGTAGAAGTACAACATATCGTCCTGTAACAGAAAGATGGTACAACCGTAGGACCTGATGAGGTACATGCCGAAACTCTACAAGTTCCTGGTACATGAAGATGGTTTGGTGTTAAGCCTTTGACAGATTTGTTCAATAGAACTGAGAAAATACCTTCAAATTGGCTGAAATCAACTTTAGTCACCTTACTTAAAAGGGGAATGTACTTGAGAGTCATATATAGCTGTATATACAACAAGGGTGAGGCAAGTGGACGACACCCCATTCAGCATCAGAAACGGAGTGGGAACTCGTGAGGCTCACTTATACTTTCACAGAGGGCTCACTCAATATACTTTCACAGAGTGCTCGTGATTTGAATGTGGAAATATACGCCTGCTTTATAGACTAGCAAAGCTTTTCATTAAGTTCGTCACCAGAAACTAGCAAACATGTTCACAGCTAGACCAATGGGTATAGATGAGGGTGACTTAATGCTTGTGAAATGTACCTTTATAGGAGAATACTATGTATTCCATGGACAAAAAGAACAACAAATACTGAAGTTCTTAACAGAATGTTTAAGACAAGGTACTGATGCCAAAAATCAAACTAACATACATTGAGCATGTAATGAGGAGAAACAGAAAATCTGGTTGAAAAAGTGCTAAATTTAAAATCCTATATATGAATAGCTGCTCAATGAGAAACAAACTTAATGAGATTGAAATCTTATGTAACCAAATTGTACCTGATATTGTGATAATAACAAAGTCATGGACACATCCAAAACAAGAAAATTTATTTAACATCAATGGTTATCAGTCATTTTATGTAAGCAGATAAAAACGAGGTGGTGGTGTTGAAATTAAGTAAAAAATCTTTGCGTAGTTAGTGAAATTACTTGATATGATGATACATGTTCAATGTTATTTGTTTACATTGAAAAATTAGTTACTATTAAACTGGGAATAAGCCACAATTAAAGATAAAAATACGTTTATTGACGTTTCAATTTCCACTTCGGAAATCGTTCTCAAAATACAAACAGTAAATTAAACAAATTTTGTTTTTTGTTACATAGTGAAAAATTCTTCTAATAATTTAATTTTATCTGACTCATTTATATTGACAATTCAGACATACATTATGCATTTTAAAGTAGACGACTTTAAAATGATATTGCCAATATTGTTGAGTTGCGCTCCTGGGACGACTTTACTTATAAGATAGTTCATTCGATTACATGAAATCAACTTTAACTTCAGAATATCCGTCAAAAAAAACATAGCGTGTAATTCGTCTTTAAAAAGACAAACACATGACATGATGACAGTAAAATTCTCCTGTTAGTGATTCCATAGTAAATTATGAGGGAAAAACCAGGAAAAAAACCTCATAATACTATCCTGACATTGTAAGTATTTGTTCGTGAATTTAGTTTACCTTCAACAAACATCAAAATTCTGATTTTATATGTTACGTTATTTAAAAAACATAAATGATGTATCCTCTATATGTTACTGATTTACTAATATTAGCATAATTAGAGCCGCTTCTTTGATTTTTTTTTTTTTTTTACCATCCGTTTACAAGATTGATGTTCACTTATTCTAACATTTAATGGCCTTTAAAAATTTATGCATTTTAAAGTCGTCTACTTTAAAATGCATAATGTATGTCTGAATTGTCAATATAAATGAGTCAGATAAAATTAAATTATTAGAAGAATTTTTCACTATGTAACAAAAAACAAAATTTGTTTAATTTTACTGTTTGTATTTTGAGAACGATTTCCGAAGTGGAAATTGAAACGTCAATAAACGTATTTTTATCTTTAGTTGTGGCTTATTCCCAGTTTTAATAGTAACTAATTTACAATGCCACAAGAAAATAGCTTCAGAACAATACATTGAAAAAGTCAATATAATTGATTGGCGCAATATGTAGAGTCTATTACAAATGAAGATTATTCCAGCTTTCCTTCCGTTAAAGCACTGTTTGATGAAAATCCAGATGAAAGTCAAGAGATTTCTGACCTACTGAAGCTGTTAGCAGACCTAAAGGATGAAATTTCCATGAGGTTTAGTGACTTCAGGAAGCTCCAATAACCATTTCGCTTGGTGGAAAATCCATGGGCAATAACAACAGCAAATGTAGCTCATTTTTCTATTTTTGGATACGAAGCTAGGGATTTGAAAAATGAGTTAATTGATCTTCAGAATGATACAGAGCTCAAAAGTATTTTTGAAGAGAAAAAAGAAGGAAAAAGCTCACTATAAGTTTTGTGACGCAGTTGAAAATGACAAATTTCCTAACTTAATTGACTGTGCTCAGAAAATTTTGTGTATTTTTGCATCTACACATGTCTGTGAATCTACATTCAGTAAGCTGAAGTTCATAAAAAACAAGTACAGATCTAGGCTAACTAATGAGAACGTTGAAAACATTTTGAGAATTTCAGTTTTTTCCCAACCTGCTAACATATATGCCATTCTAGAGAGATGTGAAAGATTTTGTCCGACAACTTCAAAGAATTAACAAATTCAGTACTTGACATTCCTGGAATCAAGTAACAGACATTTTGCTACTTTTTACATGCAAAACACTCCGTATAATTTATAATTATATATTGTTTTTACGAAACTTGTAATAAACTTATGTTATAGTCATATAGTTATAAAGTTACTGATGTAGACCATGGTATTTTAGCGTAAATTAATTTTATTCTATTCTTAAAAACAAACTTGGAATGTTGAATGAGCTGAACAAGAAATGTTGGATTATGGGGATATTAATGTGGACTATTTATTAAGTACCAAACCAAGAAATAAATTTGAAGTGTGTCTAAATGTTAATGCTTTTTTCTCTGTAAATCGAAGTATAGCTAATAGGGTCACAAGTAATTCAAAAACACTTATATACTATACACTCACCAAATGACCAATATTTTAGTTTAATAGGCTAAATAAAGATAGATTTAAGTGTGAGTTACTTCAATTACTGGACGAAATCTGGGATGACCTCAACATTTTATGTGATAAAATACTTAGAACCTTATCTACCCAATAAGAATATGGATATTCAATCAATGTATATATACCAAGTATGTACGTTCCTACACCAGTGTCAAATGGAGAAATTTCACTCTAATATGGAAACAACTGCCACTCATTAAGTTCACAACTATAACGTAAGACATTAATTTCACCTTAGAGCTACAGCAATGACCACAATTGTAGGACAACGAAGCATTGTGGTAGAAGTAATAAAGTACTACAACCTTATCACGGACATAGTGAAGGCAATGACCATCAATGCCTTCAAACAAAAATTAAAAATCTAATTTATGAGAACCATTTTATAACTCCCTCACACTGACATTTTTTACATTTGTTTTTTGTTTCTTTATTGGATAAATAAGGTTAAGTTTTGTTTCTGTTAAATAAATATCAATAATGATAATATCTGTACACATATACAGCTGACTCATCTTCTATAAAATTTTTAAGTGTCAAAGTAATATATCTCGCTCAGGGCCTTTTATTCAATAAATAAATAAATAAATATTATTCTGCTTCTGTAATATCGATACATTTTTGGCAAAGTAACGTAAGTCACCAAACACGATTGTAGAAAAACAATTTTTTAATTCAACCTGGTTAAACTTATTTAAATTATGACTGAAAATACTTGTCCTAAAAAAGTTTAAAGTAATTCTAGGCTTACTACACTTTGGCAGTACCTTTTTAACAATAATAGTGTTAGTTAATTGAAAAACTGATTTTCGCAAAAATGTCACTTACGTTACTTGCCAAAAATGTATCGATATCACTTTTCTTATAAATTGGACTCCTTTCCCTTGTTCCTGAATTTTTTTCTACAGCCCAACTTTTGTACAGTGTACAGAGAAAAGGAATGTAATGCATACACTTACAATATTATTAAAAATTACATATACATTTATGAATTATCAGGAAGCTTCAACAAGATATTAATACATCCCAATTTGGTTTAGAAATGCTCTGGGCACACGAGAGGAAATATTCGTATTGAATGTACTATCTCAGAGATGTATGGAAGTCACTCAACCAGTCTTTTTGGTTTTTCAACTACAATCAACCCTTTGATATGGTCTACCATAATCATCTCTTACAACTGCTTAGATATAGGTAACAAAGATAGAATAATAACTATGTGTATTTTAATCAGACTGTAAATGTCAGAGTTGAAGAATTTTCTGACACATACACACAGAGAGGAGTACAGCAAGGTTGTTTAATTTAACCATTATTTTTTAACTTCTACTTGGAAGAAATATACCCCGAACGAAGCCAAAGCTGATATTTATATGATGTTATACTCCATACATAATGGCATCGACAGGCCTTCCAAACAATAAACAATTTTGATATCTCACACATGCAGTTTGTTTTATTTAATTTTAAAAATAGTCCTTATTACAGACCCTATAGTTGCATGGACTTTCACTTACTTAAGAAAATACTTTGAATTACTGAATAATACACAAAAAGACACACAAACACAAGGATAAATGAACATAAAAGCCATTGTCATTTAGGACATATCGACAAATCTGCCATTGCCAAACACGCTTTGGGAAGAGGAGAACATCGGATACTGTTTGAAGAAACACAGATGCTGGACAAAACTTCACAGTACTACCCACGGTTGTATCGGGAAGTGGTGAAAATATATAAGCACCCAAATAATTTTAATCGGATAGAAAAAGGACTAAAAATTAACAAGACATGAATACCAATATTAAAATCCACAAACACCCTTCCCGCCAAACACTAATAAAGAAAAGCTACTCACGCCGAAACCAGTGGAGGGGAGGCGAGTGGGAAATATAAATATTGCCTCCGTAGTACAATGCAGCATCAGTTTCTGCTTACAAGCGAAGCATTAACATCTCCAGAAGATGCCAACCCCTAGTGTTGGCGAAACGTCGAGAACTAATCTCAGAAGACAACGGCCTAACAGTTTAACAAATACAAACATACATCACAGGTCAGTTTTTAGAAATGTTTAGTGAGAAAATCTCAGAAAATAGTAAAATAAATTGGATATTATTTTGTGACAATTTCTATAAGTAATAAATTCAAATTCAACCCATTTTAATCATACCGAGGCATTTGAAGTAGCTAAAATAATTTATCTTAAAATAAATAAACACTTATATAGAAGATAATGTATCTTGCCATAACTAAGCAAACAACAATACAAACAAAATGTGTAACAGTAGTTAAAATTTGAGAGTTTGTAAATGCATTTTTTTCCAGGCAACCTTTTTTCAACCAAGTTTCACAATATATGAAATCTACTGTCAACCCAAAAGTATAGAGCTTAAAAAAACTAACGTGCAATTTATGAAGGCCCTAAAAAAACAATGTGAAAAAATTTTTAAAGAGGTGTTAGACAGGGTGACACACTATCACCAAAGGTTTTTATAACTACCATAAAATATGCTTTTAAAACCGTTAATTGGGATCATAAAGGGATAAGTGCCCCACCTGAGTCATGCTAATGACATAATGCTTCATTAATAATGAAGATGATGTGTAGTGCCCATTTGGTAGTCGCCTTATTTGTTTTTTCTATTTGAATATGTCTGTTATATCCTCACCTTTCATTTGCTATGTCACATGTTAGGATTCGATCAGTTGCTTATTTTTTACTCAGCCATAGGCCCTCTTTAAGTCAATAAATCAAAATTTGTCTTATAGTAAATCTATTTGTATTCATAGTGCCCTATGATATCTCGTATGTCACTATACATTCATTAATAATGGAGATAATGTGCAGTGCCCTTTTGGTAGTCACCTTGTTTGTTTTTTCTTACATAATATATTTGTTATTTCCTCCACTTTTATTTGATATGTCCCTTGTTAGGATTCACTAGTAATAAAAAGGCTTTAAAAAATGTTTTATTGTATTAACTTAGGGTATATTTTGAATACCTTGTCTAGGGGTGACTAACCATCAAAAAGAACAAAGGAACCAAGGTCTGTTCTAATAATAATTTTTTTCATTAATCCGTATTAACTTTACATATAGCAAATTTAAAAAATGGTAAACCATTTTTATAGGCACCATGTATTTGGAAATCAAATTTTTATGCAAATTCCTGTAAAAGCATTGATTAATCTATGTGTGTACATAGTGTTTATAAGATATTATGTTTTTAGATAAGTTAGATATCCACATTGAAAATCTTATCTCTGCCTGTCCAGATTTTTTAAAAGATGAACTTAAATATATATCAATTTTGATATATGGTATCTTATATGAAATCTGTATATAATTCAAGACAGAATCAAAAAAACAATAACATACAGGATGTTCCAAGAAAATAACAATAACAGAAATTATAAACATGAAAATTATGGGCAAAATGTAAATTTAAAGAAAAGCTGTACATAATTTTAAATGAATTTATTCCCAATACTGTAATTAAGTGAAGAATATCCACAATTTGTATTCAATTTGTTTAATTCAAGGGTTGAGTGATCATATACATACCAGCATAGTCTGCTATCTCGGCTCCACCATGTCCATCATAGACAGCAAAAAATGCAGCATTTGGATCATCAGGAAGAGATAAAATGTGAGTATGGGAATCCTCCATGTTTATCCTCCATCCTTGCATACAACTCGATCCAACACGAAAAGAACTATCCTGGCAGCAAGATGTATCTTTTGCTGTCACAGGTTCTGACAACGTTTGACCCATTTTACTGTAAAAACAAATAATATTCAAGTTACTTCACCTAATTTGTCTACAAAGTAAAAAAGCCTCTTTATTTCAGCCATACAGTAAAAAAGCCACATTGCTTCAGCCATGCAGAAAAAGCCACTTTGTTTTAGCTCCAAAGTAAAAAATACACTTTGTTGTCCCCAAAAGGTTTCTGACACATCTCACATTTCACACAATAGCAAATTGTTTTAAAGATATTGAGTATACACATACAATGAGTACATAAAAAAATAGAGACTCTCCATCACTTTTGCATAAACTGCACTACAGCAGATGTTCATTATGTTATCCTGAACTATTAAGACAAACACTTGCATCACAGCTATAAAATTTAAACAAAACACAGATGGTTAATATTTAATTAAAAGATATTAAATTATAAAAAAAAGGTTATCTTAGGATGTCATTAAAATAAATAAAATTGTAGATGGGATATCAAGTATCAACATTGATATTTACAGATTTTTTTAATTTAAAGAGATGTTAGATATTCGAGTAGAATATCTTGTTGAGTAGTAGATTTTTGTAAGAGCCACAAAGGGTCTCATCATGGATACCAAGTGTTCCAAGCATTGTTCTTTTTCTAATTCTATTCTCACTAAATGTCCTTAGTTAAGTTACCTGTTTCTTGGTGATTCAGATAAGTGAGGTTTTTCTTTTTATTGTGTTTGCTTCTATTGTGTCTCTCAGTGACTTTTCAGGTTTGAATAAATTTGTTTCCTTCCCAAGAATACATTATTTAATACACAGTACATATATTGTTGTTGTCATTTGTTATCACATTGCCTATACAATCATTGGTTGCAACTATTTCCACTTTCCTCATAAATACTTGACACAAATATTAAAATATTCAAGATCTTAAGATCTGCAATGTCCCATAATAAGAAAACAGTGACAATAGTTTGAAAAGAGGCTTAAATGGAAATAATAGAGTCAACCAACTGATCCCACTGCATAAAGGAAGCAACTAAAGACACAGAGCACAAAAGGGTGGAACATTAGAAGCGAAGTATGGAAAACAATACTTAAAGAAAACCAAAAAGCTAGAGCATCTAAAATATAACAAAGGATGGAAATTTCATAACAAAAACACCTTAGTTATTTTCAAATTATATTTAGCATTTCTAAACTGTAAACGCTATATATAATATCGAAAAGAACAATTTTTAAATGGTTTTATGTTCTAATTAATGTATGCAATTTTACACTGTACTCAGGTGACATATTTCCTGACAATAAATGTTATCTAAACTGATTGTTTTACAAAAACTTACATGTACGTATATTTATTTTCTTCTTAACTGAAAAGTGGATTACACCATTTTACTATAATATTTCGATGACTAATAAGAGTTTCTTAAAATTGACAAAGAAGTTTAGATTGTAACACCTTCCAAATATTTATTTAGTATTTAACATAATAAGTTTGTAGGTTAAAAGTTTGTGACAATTTTGACAGCCAAGATAGGTAACAGAAACATAGGAAAGTTACCACGCCTCCTTTGCCAAGGAAAAATACCACATACCAACCAGTCAGTTTAATGTAAATTTTAATAATTCTTTTCACAATAATCATTACTCTTGAGATTGGGGTTATTTGCTGGTTTTGTTATATAGGAGCGCTCGTTATAACATAAACGCATAAAGTAGAAGAAAATCACTAAAAAAAAACAGATTAACGTATAATAGCAGCTAATAAAGTCTGAACAGTGATTGGAACATTTGGCAAAGGAAATATCCAACAAAGAGGAAAAAGTTTACCCAAACTATTTATATAAATAATCACAACCTTTTGGATCACACAGCAACTATCCAATTGTTTGTGAACAATTTTATAAAGAATTTTCTTACTTTTAAAATTAGAGCATAGTCGAAACAAAAGCAAATTGCGCTTTTAAGATATTTATATTTCTATACAGAAGATACTACATTTTTTATTCAGTTTTTTGAATTTAAAAATGTAGGGACTTTCACATCTAACGCTAAAGTGGTAGTATTGCAAGATGGCGTCCGAGAAACCCGGGAGCTTTCAACAAGGTAAAATTTTTTGGCTTAAAAATCAAAATAATCAAAATTAACACACAAACTTACTCCTTAATTACAGCCACTACCGATCCTACATTTATCCTAAACAAAACTTGCATGAATATGGCTCACAGTCTTATGTTTTACTGCCGTAGCTGTAAATAGTGTTCTCCCGATCTGTCAAAAACATTGATTTTTGTTTTCAGCAGTTTCGGACTCAGACCAGGAAGAGCTTCGAGAATTCGGTTCTAGCCTGATTAGCATGGAAAATTTAGACCGGACTTCTCCAGAACTGTGGCCAGAGAAGAGTAAGTAAATGATTTATGCGTGAACTTCAAAAAATAATCATGAAATAGTTCCAGGTGTGACCGAATTCATCAACAGCTTCCAGACAACACCCAACAGCACCACCAAGCTGCCCTACTCAAAGGAACTCACCCACGAAGATCAGAATTATGTACATCGTGAGTATTTACCCGTTTTTTTATCAAAATGTTGCATGGGAAAAATATGTGTAGCATAAATATATCAATTAGAACGTTTTTTAAGGCATGAAACTTATAAACATTTTATTTATTTATCAGTACCTTTGCTCGTGTAATGGTAATTGGAAGATAGTAGCATATTCCACCCCAATATTCTCATCATTCATGTTTCTTTTACATCAGAAAGGTTATCAGTTGAATAAATGGTTTCTATTTTGGATATTATTTGACATATTTTGACAGGAATCCTACATTTTACACTTTTATTAAATTTTGTTTGTAACCTGCTCTTCCAAGTGTCAGAGTATGGAATTTTTTAATGATAATGATAGGACCTAATCCCCCTTTATATCAGTTTGCAGAAACCTTTTTGATAACATGTTATCTGTATCTTATAATTATTGTTTGGAAGGCATATTAGTATCTCTTTTTGAAGCCTTTAAATCTGTTCATTTGAGAATCATATTTTACTTACTTATAATGTACCCATATTCATTTTATGATAGAGGTATTTGAAAACTTCGTTAATGTAAAAATTCAAGGTATTTCGTTTTTAAATGTATCTGTTTTGTCTTATTGTGTGTGGTAAAGTTTATTCAAGTTTACTTGTAAGATACTGTCCTAGACCTTTAGTTTATATTGTTTTCATTTCAGAGTTATTCTATGATTATTCT
This sequence comes from Diabrotica balteata, assembly GCA_918026665.1. Taxonomy (NCBI): domain Eukaryota; kingdom Metazoa; phylum Arthropoda; class Insecta; order Coleoptera; family Chrysomelidae; genus Diabrotica; species Diabrotica balteata. The sequence goes on from OU898276.1 coordinate 188,543,743, forward strand.
GTAATACCCACACAGAAAGGAGCTCAAACATAACAAAATTATTCAAAAATTGAAGTTATTTCATTCATATACTTTTATTTGATTAATAATATCTATAGTGAAATTAAATCGCTTATGGGAATATTTGTAATGCCTCAATATTATTACTTAATTTAATTCAATTGTCTAATTATTTTATTATTACATACTTACATTTCACTTTTTGTATTCTCTATCACTTTCTTTCTGTTTTGTATTATCCAATCATCCTATTTTATCTCATAAAATAATTGTCCTAATAAAAATAAACTTTAGTAAATCCCACCTTTAGTGGCAAATGATTCCCCAAAGTAGGGAATTCTAATATCAAAATCAAACGGTCCTCATCCCATTGTAAATGGGCTACCTGACCCCTAGGCTATCTAACCACCCTGCTGCAATCAGATGACAATGTTAGGGGGCTACTAGTTTCTGTGTCTGTCAATACATAATCTCAATGCTCAGGAAGCATGATTCTCTGTAGTCCTAGTGCAGAAAAAGAAACTTATCAGTAAATAACTTAGAGTTTAAATATTAGTGTGAGACACATACAAGGTCTGGCTATTAAATAACGAGACTGCTTATGAAAAAAAGTTATATTTTAAAAATTATTCTCTAATTGAATGCTCTCCTTCAATATATTCCCCTTCCCTCTCCACACACTGTTCCATTCGTTTTTTCCATTGGTCAAAGCAATGCTGGAGGCTTTCTTTTGTTAGAGCTTTTAGGAGGTTCGCTGTTTTTCGCTTCATCTCTTCCATCGACTCGAACCAGATTCCTTTTAAGGCAGACTTGATCTTCGGAAATAGGAAACAGTCACAGGGTGCTAAATCAGGCGAGTACGGCGGGTGTTTCGAGCACTGGAATGCCTCTAGCGGCTAAATAACATAAATAATAACTTTATTTAATATTATAGCTAAATAATAACTTTTTCCAAAATAATTCGAAGGGGTCCTCTTATTTTCATCATAACTTGCTTAATTTTGATGCTATCAACTTCTTCTAGAGCTCATTTTATAGGCATTTTTGAGTACTTTGAAAATTGTTCAATAAGTATATTTTATAAACTGCATTGTTTTCCGTTATTTAAGCTTGAATATTCAGATTTGAGTACTATTTATGAAAAACCGCTTTAAAACATGCATTTTTTTCACAAAAAATCAAAATCTTTGATCTTCAATAACTCAAAAAGTCTTGATTTATTTTAATAACTTTATAAGATAAATTTTGTTTAGATTTGGTCCCTCAATCGATTCCTGGGAAACGATTCCTTCCAACGAAATGGGAGTGAAAACCTTCTGTGACTGTACTATAACTATATCTAAATCATAAAGTGATCTATTCTGATCAGTTTTTTGCATCTTCGACTATTTTTCTTAAGATTATAAACAAGTTGTGAGAAATATTGCTCTTTCGTTTGATTATCTTGTTTATTTCAAATATTTCAGGCTTTTTCTCAATTTATATCTACCTACCCTATAATGTTAATGGATATTTTCACTATATGTAGTATTATTAGTATATTAAAACAGTATTTTTTACAGAACTAGCTACTCTCTCAACATCAGGCTTAATTGGAAAAGTGAAAGAGCTACATGATATTGCCTACCAGCTAGGCATAGAAGAATCGAAAGAAGTCACACGTGGGAAGTATCTGAACCTGTTTAACAGAGATAAGAAACATAAATAGGTTTATTTATAAGAATTTATTGTTAAGGGCTGTGGTGTATATTTTTTACATTGAGAAGTGATATTTATGTTTTATTAGATCTTAAGATGGAATATTTTTGTACATTTTGAAAAAATATATAATAAAAATGTAAAAAAAATTGTTTTTTAATACTTCATTTGTATTAATTATCTTCTGAGGATAATTCCATGTGATGGACATTGAAATGTGTAATTAAGCGGCACAGGACTCATATATTGGACACTAAAATTACTGTAGTGTTATTGGAAGAACATAATGATAATTCCAAAACAAATACATGATAGACTGTGTAAAATGTACTAACACTTCAATTTTAATATTGGATATAGGGTATAGTTTGCTGACCCCAGTCCCAACTGTCTAATTAATTTTTTGCTTCTTGATGTGCCATCTGTTACGAATGTTGGCGATCATCATGGCAATCTTTATCTTATCTGCAGCAGCGCGGAAAAGCTGCACAGATGTTGTATTGAACCAGATTCTGAGGTTCTTTAACCAAGATGTTCTTCTTCCTGGACCTCGCTTTCCAAATATTTTTTCTTGCAGGATGGCTTGAAGGAGAGCATATCTGCATTCATTTCGCATAATATGTACGAAGAATTGTAACTTTCGAGATTTAATGGTGGTCAGTACCTCTCGGTTCTTATTCATTCTTCTGAGGATCTCCTCATTTGTGACTCGGTCAGTCCACGAGATCTTAAGTATTCTCCGATATTATTATTTATTATTTACAATAGATTTGAGCAGGGGTTGCAAAACCCATATGCCCATGTGACTACAATGTTATATAGTGTACAATTAAATTGTTACATTACAGTAGTTACATATTAAGCACTAACTAACTAAATGAATATACAATAACATAGGTAATAGCAAGTGTTTAGTACAAATTAAATGTTCAACTATGGAACAAAAGGTCATCCAGTTTATTTTTGAAAATATTGACAAATGGAGCATCTATGATATCAGCCGGAAGGCTATTCCATATCGAGAACACTCGATTACAGAGAAAAAATTGTCTGGTTGTTGTTAAAAAAGTTTCCTTTTAAACTTAAGTTTGTGGCCACGAAGACGATTGTCATTGTCTATTATGAACATATTTCCCAGGGGCGTGCGGTGCATGGATGCAAGGGATGCATTGCATCCCCTAAAATCTAAAATTTATTATCAGTAATTAAAACTACATAATCATATTTTAAATTGATTTGTAATAATTCAAATATTTAAAGATAAAATACGTTTTCAAGAAATCATTAAATTACTTTACGAATGCAATTACTGGCAACAGCGCACGGTGATTGTAATATATCTTTGGATGCATTTTCTGGAACCAATACCAGCCAATACCATTCTGATCGCGCTAGCATCACTTCAATTCGGCAGCACACGTCGACTCTCGGGGCCCGGGCCCAATTTTTATAGATTTGGACCGCCATTTTTAAGAATACTGGATGCAATATTATATTTGCTTACCATAGGCAAGGCGACTGGAGTAGTTCGCATATCGACCGCTTACCGCCAATATCTCCTATCTACATAAATAGAAATTGTGCAGGAGGAAGAAAAACTAATTATTTTTTTATTTTTATATATTACACAACCTGCTTCTATAAGGTAAAATACTATAGCTTTTTTCATATTTTAATACAGTTACTATGTGATTGTAAGTAATATAAGTTTACATATTTGACTTAGGAGAAATTGGTAGTATAAAATTGAAACTGCAAGGAAGTTGGTAGTAAATGGAATTTTATTCAAAATGCATATTCACAACTAAAGATTTCATTCTAACGAAAATAAAAGATTAAAGTTTACTTATTTATGTGGCAAGGAATCATAGAAGCCATGACAGTCAGGTGGTATGACCGTTTTAAGTTCCTGCAGGTGTTTAAATTTGGTGGCCGTTATAGGTATTGGTGTGTTGTGCATAGGTTTATATTCCGTAATGACTGGTATTTGCCGTGGTCGTAATGGTAAGTCTGTCCAATCATCATCAAAGTTGAGTTTAACTTGGATGCTCCAGTAGGTTTGTACATAATTGCTTTAATGTCTATTACTCTCGGGTCACCAACCTTACGGCCAGGTCGTATAGTTGTGTATCTCCAGGTTGACTCATCTGCGTAATTTTTGAAAAAATTGTGTGGAATCATCAGAGCTTCATATGGAAAGGGACGGGTTCTAGCTTCTTTTGTCACTGCCAGGTAATCGCTAGGTAAATGAATATTTCTGTTTTTCAACTTACGTTCTATAGCACTGTGCACCGCGTCCCCTCCATTTGCGTATGTCCAACCTCGAGGAACTTTTGAGTTATGGTAACGCCATGATGCATACAAAAATTTAACAGTGCATTGGCAAGAATTGCATTTCGATTTTGGCTTGTGCATCCGTCTGTAAAAAGAATAATTGGTAAGCGCTTAGATAAACAGTGTCTTTCCAGGTAATCTATTAATAATGAGGCAAAAGTGGAAGCTGTAACATCACTGTCGATTTCGGAAAACCAGTAGCAGGTGGCGTGATGGGTAGTCGTGTCGTATACTGTGAAATTATGGCATGCCAATTTGGTTTTAAAATAGATCGCACTGGCAGTTATACAGGGACTAACTTTAACTGCTTGTACATCAGCGGTCAATAAAATGCATTCATTTCTTACTGCCCTTTCTTTGTCACACATTTTTTCATTTCTAGCTTTGTCCTTATTTTTTATGTGTTGCTGGTAAAGTTCTTCACTTAAATTACCAACGGAGTGTGCTACACAGGTGTCACACATGTCCTTTTTTAACTGGTGAATGGACAAATTCTTGCTATGAAATACTTCATTAAACTTTTTCATCGAGAATGCGGAGGTATTTTTTGATGAACAGTATTCTTTATAGATATTATATAGATTGGATTGCGATTTGTAAAGTGGTTCTAGGAAAAGTTTATTAGTATTTTTTCGATTATAGTGGGATGGCATTTTAGGTAATGCATCCAAAAAGTTATCGAGATGTCTAGTCTGCATCTCAACATCAACCCTACTAGTTTTTTTTCTATTCAAGTTGGCATTGTTTTGTGATGGATGCATACCGTAACGACCTTTTTTAACCCATGATTGAACCGTAAATGAACCCAAACAAAGGGTGTTGAGGAACATGATTCGACATACAGGCCGTCGAAGTGTGTTCCCATGCTCATCATTTCCTGGTAGTGAAAATTGGAGAGTATTACTGCGTCTAGACGTATTTTCTGTAGTATTTCGTTTTGTACTTGTTGTATGGACGTTAGTAGATACAAAAATTTTTCTCTGGTCCCATGTTAGGTCGGACCAAAAATGGTGAAATAGATTTTTTCTGTCTTCGTCACTTATCTGTTCACATACCCTTTTCTTGCTTCTTTTGCAGAAGTTTGATTCACACCTTACTCCCAATATTCTTTCCGGTCGCATTTTATTTTGTTTCATTCTTTCATGTTTTGGATTTGTGTAACCCAAGTATTTTTTGCCTTGCATCCTAAGTAGTTTGTTATAATTTTTTTTCCATTGCCCTTTGTCTCCTTTTCTTTTACGTGAATTTCCTTCTCTCAAGTCTCCATGGAAAACTTCTTGGGTGTATGTTACATCATCTGCGTCAGTTAGCAGCTCAACTGGAGAAGAACAAGGAGATACTGCTTCTTCGGATGGTTGGTAACTACTACTTGTATAATATTCTGAAAATTCACTCGAATTAGAACTTGAATCTGCTGAATTCAAGGAAGCGTCTTTTTGTGTCAATGGAAATGTTTGTGTTGAACATGGTTCAACGTTTGAAAGTGTTTTTGATAACTCAGTAGGTGTAGGTGTATTTAGTGTAATGTCACACTCCTCATTTCGTGAAGATATGGGTTGTTCAAATGGTGTAGTAATTGGAGGCGTAATTGATGGTGGTAAGGTCAGAGGCAACTGTGCATTACAACGGTCTAGAATCTTGCGAGTTCTAGGCAACATGTCTATCTGTAATGAAAAAACAATAACTACTAACTGTTATTTTGCGAAGCTTCATAACTTAATCGTTAGTATAATAATTATTGACCTGATATTAACAGTTATTAATCTATACGACTTAAAATACGTATTTCATTACAAATGTAAAAGATTAACATCATAATCATATCGTCATGACAGTCAAAATACTATTACTTTTAATTAGCCAAAGAACTGTTAAACACGGAAATACCTCCTATCTTAAATATGCCCTATTATACAAAAGTTAATTTACTTTACATTTACAAGAATACCAATACCTCCTATCTAGAAAACATGACTAAAAAAATAGTATGGCATCATAAAACCATACATTTTAACGCGAGTTATTAGTAAACTATTTATAATAAATACTATTTACAATAAACATGCTAAAAATATACAATAAAACTTACATTTTGTTTTGGATTTGTTTGGAGCAACACGTGTCTGTCACAATATTAGTATAGGTTATACGGAAGATAGAAGTTGTTGCTTCTTTGAAAATTATGGATACATTTAGAAGGTATTGTCATACAAAGAGTTTCTCACATTACAGATTACGTACAGATACGAGTCATTGGCACATAATACATTTCGCTATACATTAGTAGATGGCGTAAAAACCTCATTTTCGACAAAATTGTTAGATAGGAGGTATTGGCGGTAAGCAGTCGATATGACATTGTAATACAGTGCGTGTTTTGCATTTATATTAATTCGAGTAGTTTTTGCTGTGTTTCACGTGTTTTAATTTTATTGTACGTATATGTATATATTTTATTTCATTTTACGTATATGTATATATAATAATTTAAGTAGTTTTTCCGAAATGAATTCAGATTTACCCAACCGTGTACAAGTTCTCAATCCTGTCAGGAAAACAGTAATGGACAGTGTTGTATTGTGTGCGATTTATTAAAATGTGGATTTTCAAAATTTAACTTTCAAGAAAAGTGTAATATTATATCTGTAGGCAGGCCAAAACCATTACTGGAAATTCAAACCAAGTCGACGAAATGTACACGTTATTTTAACAAAAATATATACGATTCCTTTAAGTGGTTGACAGGTTGTAAAACTCTCTCAAGATTATTTTGTTTTCCGTGTATATTATTTAATATAAGTGATAAAAACGTGTGGAATAGTACGGGTTACTCAGATTTAAATAATTTGCACAAATCTATAAAACGACACATTTTAAGTAAAACGCATTTAGAAGCAGTTATAAAAGAAAAGACTTTTGGGAAAACCCGAATTGATCACGCTCTAGATAATCAGCTTAAAGTTAGTCACCGCATGCATAATGAGCAAGTAAAAAAAAATCGTGAAATATTAAAAAGACTGATTCATATTACATGTTTCCTTGGAGAACATGAACTTAGTTTCCGAGGGCATAATGAAAATTATGAATCTGTAAATAGGGGAAATTTTGTGGATTTAGCAAATTTTTTATCTGAATATGACGAACTATTAAAAAGTCATTTAGATCAATCTACTGTATTTCGAGGTACCTCGAATAGGATACAAAACGATTTGATCAAGTCTGTGGCAGATATTGTTCTGCAAAAATCAAAGAAGAAATAAAAGAAGCACAATTTATTTCCATTGTTCTAGATGAAACTACAGATATCGTGAATTTGAGTCAATTGTCGGTTGTTCTGCGTTACATCAAAAATAATGGTGAAATACAAGAACGATTTTGGGGATTTTTGGATATAACTGCAGATAGATCGGCAGAAGGTATATATAGACATGTCTGTAATATAGTTGAGGAACTGGACTGTGGTTCCAAACTTGTCGCTCAAAGTTATGATGGAGCTGCCGTAATGGCTGGGCACCTCGGAGGACTTCAAACCAAAGTTAAGGAGAGGTTTCAAAATGCAATTTTTGTGCACTGCTTTGCACACAGGCTAAATTTAGTTCTAGCGCAATCAGTCGCACTCAATAAGACTTGCAAGGTATTTTTCCAAACCTTGAGTGGAATGGCTGCTTTTTTTTCTAAATCTTCCAAAAGAACACATGCTTTAGATGTCATTCTTCAGAAAAGGTTCCCTCGAGCAGCTCCCACAAGATAGAACTACAATGGGAGGTTAGTAAAAACAGTTTCCCAATATCGGCAATCCCTAATAGAGTTATTTGAAAGCATTTTGGAGCATAAAGACCGTTGGGACCCTGAAACTGTGAATTCCTCAAGAGGTTATTTGGAATTAGTCAAACGAGATTTTGATTTTAATTTTTTGCTTCAAGTATTTTCTGAAATATTTCCTTATACAGACATTTTATTTGATGTATTGCAGACTAAATCAAATGATATCGGATTTTGTATTAAAAAAATTAACGAATTCGAAGTCCAAATCAACAGACAGAGGGAGCAATTTGATATCATGTGGCAAAAAACTTGCGATCTAGAAGAGATGGAACCCAAGAGAAAACGCATTAGAATTGACGATGTAGGCGACACAAAAATATCTTATAATCGACTTTTTTGTGAAATAATAGATAATATTTCCCAGCAGCTTAAAGAAAGATTTAAAAACCTTTGTGAGTTAAGATTTGTGGAGTTATGCAACTTCAATAAATATGCCGACTGTAGTTTCCCGGATGAGGCTTTTAGTTGTCTAAAAAAACATTATGCAAACTTTTTTGACCTTCTTTCCCTGCATTCCCAACTGTGCGTTTTGTATGCTTCTCAACACTCTATACAAACTGATACTAGTTCTAAAATGCTGACATTTCTTAAACAAACTGAACTGGATGAAGCATATAGTGAGGTTTCAAAATTATGTGACTTAGTGATGACAATACCTGCCACAAGTGCGTCTGTAGAACGAAGTTTTTCTGTACTAAAGCGTATTAAAAACTTTGTCAGAAATTCCACAAGTGAGGAGAGGCTAGCTAACTTAGCAATTTTATCAATTGAAAAAGAACTTATTAAAGAAATGTCTGAAAATCCCAGTTTTTATGAGTCTGTGATAAACGAGTTTGCCAAGGTTGATAGAAGAATAGAGCTGCACTACAAGTAAAAAGGTTAGTAAGTCTTTTTATCATTTCCTTTAATTTGCATCCCTTTCTTCTAATGTCACGGCACGCCACTGATATTTCCAAAGTTGTATTTTACTATCCGAAACGTAATAATTAAATCGCCTCGAAGTCGACGTTGTTCAAATGTAGTGAGATTGGCCATATTCAGTCTTTCTGTATACGTAGGTCTTGAGCGACCAAAGGACATCCTGGTGCACTGCCGCTGTACGTTTTCGAGAATATTACGATCGCGCACTAATACTGGACACCAAACAGTTCCGCAATATTCCAGAACTGGACGAATGTACAGTTTATACAGATGAATTGAGCTCATAAATGACATTTTCGCAAACGTTTTATTTAGTAGATATAATTTACTGTTAGCTTTTTTAGAAATATGCAAAATGTGTTCCGACCAACTTAGATTGTTATTAATTATAACGCCTAGATCATTATGCGATTTCACTGCTTTTAACACGCGCCCATTAATAGAGTAAGGAAGACACGGATTATTTTTACCCATGTGAAGAACTACACATTTTTCCACATTAAGAGGCAGCATCCAGGTAGAGCACCATTCCGATATGCAATCAAGGTCATCTTGTAGTAACTGGAAATTTACGGAGGGATCGGAAAATAGCTTCGTGTCATCTGCATAGAAAGCATTGTTGCATTTAATATGAAATTGTAGATCACTTGAGTATGCTATGAATAAGAGTGGGCCCAAAACTGATCCTTGCGGTACCCCACTTAAAACCGTTCTCTCAACTGAGAAAGAGTCCCCAACTCTAACACAAAATTTTCTATCTGTTAAATACGCGTCGATCCATTTCAGTAGTTGACCACGGATACCAAGGTGTTCCAATTTATGTAATAGTCTTCGTTTTGGAACTCTATCGAAAGCTTTAGCAAAATCGAGGTATATAATGTCCACCGGGGCTTTTCTGTCTAATGCTCTTGACCATTCATTGACACACCAGAGAAGATTTGTCATTGTAGAACGTCCTTTGACAAAACCATGCTGCTGTTCTGGTATAACCAGTTCATTTTGCAGAAAATCAGAAATTGTCTCGGCAATAATAGTTTCCATTATCTTAGATATTATAGGTGTTAAGCTGATAGGACGATAGTTATTAGGATCCAGTTTGTTCCCTTTTTTAAAGATCGGTGTTACAGATGCGGTTTTCCATATAGGAGGCAAAATATGTGTGGTGAATGATAGGGACATAATCACATATAGTGGATAAGCTAAAGCATCAGAACATTTCTTTAAAAATAAAGAAGATATTAAGTCGAGACCAGGAGACGAATTATTTTTTAGGCTTTGAAGATGATGTTTAACTTTTTCAGGAGTAATGATTATATTTTCAAGAGAAGAAGAAACTCGTGACGAAGTAATATTAGGGAACTGATAATTAGTGGGTTCAACAGAGAAAACCTTGGAGAAAGTACTGGCGAGAAGTTCGGCATTCTCATAGTTATTTTGGGATATATCCCCATTATCATTTTCCAGTAAAGGTATAGAAACTTTTGTTGTCAACGAAGGTCTAATATACTTGTGCAATTTTTTACAGTTATTACTGATGGCTATACTCTCTTCGTAGGCAACACGAGCTTCATGTAAAGATTTCTTTAAATCTCTGGCAAGGTCTCGATGAATTTGTAAATCCTCTATGCGATTTGTACATCTATATTTGTTCCACAACTTTCTTTTATACTTGATCAGATATATTAATTCCCCATTAATCCAAGGTTTTATGTTATTTTTGTATATGGTTTTTTTGAGGGTATTTTGGTTTTTGCATAAATTAACAACCTGTAAGAACTTATCCCAGAATACAACTGGATTGCTTATGTCGCCGAAAACATCATTCCAATCAATGTCGGTCAGTTGGCGATTTGCATTTTCAAAATCAATTATTTCATATACCGTTTTATTAACATTAGGATTAGGAGTACAGTACTGTAAGTTAAACTGAATATGAAACGTTAAGTACAAAATCTGTAAATGCGTTTTTGGAAGTTGTTAAGTCACTAGGTGGATCAGTTATAGGCCACGAAATGTCTCTAAAATTAAAGTCTCCAATAACAATTAAATTCTCTAGCCTAGACAGTTCATCAAGTGATGCGATAAGGGACTCATCATCTGCTAATCTAGAATCACCAGGCCGATAAACGCATACTAGGTGAAAAACAAAAGAGTTTTTATGACATATTTTTAAGCCAAGAAGTTCCATATTAGGGACAGTAATATCAAGAGATGTAACAGAGAAATTATTAGTAATTTCTGAAGACAAGTAGATACAAGTTCCTCCTCCACGCCGATTACGACGATCACACCTATAAAGGGAATAATTATCAATGTTATAAAGGGAGTCAGGATCATTTGGTGTTAACCATGTTTCAGTGATAAGAATTATTTGAGGATTTAGGTTTTGAATGTTGCATAAAAATTCATTAAATTTGGAATTTAAAGTAGCTAGATTAGTATAGAAACAGAGCCAATTATGAAAACCTGAAATATCAGAATTAGTGACGAAAGTTTACAATTTTCGGGACACCTTGTATATATTTTATGGTTAAATTTTCCTCTCCATTCGATTTTCTCTGTTCCAGTTCCACTCGAAGTTCTTTTAGGCATTCTATTTGATTTGGAGTCTTATCGTCGATAATGGAAACGTTTTTTAAAGAGACGTTTTGTAAAAGTTTCTTTTTGTTCTTCAAAATATGTTTGGCTTCATGTTCATTTTGCATAATGACCTTTATCATCCTAGGGAAGCGATTGTTTGGTTTTCCAGTCCTGAAAAATGTGACAGGAGTGGAGTTAGACATTACAGTATCTAAAATATTTTTTAATATTCCATCATCGTGACTTTTCTTTGTTTCAATGTCTCCTGTAATTTCGGGTACACCCCTAACAAAAATATTCTTAGCCCGGTTAATGCGATCAACTGCTTCATTTGCTATGGTATCTGTAAATTTTGGAGATGAAGAATGATCCTCAATAGATAACTTGTTTTCGATCTGTAAAAGTCTTTCACTGATATCATTAGCTTTTTGGTCTATTAGATCAATTTTTGATTGAAGATTCTCTTTTAGATCTTTTAAGAGCGTCTTTAAATTAGCAAAGTTTTCGATATTAGAGCAGCAGTTGTTGCAAAGAATTTTAATTCCGCGTAGCTTATGCCTAGTAACGCGATCTTCGGCTCGTAGATCAGTGCAAGCTAAATGTATGTTCTGTTTACATGCTTCACATTGAAGTTGTTTTGATGATTCTCGATCATCGATTGACTTTGAACAGTTAGCGCAGGTCGACATTGTGGGAACAGCAGAGCAGCAGTGGGAGTGAATCGCCGTAAATAGATATAAACAAAATAAAAAGACTGACCTTGCAATCTGTAGATAATCCAAAATACGGGATCTCTGATGCACTTTATGGCGAAATTAAAACACCACTGGCAATAGAAAATTCTTATGTTTAAACTGATATAAAAATGATCGTTAAACTCAAACAATAACCAACTGTAGTTTGTAATAATTCACAGGGAGACGTAAATGATGCCACACACACTCTGCCACACTGCCCAAATTGCCACATATAGCCACATCTCAAATACTTCCAGTTTTTTGCACATATCTTCGTTCAACGTCCACGATTCAACACCATAAAAAGGACAGAGAAGACGTAGCATCGCAGCATTCTTACTTTTGTATCAAGAGAGAGGTTTTACTCTTGAAGAAGACCCCCATCCGATTGATGGTGGGACTAGCTTTTCTTATGCGTGCTCTAATCTCCTGGCTGTTGGTCCATTCTTCATTTATTATGGTGCCGAGGTAGTTGTAGTGCATCACTCTTTCTACAGGAGATTGGTTGACGTAGAGTTGACCTTCTGTTATCCTTTTCTTGCTAATTAACATAAGCTTTGTCTTCTTTGCGTTTATATTGAGTCCATATTGTTGACTGTAATACGTGATTTTGTTTATAAGAACTTGTAGGTCTTCTAAGTTCATCTGCATATCTGATGTTGTTTAGCCGGTAACCATTTAGTAGAATACCTTTTTCAGTTTAGTGTAAAGCTTCGATAGATATTCTTTCAGAGTACAGATTGAAGATTAGAGGAGACAAAATACAGCTTTGCCTCACTCCACGCATGATTTTCACATAGTCAGTCACCTTCAACTCTGAGATTTGCTGTCTGATTCTAGTAAAGATTTCCAATTATTTTCAGATCTTGGTTGTTAATTCCTGCTTCTTTTAGTATTTGCATCATCTTGGCGTGCTGTATTCGATTAAACGCTTTCTCGTGATCAACCAGATATGCGTATATGTCGCAGTTGACGTCTCTGCATCTCTGGAATAAGACTTGTACTGGAAACAAGCATTTGTGAACCCGAACTGGTTGGGGGAAATTTGACTTTTACAGAGCTTGTAGATTCTCTTATGAATTATCTTTAGGAACAATTTTAGGAGATGACTCATGAGGCTTATAGTACGGTAATCTTCGCATTTTTGGCTCCTGTTTTTTTTTAAGTTAAATAACTCAGATTTCAGCCATTCTGTTAGCATTTCTCCAGAGTTGTATATGTTGTTGAATATCTTTGCGATTATTGCTATTGATTCGTTGTCCATTAGTTTGAGTATTCTGCTTGTATATTATCAGGGCCTGCCGCTTTGCCATCCTTTAACTGTGTTATTACGGAATAAACTTCCTGCTATAATATTCTTGATCCATCATTTACCTCTTCTTCTAGCTCAAAGGTGTTATCTCTTTGGTCTTCAAATAATTTTTCTAGATATTCTTTCCACGTTCTTGTTTTACTCTGTTTGTCCAAGATGATGTTTCCGTCAGAATCAGTTATATTTCCTTTCTGCTTTCGTCTTAGTCTTCCTGTGAGTTCCGTTCAAACTGTACCTAAAACAATGACGATGTTTTGCATCCAGTCAACTGCCTTCTTCTGTATATTTGTCGTTCTGAAGAATTTTTTTGATATGGATGGTGAAAAACAGTTATCGTAACTGAGATTAGTAGCAAATAATCAAACTCAATCATTAACTAGAAAAACAGGCTATATGGAAAAAAAATTTCAATGAGATGCAAGCTCAGTTTGAAATTATTTAAAAATTATTTGCTCTATCATGTCGCCAACTTTAATTGCGGCAATATCATTATACACAATTTGCACTCTAGACAAATGTCTCACCAAATAAGAAAATTCAGGCCCAAAGAAAACTATTTTTATAACAAATGCCAGAGAATCTTAATAAAAAAAACAAAATACTCGTATCATAAAGAACGTGTATTTATTTTATTGATATGTCATGTCCGTCGACAAAATAATTATTTATTATTTTTATTATTGAGTTAATGCCTTGACAACAAAATAATTAAAGAAACTATTTTTATAAATAAAAATTATGTTGTATTGTCTAACTGAAGTGACTTCCATTGAATATCAACAAGTTTGGTGAAAGGTATGCAACTTACAGTACTTCGATCCAGTGTATCCGGTTTCAATAACATTTAAACTAATTAAAATATGTGTTGTATATCATATATCGTAGCCTGATCATGGATTAAATAATAATAATAAAAAATGTAAGAACTAAAAAAGGATAGCAAATGCGAGAAAAACAACTTAAAATAAGCTACTGTGCAGACGGTGCAATACTACTGTCTCAAAGTGAGGCATCTCAAATTGCGCCGCACTAGTCTAAGATCCCGCTATATAAAACGACCTTCACCGAGCTGGTTAATGGATGAAAGATATTCTTTATCAAATAAAATAAGTCAACAAATATATTACGAATGGGTTGTCTAAAAAATTTCAGTCCAGAATATGATTAATTAACAATTAAAAAAAAATTTTTTTTTAAATTACACCGGCTTGGTTAATGAACAAATTCCATTCCAATCGAAAATATGAAACCTATAGAATATACAAACATTAGGTTGACTATTTATTTCCCGTCACAACCCTTGGGTAGGCAGGTATAAACAGGTAAATCGATACTAGTAACTTGCACCGGTCTGATTAATGAATGAAACTAAAATAAAAATAAAGATAATTTTATTACGAACACGGTGGTATAGGGTTGTCTGCAAAAAATCAGTCCTAAATTGCGGTTGTTGAATTTTAAAAAGTGAAATATTGCTGCGAGTGAATACGTGCGACAGCGAGGTCCCAGCAAACCATCCCAGGCGATAGAAGAGGACACAGCATTGCAGCTGTCTATAGTTTGTTGGTTGAATGAAAGAGAGCGCGCATGCTATTTGTCGGTGAAAACGAAAAGGATAGCGATAGACTAGTAAATGCTACGCGTCATTTTGGAGTAGATTGCGGTTGTTGAATTTTCAAATTATTCAGGATCCGAGTCATCAGACATGTAATTGTAATCTTCAATGTCAGAACATTCTTCGTCATCGCTTTCTGTTTCAGATGTTTCGACAATATCTTCTATTCTTAAAGGTGTATGATCCCCAATGAATCCTACTGGTTTTAAATATTCATCGAAGAACCAACCGCAGTTTTCAGGTTGAAGTTTCACGCATACTGGATCCGTTGCATTAAGCCACATGGAATTTACGAAAATAGTTCGTAAAATTTTCTGAGTCAATGATATCCAGCATGGTGGTATAGAGTTGGAGTCAAAGCCTTTTATTTTTTTTTAAAACTGCTCGCTGTCTTCTTTGGCAGAATATTTCTTCAGAAAAATGCGATATCTCGCTTCA
The DNA here is from genome assembly GCA_918026665.1 of Diabrotica balteata. Lineage (NCBI taxonomy): Eukaryota > Metazoa > Arthropoda > Insecta > Coleoptera > Chrysomelidae > Diabrotica > Diabrotica balteata. The sequence continues at coordinate 188,559,203 of OU898276.1, forward strand.
TTCACTTTTGTGCAGTTCTTGACGCCATACATATTGGCAGTAAATTCTTGAACGGTGTTCATTTTTTCGTTAATGAAAATATCAGCTTCATCTGTTAGTGACGCAAAAACTGTTTGATATTTTTCATTTTTTGAAAGCAGCTTAAAAGGTTTTACCTTTCCTTTATTGTGAAATGCAGCCGTGTAATCGCAACCTGTGAACGCATGGAAGGCGGGAAGACTTTGGCACAATTTAAGTCCTAACTTCAATGCTAGATCGGTACAATTAATGCAATCAACAGGTTGGTTATTACTCTTTTTTGTTGCTGAAGTGGAAAGCCAAATTTCTGATTCTGAAATTTTGTGCATATTTCCTAACAAAATAATCAAAACATCAGTATCAGAGGCTTTAATTAAAATCCTTGACCCTGGTTCCGCTTTATGAGCATGAAAAATAATCCTCGTATCTGCCTCTTCGTGATGACATTCATAATTAACTTCTTCACTTTTTTTTATGGAGTTTTCATGAACTTGATAAGAATAGCATTGATAGTTGACGGTTAAGAAAATTTTTTTGTTTTGGATTATTGTTACCAAATGGTTGTTCTCCCAATAATCTGCCAGAAACAGCACCAAAGCCTCTTTGAAACGATAATTTTTAAGGCTTTGTAAAAAATTATGAGGTCTGGTTTGTTGAGGTCCCGAAATTTTGTACGGAATATCGAATTCTTTTCGGCTTTCACGTTCGGAATCTTTAATTGACGGTGATAAGTAACGATCAAAAATTAAATGTACTTCTGTTGCGTTTGTTGAACATATTTTGATAAGTATTGTTTCTGCAATTTTATCAAAAGTTTGGGGCATAGAAGATCCGATTAAGTGTAAGTAGTAAAAACCATCAATTATTTCAACGTTGATATATATTGGCTCAACCATTTTAGTTTCTGATTTCAAAATCTTTGCTAACGTAGATTTTGAAGTTTTTAACATCTCTCCAGTACATGAAAAAAGAGCTGGTGGCATTGGTGCTAGTGGAAAAGTTAGGCAATATTCGAGATTTATTTTTTTGTTCAGACTAATTGCCAAAAGTCGGCCAAATATATCTCGTTCCATTTTCAATAATATTTTCTTGTTCTTGTCTTTGCTACTGAGAACTTTAGTCATGCATTGAGAAGCAAAATTGAAGATTTTGTTTCGTTTTATAGGTTTATCGAATCTTGCAGGAGTTGAAGAGCATTCCAAGATAAAATTTAATTTTTGTTGATAACCTGCTGTCTTCACGTTAAGCAGGAAATCTGTCACTTCTGTAGATGCAGCTTTACCCGTCGAAATGTTGAATAAAATATCTTTGTCAATAGTGTCATCAAACGGATTCATCGTACATTTTATTACTTCAACGATGCTGTTAAGATTTTTTTTATCTTTCTTAACTTTACTTTTATGAATGAGTGCGACAGTATCATCTTTTTTCGTTGTATTTAAAGTTTTTAATTTTACGAAAAGCTAACTTTAATGAACAGTTTTAAAAGTTTCATCATTAAAATCAATAACACCATCATCCGAATCACACAAAAAACACTTTTTAGCCATTTTTACAATAACAAATAGTAGCACGTGTTTTCAATTACAAATGTAGCGACAATCTACTCCAAAATGACGCGTAGCATTCGTAGCATTTACTAGTCTATCGCTATCCTTTTCGTTTTCACCGACAAATAGCATGCGCGCTCTCTTTCATTCAACCAACAAACTATAGACAGCTGCAATGCTGTGTCGTCTTCTATCGCCTGGGATGGTTTGCTGGGACCTCGCTGTCGCACGTATTCACTCGCAGCAATATTTCACTTTTTAAAATTCAACAACCGCAATTTAGGACTGATTTTTGCAGACAACCCTATACCACCGTGTTCGTAATAAAATTATCTTTATTTTTATTTTAGTTTCATTCATTAATCAGACCGGTGCAAGTTACTAGTATCGATTTACCTGTTTGATACCTGCCTACCCAAGGGTTGTGACGGGAAATAAATAGTCAACCTAATATTTGTATATTCTATAGGTTTCATATTTTCGATTGGAATGGAATTTGTTCATTAACCAAGCCGGTGTAATTAAAAAAAAAATTTTTTTTTAATTGTTAATTAATCATATTCTGGACTGAAATTTTTTAGACAACCCATTCGTAATATATTTATTGACTTATTTTATTTGATAAAGAATATCTTTCATCCATTAACCAGCTCGGTGAAGGTCGTTTTAATAGCGGGATCCTATACTATAACAAAAGTAACCAAATAGCAAATGTAATATCACAGCGCAAAAAGTGGTAAAGTATTTCGCAGAACTTCACCAAAATTCTAATATAGAATAAGTACCTATGAACACGTGTTGAGACGAGAAAAAAATAGCAAAAACAGAGTGGAGACCACTAGGTAAAATATCATCAGACAATCCTACGACACGTTAGGGGATAGGGAGAACAGATGGAAGAAAACAAGATGGGTGACTACTTAGAAATAGCTGATCCATACATAAGGAAGATTTTTGTAGTGTAAACAGTAATATCATTCTCATTATATCTAAGAAGATTCGCAGATAAGAGTAAAGAGCATATCAAGTTGAAAAGAAAACGAATAAATTTTATTGATTAATATGCATTTTTTTACACTCAACTTTGTAATTGGGTAAATTTCAACATCATTGACGTATAGTGGTTATACATATTCATGTTTATAATTTTGTTCAAAATTATGTTTATTGCCAGGCATCGCCCTCATAAACCTTGAATTTGGTATGGTAGATGTTTAACAAAATAAAACAGATATAACAGTACGAAATATTGCACATAGTTAACAATTCTCCTGTTAAACTGTTAAAAATATTTTACATAATAAAAGAAATCTCTAAACCAAAAGACAAATGAAAACAGTAAAAACACCAATAGTAAAGTATTTATAAACTCACCATGAACATCTGGCAGAAAAAACTATAAAATAAAATCGGAGAATAAATCAAATAATAGGAAAATTACACGGATATCTAAACACAAAAATGAAAGAAAACAGTGAGAAAACTAATTAAAGAGGAGTTTAAACATACCATGAATATTTGCTAGAAAAAAACTGTAGGAAAAAAATCAAAGAATAAATAAGATAATGACGGAATTAAAAGGACAACGCCAAATTATTGACCTGAAAAATCAAGATGGAGAAACAAAACTCGACCAAGACAATATAACAAAATAAATGAAGAATTTCATGTAGAACTCTGCAAACAATGATAGAGAAGTCAAATAGGCTTAAGAACCAAACAGGAATTTTGAACGTAGAATCGGAAGAATCGTGGAATCCCAGAACAAAAGATAGATAAAAAAGTTTAATTTTCGAAACTTAAGCATTTAAAAGATTATATACGAAGATTGGATCATTGCAATAATAGTGCTGATCTTCAACAAAAAATTATAACAGTAACATTCAGAATTAGCGTCTTATAATGTTAGCTGTTTGGAAAAGTATATGGTATTCAAAACCGTAAAATAGTTTCGAAACACCTTTGAATAACTGTTCTGATGAGACCTATTAGGTCGAAATACGTATCAACAGATACAAAGGCGCTGTTTGCGTGAAATCAAATATTTGCTGTCTTTTTCACTTTATATGGTATTTATTAATTTCAGATTTAGCCATATGGCCACACTCCCTCTAAGGGGAAAATTCACTCATTCCAGATACCTACGGTATCAAAAGGATTGAGCTGTGGTGGGACTCTTTCCGTGTTATCGAGACCTAAGTGACTTGGTATGTTGGAGTATCTTCCAAAAATTTTTGGACACACCTGGACGTCGCGAGGAGTACAGGTTGCTGTATGGCCTAATAGAGATGTTCATTTGGACCCAGTTTTTTCATGTTCTCTAGTAGGTTTTTGGGAATAACACCAGTAGTAGATAGAATAATAGGTACTGTCTGGGTACTTTCCATTCTCCATTGTCTCCTGATTTGTATTTCTAGATCTCTGTACTTGGCGATCTTATCGTTGTATTTAACACGTAAATTATTGGTGTTGGGTATCGCCACATCAATAAGTGTTGTTTGCCTAGTAGGTTTATTAACTAGTATGAGATCCGGTCTATTATAAGCCACTGGTTGGTCTGTAAGCATAGTGCGGTCCCAGTATAGCTTATAGTTGTCATTGTCAAGTATTCTGTCAGGGACGTATTGATAATAAGGAATATGGTCGGTTTGGAGAAGTCCCAGTTTGTCAGCTAGTTCTTGGTGGATAATAGTTCCTACTGAGTAATGGCGTTCTTTATAGTCAGTACCGACAAATGCCTGGCAGCCACTATTAAGATGTTGGATGGTTTTTTGGGCTTGGCATCCATATCGGCATTTGTCATTTTGGATTTGAGGATCTTTAACAATATATTTCAGGTAATTTTTAGTTGGAATAACCTGATCCTGTTTGACAAGTAGAAAACCCTCAGTCTCGGGAAACATCTTTCCTGATGTCAACCAATAGTTCGACGCTGTATTGTCGACATATGCTTGGCTGATCTCATTGAGATGTCGCCCATGCAGGCAGCGACCCTAAACATAATTTATTAAACTCAATTTTCATATGTGTGCATTTTATACCTACTGCCAGGTGTCAGTTTTTGTTCCACTGCAGATATTCCTGCTACCCTCTGGGTATCGGTTCTAAGAATTCCCAGAGAGCATCCCCCATTTGCAGGGGGTCGCGCCTGATAGAAGAACTGACAAACACTCCCACAGAGTATTTATAAATATATTTTATTTTATTATTTTGAATATTTTTAACACATGATCTTATACAATCGCTAATTTCATATCTTTAAATTTCCCACCTTAAAATTGGCTATATTCACATTTTTTTATTAAACTTTTGGTTAAACTTGAGACTTCGACCACTTCGACGCTGTTCTTTATCTTTCTGACATCTACAGCATTTAAAAAAGGTAAGTCTTTTTTGTGCTGATCATAATTTATAAGTTATGCCAATTCTTGTTTTTCTGTACCATCATACACATTTCATTTTTTACGGCTTTAATTAAATGGAAGACAATAGAAAAGTCTTGTCGGTCAGATAGCTCAGCGGGCTGTGCGGCTGCCTCTCATTCGCTTCACTGTCGAATGGTTCAGTGGATGTGGGATCGAGCCCCAGCTCGGTGTACAGAAAACAAAAAGTCTAACGCAGCAGTTTAAAATTCTAGATGAATCTGCGGCTTAGACTAGAATATGCTGGGATCTGATCGGCCTATGGTGGAGCAGTACGGTAAGAGATAAGGGCTTGCGGCTCGGTGATACTCCTCCATAGATCCCTACCGGACGGGCGTAACGCCTAAAAAAACCGGATATATATAAAATAAAAAAGTCTTGTGTGAAAGAGCTATACTAAAACAATTTTTTATTGAAGGTGATTACTTGGCAACATTGTACTTAACGAAGCCCTTAACGATAACTTTTCAACGAAATCATATTGAAATTATCAATTTTGCAGAGGCGTACCAAAAAAAATTTTAATTATTTATTTAAACACATACGTAATTACGTAAAATTAAATCTAAGACCGATTTAATTATTAAATTATCATATCTCTTTTAACAGGTATCTTATAGTTGTCTAACAAAATAAAGTAAAATTTTATTCTTATTAGAGAGAGTATCTAATACAGAACTTCAACAAACAGAAAACTTTGGAAATACTTATTATTTTTTTCATTAGACTAAAAACAATCTGCAATTTTAATTACACATCATTCTCTATTTACAGAATTGCTGCGTGCTGTAAACGTTATATTTGTTTTTTTGACTTAATTTAAAAGTTTCCTTGTGTTTATTTGTTTATATAAATATGAAAATATAATATGAAGTTCATATAAATTAAAATGAAGTGAGCTAAACCATTATCATGTGAATGCCTTTTTATAGTAGTGCATTTGTTTATTTCAGTAAATTCTCGAAATATGGAATAAATATGGCACTAACTACTAAAGAGTTAATAGCTTTGTTAGAAGAAAACTCAGATTGTAAAAATGCTGACTCACTTAATGTGGTTCCCGAGATTAGATTAAAAAGTTTCTGATATAGAAGACATTGATCTTCTTCTTCCTTCTAGTATGTAGGCTTTAAAGCCTGTTTCTTTTTTAATATTAGCCTCCTAAATTGTTTATCCTACCATATTTTTCTGGGTCTGTCAATACTTCTTCGTCCATTTGGTGACTTATCTCGTGCTATTCGTACTATTCTATCCTCTGCCATTCTACTGATGTGTTCGTTTCACTCCTGTTTTCGTTTTGTCACCTATCCATTTATGTCTTCTATATTGCATGCTCTTCTTATGTTTTTGCTTCTCTCCATATCCAACAGAATTCTCCCTGATATTCGTCGAAGTATTTTCATCTCTGCTGTTTCTAGCAGTCGTCTCGTTTTAGATGTGTCAGGTTTTATCTCCGCCGTATATGTTAATATAGGTCTAATTGCTGCTATGGACTCTTGTTTTTGTGTCTTGTCTTAGGTGTTCGTTCTTTCAGATTGTGTCATTAAAAGAACCCGCCGCTTTACTTGTTTTTAAGCTTTGCTGTCGTACTTTTTTTTCAACATCTCCGTAACTAGTTATATCTATTCCCAGATATCTAAACCTTGCTTCCGGCTTTATTATTTTCACATCAATTTCGATTTTACACCGTAGTGGGTATTTAGACGTCATACATTTGGATTTTTCTGCTGATATTATCAGATTGTATTTCTTAGCTGTTGTATTGAAGATACGTGTTAATAATAATGTGTATAAATATTAGTTTTTGTATAAGTTTTGTCATCTCTAGGGTTATACTTTCTCCTCCGTATTTTAGAAGCTCGTTGGTTATTCCGTCTGGTCCTAATGACTTTCTATTTTTAAGTTCCGTCCCCATTCGTTTGCTGGTTTATGTTTGTATTCCTTGAAGACATTGATGATAATATTATTTGTGAAGAATCAATAAAATCGAATATTGCAGGTACATATGAAATACAAGTGATTGGGAATTCTGACGATTATGATATTCCTCTAAACCACAGATAAAATGTCCAAATAAAAAACCGTGCAAAAATAGTAAATCCAAATTTATCTCAAGTTGTAATAACGGATATTCATTCGTGCTCAGTAGTAATTCAACATTGGTCTGATTGATATTTAGACAATATAGAAGCCAACCATTTAGGCAAGTCATATATTGAAGTTTTTTCACTCTTTTTGATAAAAAAGTAATTGAGAATAACCGTAACCATTTTGAAATGAATAACATAGATTTAAAAAAAAATATTAGCATATGTATATTATCTGGTTTACACTCTGCTTCAAGTTGATATGCATTGGTCAAAGGATGAGGATAAAGAAAAGCATATTATAAGAGAAAGCATGAGCAGACATAGATTTATAATTTTAATTTATAATAGTGAAGAAACCGCTACATCAGTGTCACTTAGTACATGGACGTCAATCTAAATTTGCTTTACCATATGAAACCAGATTCGACAATATTGGCCACATTACAAAACGAGACGATAGTGCAAAAATGTAGGATGTACAAAAGTAATACTATTTATTTATGTAAAAAGTGTAGAATGCATCTACACCCCGAATGTTTCGAAAATGTTCACCTTAAAATTTAATTTACGTTTAATATACAATATGTTCCTTTATTAAAAATTGTACTGGTTTCCTTGAAAATGAGAAAAAAATCGTTTTGGTTGTAAATTAGTCCCAGTTTATGTGTTTTTAATCCAATCTAATAAATTAATTGTCAAATTTATGTTTGTATATTGAGCGGCCGTTAGGGGTTTAATACTATATAAAGAATAAACTGGCCTCAAATTTACTTATCTCAAAACTATTTTACAGTTAATAATAAAGTCTATTTAATAAATATATTCCCAATAAAACACTGCGCCTATGCACATATGAATATAATCTTAAAGGAATAAACTAAGATATCATATTTCTCTCATTAACATTCTTTCTAATAACGTAAATAGACATAGACCAGCAAAATATTGATAAGTTTACCAATGTTTCAAACTATTCAATGAACTTATCTCACTATATGCTCGTGAATCGCACCAATTTATATTGTTACGGGGGCAAATTTATCTTACAAGGGTTACAAATTTACATATTTACATGGGCGAAGCATACACAAGAAAAATGACCACGGTAAGAATTTACTAATGAAATTTTACATGGTTGCCGCTACCGTTTAGTTCAATTTGTAGATTAGTCACCTTTAATTGAAAATTGTCCGACTATAGTGTCGTTCACAAAAGCATCGAGATTCATTTGTTTATTTAGACGAATCGTGGATTTAAAACCGATTTGGCAGGGTAAGAGTATAAAATCGATAAAACACATCGATACTGAGATAAAGGGATATATTGCATGCGGGTGGAAAACATGGTTCTATTGATGTGTTTTCGTCAAAATCAAAATTGGCTGATTATCACGATAACATGAATACGAAGATGATTGTGACTTGGTTGAAAGAAAAACTGCGTCTAGGTTTACATGAACCATCTGTTTCAGTATTGAATAATGGCCCATAGAATATAGATAAGCAACCAACAATTTCCTGGACAGTACATAAAATAAAATAATGGTTAACGAATGAAAATTTTTTTTCATTTCCTCAGGATTATTTCAAGTCAAAATTACTACAGCTAAAAGGAATGCAAAACCAAAAATATTTATAGTAGACGAGATTATACGTAGTTTTGGACATAATATATGTTAAGACTACCCCGAGAATGCGGTCTATCTATTCATCTAGCTCTATTATACGGTCTGCCGATTGTAATCTGAAAATTCTTGAAGGATTTGTGCAAAATAATGAAATGTAAGAACACTCTTGTAGAAAAAAATATTTTTCACAAGTAATAAATATTTGGAGGAAAATAAATGTAAAACGAAAGAAACATCTCCCAGCATTAGTCGTTCAAATGAGACTGGAAATGTTGACGTGGTAGTCCTCGCATTTTCTTCATGATCCCGATCTACCGCTCGATCCCCTGTGTGTACGCTCCTTATGCAGGATCTATGTAGTACCTTTGGTGGATCACTGTAAGAAGAAAGAATGGGAAAATTACGTCACGAATCTATTCGAAGACGATAGGTTAGGTCTTACCTAACCTAACCTAACCTAACCTCCCGATATTACTAACTGCGACGGACCCCTAATAACACGTTCTGAGGTTATAAAAGCCATACAATCATCAAAAGATGACAGAGCGACTGGTCCTGATGAAATTCCAACTGAAATATATAAGCTTATAAATGATAGCAATGTTTTGGAGGCTATTATAACTTCGCTTTTAAATACCATTTATACCAGCGGACAACTACCTAATGGTTGGTCTAATTCCCTGTTTATAGCTCTATCTGGTCGTATCTACAATAAATTCGAGGAATACCTGAATGACACTCCGTTTGGTTTCCGTAACGGGTTTGGAACGAGAGAGGCACTGTTTGGAATGAACGTACTTGTTCAAATATGTCGTGATATATCTGTAGACATATACTGTTGTTTTATTGACTTCCAAAGGCATTTGATCGTGTTAAGCACTCTACATTGATCGAAGCTCTAAAAGACATTGGCTTGGACGGCAGATATGTTCGAATAATTGCAAATTTATATTGAAATCAAATAACATCAGTTTTAGTAGATGATGTGGAATCACAGGCTCTCAATATTAAAAAAGTAGTACGGCAGGGATGCATCTTGTCACCCCTGCTTTTTAACGTTTACTCCGAAAGAATTTTCAGAAAAGCACTTTCTGAAAAACAAGAAGGAATACTTCTTGTGAACGGCGAAGTCATCAATAATTTGCGATATGCGGACGATACAGTACTCCTAGCTTCTAGTCTATAAGATTTGCAAACACTACTTGATAGTGTCGTTGAGAGTTGTAGGGAGGCAGGTCTGGATCTTAACATATGGAAAACCAAAATACTCGTAATAAGTAAACAGCAGCATAAAAGCCGTCTATGTAAATGTAAATAATACCAAACTTGAGCAAGTTGATAAAATCGTTTACCTTCGACAGCAACTAAATTGTAACGCAGAAAGTCACGGTGAAATTAGATCTAGGATAGAGCAGGCTAGAGCTGCTTTTAGAAGGATGTCCAAGGTGTTATGTAACAGAGACCTAAAATTGGCATTGAGGATCCGCCTACTTCGCTGCTACGTATTCTCGGTCTTACTTTGTGGTGTTGAGTCCTGGACTATGAATAAAATCGTATCTGAATCGCCTTGAGGCTTTCGGAATGTGGTGCTATAGAAGAATTTTAAAAGTTTCCTGGGTGGAGAAGATTCGAAACTCCACAATACTAGAACGTCTCAGCAATACTACTGAGATCATAAAAAGTATCAAGCAGAGAAAGCTGGAATCTTTCGGACATGTAATGATAGGTCCCAAATATAGGTTGCTACAAAATAGAATTTGTAGTTTTCTTCTATTTTTACACTAATACCTAATTGTATAGACAACGGGTCTCCTTGGCGAACATCTTTTTTCACTTCGAATTCTCGTGAGATTGTACCGTTGCATTTTACAGACAAATGGTTCTTCTAATTGTCATTTTTACCAATTTAATGTTTTTTTTTTTGCTACTTAGCGTTTCTATTAATTTGTTTGTGACTATTATATCGTAGACGGCTTTGTAATTAATGTAAAGTACTTGTGCTGAAATGTTGTATTCATAACATTTGATCAGGATTTGTTTTAGCATAAATTTGATCGGTTGTTGATCTTCCTTTCCTAAATCCTCCCTGGTATTTTCCTAGATACTTCTGCACATATATTTCTAATCGTTTTTTAATTAATATTGCGAGCACTATTTATATTATCTCTAACAAGAATATTCCTCTATAAAATGAAAAACAGATATGTTTTTGTACAAACTTACGACAAATCAAGAGATGGAAAAGGGGGAAGTGTTTTTGACGTATGTAAAAGATTTTAATCCCTAGCTGAGTACTTTCGGCTTACAAAGCCTTCTTCGAAGCTATGTTCAAGTTCAATTTAAGTATCCTACTAGGAGAGATCATATGGTAAGCAGAAAAATGTTGGTTCTACTTTATTTTTTCTTTCTTTTTATTCATGAAAAAACATAAAGTACTGTATACTGGTCTCCACAAAAAACACATTAAAAAAATTTGGTTATGTTAGTGTAATTGCACACGCACCGTTTGTGGACGGCCAGCATAAAATCGTCCGATATTTTACTGGTAGCAGATGCTTGCAAACGCACCGGATTTTTACCGGTCAAACAATTAGTTGTTTTGTTGTCGTAACACGAGGTTGTTGAATAATAATGAATCCTAAACGAGTTGTGAATTCATCCTATCAATCAAAACAGAGAAAACACGGAAACATTTTATAGTCTTTTCAAAGAACTAACGCGTGATGGTAGTAAGTTTTTCAGCTTCTTTAGGTCTTGCCTCCACTAATGAAATAAAGACATCATTATCAATAAAATCATCAATTGCAATCGTAATTATATACCAAGCACTACCAAAACTAAAATTAAAATGTACCTAAAATTTCACCGATCAGTAGAATTGGCCGATAAAAAATCGATGTGTGTGCAATACTGTATTTAGTCACGTACGCCAACACGTCCCGGTCGTGCCGGCGATACAGTGGCAGTGAACGTCCGCTCACCGGCATTTTACCGACACCGATCAACAATCGGCCTGTGTGCAATGTCCCGTTCTCACATATGGTTCACTATTGGAATTTGGACGGCCGGTAAAAAATCGACCGTCCAAAATCGGTGTGTGTGCAATTAGCGTTACGGGTGTCAGAACTCGACCATTTTTAGTGGAATTGAAGTTTCTATCTTACAGATACGGCACTGTACTTCTGTAAACAGGTATGCCTAAGGAATGGCAACTTGACAGTGATTTATTATTCTCTCAGTAAATAAAATTTATGGAAGATGAATTTTTAATTCGGACTTCAGATATTTTGGATTAGTGAATAACTCAATAGGTAGATTTTACTTATACTGTGTTACCAGAATTAGCATTAATATGTGGCTTCACCAACTTTCCACATAAGTTCCCTTTAATTTCATCAAAACCTTGGCAAATAACAGCATCACCCTATTGAAAGCTATTACATATATCCAGCAATTAATTTCACTTTGTCGTTGCGGATTCTACCACAAAATAAATCCGATATGCCGACTGAAGAAAGTTAAGATTGACCAGTTAGTCTATTAAGTATCAATAGGCAGGCTCACTGCTCAAATGAATTACTCAAGATTTTTTCTACAAGGTCGGTCCCCGTAATTGTCATGATAATCGACCAGAGGCGTGTCAATTTTACCACTAAGACAAAAAATAGCTAAAATTCTTATGTTTTTCTATAGGGATTTTTTGTTTTCTTCATTTATTTTTTAATACGTAATAACAGGGAAGTAATCTTAAGAGTGTGTTGCAAATATTGTTTATGACATATTCTTCCGATTTTCTTAAACAATATCTACTTACTCTCCAGAGACGTCAAAGGTAGAGTTCTTATTCTTATTGCTGTTTTATCTCTCCGATCTTTAGATAATTCTTTTATCTATTGATATGTTTTCTCCGTTCTCTCCCTATGTCTATGGTCTGGTCCATCCATTTACCCCTCCGTTTTCAATTTTTTTTACCATATCTTTTGAATATTATTATTTATTTTACCTGACCCATTTTGTTGATGTGTCCATACACGTTTTTAGATTTTTGATAATATCGATTCCTGTTTTAGTATTTTTTAATATATCATCTTTCCTTATTTGGTCCAAATAGCATTAAAGTGGATATTATAATAATGTCGTGGATAGACCAAATTGGCAATCAGGAGCTGTTGCAATGTGCTGGGGTAGACCGAGAAAGGTTGAGCGTGGTGACACAGCCCAAGGTTTCTTACTGAGAGCTCATCTGGTGTAGATCAAGATCTTATCGTCAAAATTCTTGCTTTCACAAGTGGAGAAGGCGAACCGAAATCTTAAGGCGTTGATACGGCTGATGCCAAACATTGGAGGTCCAGGTAGCACCAAAAGAATGTTAAATGGAGTTTTCCAGTCGATGGTAACCTACGCTGTCCCTGTGTGGTGTAGTGTATTAAACACTGCGAAATACACTAAGCTGATAGAGACTTCACAATATAGGACAGTTTCAAATGAGGCTCCATATGTCATTGGAGCGGTGATACTGATCGTTTTGTTGTGTAAAGAGCGAGCGAGGATGTATGCGAGGAGAATGGATGTACATATAGAAAAGAATGAGAGAGAAAGATAGTAAAGTGGCAAAGAGAATGGGCGAATGATAGTGGAAAGGCAAGGTGGACGAAGGAGCTTATTCCCGATCTGAGACCGTGTTCCTGTATCCCGTCTTTCTGGCCGGATATGGTAGTTTTGGCTCCTTGACAAATAGAATACGTAAATATGCCACATGGCAGACTGTACTGTTTGTGGGGTACCGGACGCTCCCGCCCACATTTTTAACTGCCAGAGATGGGTTAATGAGATGGGAGATTTCGAGAGTCGAATGGGTTTCGGGCTGGATGAAAGAAACATTGTAAAGCTAATGTTGAGAGGAAAGAAATAATGGAAAGAAGTACACTGTCTGATTTCTGGGGTGATTAAGAAAAAGCAGCAGGAGGACAGAGCAGGAAATTGAGTCAGGGATCTGAAATTTATGGTTAATAATATTTATTAGTCTATGGCCCAACGTCTGAAAAATTTTCAGATTTACGGTAATAGGTGTGGTTATTTATAAATTTTTAGTTTATTATGTTAGTTGTTTATTGGGTGGCAAGGTCTCTGGAACGGTTGTTAAGGTTTTAGCCGGAACACGGTTAATCCGGCACTACTCTGGGGTCTTCTGGCCTAGGTTCCTACTCGGCAAAGATGCCAGGGTGTCTTGTTCCGTGACGAAGATGTCCAAAAAAAAAATTCCCCCGCCGTCACCTGTCAGAATTCAATGGGTACCTTCTTAAGCTCTTACTGGAATCTGCCAATACGGCAAATTACAAAAAAAAAAAATTCGAAAAACGTACTTGAGCAGTCGAAAAGAAGCAGTTTTAAATGTTTTAGATCGTTTGTAGATCTGAGGAATAATTTATTGAGGAAGAATTTATACTGGAATCAGCGAACAAATATAAGAATGAAAGATGAAGCTTCAGACGTAATAAGCAATGGCGGCGCAGGATTATAATTTTGTGTGTGCAAGATACATTTTGCGAGGTCCTCTGATCACTGTAAAGACAGATTTTTTAAAACGAAAAAACATGTGTTATTTCATTATTGAACTTTTATTCATGCAAAATCTAGTCAAACTTACAATTAACCTAAAAATATTAAGGATTTTAGGATAAGATCTACAAACGTTAAAAAACAATTTGATTTAAATATTACAGGAACAGAAATTTTTTACTTTTTATACTTCTGAATTGTTTAATTACGTACTCGTAATCTAGCTATACAACTATTTTTCTTCATATCACAAACAATAAATCAGTAGTTAAGTAATAAGCTACGTATTTATTATTTTATAAGTAGGTATGGTTACAAAACAGTTTTGAAACAGTGAACCACAGTTTTAATTTCTTAACCTTCCAGCGGTCGCGGCCTTTGAACCAACAAGAATGGTCGCGCGTATTTCCTAGATACGCTAAATACTAATTAGTTATTTTAAGATGTAGGTAATGTAATATTAATATAAATATATTCGGTGGAAGTTATTTTTAATTTCATTAAAAATAACAATGGTGTCATAAATCCCAGGTGTCTCCTAGATATTGCCCATTACACATATTATTGTATAGCAGTTTTGCAGCCTTGACAAATATGCTTTGAATGTTCCATACAGATGAATTTCTGACAAATTTCACAGCTGAAGTGCATGATCCTTGAACGTTTATCATTTTGACAAGGCTTACACCTTCTTTTACTTGCTGTGGCCTCCTCTACTGTCTTAATACCAAATTCTGCTTTTCTTTTTGAAATTTTTTCTTTGAGCTCATTTTGAAGGGAGTATTATGTTCTTCGTTCGACGTGTCCTTTCACAAAAACATGGAAAAAAATACTACCATCGGCCATCTTCTAGTGTTCCTGGCAACATTGTAAGAAACACAAAGTTTGTCTACTTTATCTACACCTCCCTTTGTCTTGTTATAGACTGTTATAATCTCGGGTTTCATTTGGACACCTATTTCTGCGTCGATTGTTGCGTCATCATGTAGGCTTGAAACTAATATTACGTTTTTATAGCGCTTAGGCACGTAGGAAACAAGAGTCATGTCGTTCCGAAACCCAAAAAAACTGGTATTGGGCTCACGCGTTTTTGTAACTTTAAACTCATTGGGAATTTGGGCCTTATTTTTTTTCATCGTTCCTACAAAGGCAATTTTTTTCTCATCAGATCTTTTATCAAATCAAAATCAGAAAACCAGTTGTCAGTGGTCAGTATTCTCCCGTATTAAATATAGGTGTTGCCAACCTTGTTACCACGTCTCGTGGTTTATTACTTATGGAGAATGGGGCATCTGGTTGAGTTCCTGCATAAATTTCCATATTATAAGTGTAAAAGATGCGAGCGTCAACCATGGCATAAATTTTGATCCCATATTTATTGGGTTTTTTGGGGATGTATTGAATAAAGGAGCATTTTCCACGAAATGCCTCCAGTTTCTCGTCAATTGTAACATTTTTCCCAAGCGAGTAGCATTTTTGGCAATTAGACACAAACTCCTCGAAAATATTTCTTATTGGAGCCAAGCGATCCATTCTTTTACGTTCTCGATGTCATCAAAATGGAATGCTCTCATTAAAATTATAAATCTTCTCCAACTCATCACTGCTTGGAAATCATCCATTCTCCATAGTTCTTCAAGGTTAACTCGATTACCATGGTAAATGCCCTCCAAATAAAGCAAGCCCAAAAGGGCTGTTATTTCTAGTTTGTCTGTATACCTGGCATCTCTTGGACAACAATAATTATATCTTACAGAACTTATGTACTTATTTGTGAAGTTTACGATGCTCTCAATTTATAGGATCAGTTATGAGGCACTTCAAAATATCAACGATGTCTGTGAGATTCTTAGCTGGTCCAATGACTCCAGGGAGACGGAGTAATATATTGCGAGGTGGTCGCTATCTTATTTTGTTTGGATTTTTTGCCAAATCCATGAGTCGAAAACTTTTCCATTTTTCTTTAGATGAGCTATATAAGCCTCGTTGGAACTGTCAGCTTCGTATTCGGCATTACTTCCATCACTCAATTCGGACTCAGAATCGTCACCACGTTCCGAAACATGTTCCTCTTCGTCTGTATCGCTATCATCCATACGTTTATCGTGATTCGACCTCTCATATCAACGTAGAAAATTTTCAACACAAAAAATGCATGAAATAGTAATATGTTATTAATATTAGAATAAGAATAATGTAACTATAACAAAAAAACATATGTTATAAATTAAAAACTTATCTAAAAAGTCGCGCGTATATCTGAATGCAAAATTCAGAATTCAGAAAATCAAATGCAAAATTCTCAGCAACGTACTATCCCTTCACAGGTTATTTGTGCACTGGAAAGTTGCTGTAGTAATGGAGTAGGAATAGCAAAAAGCACCCGATCGCAGCGCAGCGTAGGTAATAGATATTATACTAAATCTATTACTCTATTACCCGTGTATTTACCACATACGCGCGACCGCTGGAAGGCTAAATAGAATGTCACCGTGTACAGGAGGAGGCTGTTATTTGACGAACGGGGAATACCCTATTTTATTTTGGGTGGCGACGTGCAACGGAAATTCCTCGCTAGCGATAGGAACGCATTTTCAACTCTTTTTTTAGATCAGCGGTGACGTGCATTGCAGCGGGATTTCTCGCGAGCGATAGCGACGCAAGTACTTTTTTCGGCGCGTTCATGGCTTAGATTTAGGTAATACATAAATCTCCAAGGAGCGAGTCCTACGCACCAAGCCGGCTCTGGTAATAAGAGTAACATAATATGTTATTATGCATATTATGCAGTTAGACAGGGAAGTATATTACCACCACTACTGTTTAATGTCTATAGTGAACACATTTACCAGGAAGTTTTATCAAACACAAATAATAATCGTCGATGGGGAAGTAATAAAGAACATAAGATATGTAGGCAAGAACATCGAAAGAGCTTAAACTTTTATCAGAGAATATGAATAAAGTATAAATATATGATCTTTACTAAAATTCCAAGTCATTATACAGACTTTACTATAAATAACACCTCCATTCAAATGATGAATAATTACAAATGCCTGGGATCTACGTAAACGAGAAAAGTGATCAAAATATTAAGATTGAAAGAAGTATTAAAATTGCTAAAGAAACTGTTTAAAAATCGTAATATCAGTCTCTGTATCACTTTTGCAAGTAACACTACTGATATAATCCAGATCTATTTTGTAATATCAATTAACATTAGAAAAAGTACTCAAAACTATTTTTGTATCTTTATCCCGAGCCAGTCTCAAAATACATTAAATGTAGTTGATAACAAAACAATGAAAACACAGTACTGAACTAGTACGGTAAAAAATATTTCGCCACAAGTGCAAATTTTAAATCAAAACAGATCGTTCCTTATCAAAAAAATTAAAGGCGAAATTGATAACTGGATGAACAATATCTATAGATACGCCCCTGTGCGACTGATAACCAGCAAGTGGTCGTTCAAAGCGAAATATTCACATTCAAGCACCGTTCACACGACTATTACCAATCAAAAGAACGAGCGGAGAGGGACAGGTAAACGCAAAGGTAAAAGAGGAAGTAGTGGGAGCAATACGTTCACCTGAAACTTCATACTACGTGCAATGGAAGGAACGTCAGTGGTTGGTGTTGATCGTCGAAGGTGAAATAACGACAGATTCGCTAGTTTTACTGTTATGGGAATTTTTTCTATTGTTTAGTGCCGTGAGATCGGTGTTTATAAGTGAATATTAACAGTTAGGGTTGGTTTTCTCAGTGATTTCGATTGTGGGAAACTTTTTTGGAAAGTTGCGATAGTTTTGCGAATATTGTAAGTAGAAAATAACATTCTAACAGTAAAAACTTATGTAATGTAAATTTTATAACCTTATCTTCACTATTAACTTGCAATTATATCTAAAAATAAATATTTACTTAAATGTAGAATATCCAGATTCTATGATATCATTGTTTACCTTTTTTTTATTGCTTTGGAGGGGATAGGGTATAAAAACTGCCCGATTATACATTTCAATTTCAAGCTAACAACTGGAATTATGGTTTATTTCATTATATTGTTTAAATGTACCAAGTAAGGTTTGTCCATTGTTAACTAATATTGCTAACCAAAAGCTAACACCATGAAAGTAAGCTGCTTGACCATCCTCAATAGAATTCCTCAAACAAATACAGCAATATTATGAAAAACGGTAATTGATAATGGGAATTTCTAGTTTTAATATAAAAATGACAGCGTTCTTATTTATATCCAGTTTTCGGAAAGAATCCAGAATTTATCCTTTTTTATTTATTTTTCTTTCAGGATTCTTATCAATAGCTTTCTTTCTTTTATTAATTCCACTTTTATCTCAGTTGCAGGATTTGTTTTTTATTCGTTTAACATTAATTGTTTATATATATATCTTTAACAATTTTATGATTTTAATTGTATTTTCTCTAACATAGTTTCTCTGGTTTAACCTTAACAGTCTGTTGATCTCCTTTCATCTACGTCGTATATCTATACTTATAGCTCTATTCCATAGTGTCTTACCATCAATGTTTCTAAGTGTTTTCATCTCTGCTGTTTCTAACATCCTTTTTCTCCTCTCCGTGTTAGGTCATGTTTCTGCCGCTTATGCCATTATTGGTCTGATGACTGTTTTGTAAATTCTGCCTTTCATTTCTTTCCCGATATTTTTATTTCTGCATATTGTTTCATTCAGGCAACCTACGGCTCTGTTTGCTCTATTCACTTGATCTTCCACTTCGGTTTCGAGCTTTCCGTACCTAGATAATGTGATGCCTAGATATTTAAACCCCATCACTTGTTCTGTTATCTGACCTTCCAGCTTCAACTTACATCTTCATTTTGAGGGAGTAGTATTGCTACATAGCAGATTATTTTAAGATGTTTTTCTCCCGTTTGGTATTATTTTTTAGTTCTTACTTTTTTTTATTACTTCATCCATAATCATATTGAACAACAGAGGACTCAGGAATCTCCCTGTATTATCCAATCGCCAGCTTCAATAGGGTCGGTTAGTTCTTCTTCTACTTTTACTGTATTTTTATTTATTTTACAATAAATTTGAGCAGGGGTCGCAAGACCCATATGTCCATGTGAATACAATGTTATATAGTGTGCAATTAAATGGTTACATTACAATAGTTACATATTAAGCACTAACTAAATAAATATTGTAAAGTCTTTATTAATTATAATTTATTGTTCTTATTTTAATTTACTAAAGGTTCAATATTTATAACACTTAAAAATTTATCAAAGTCTTTATTACTACTAATTTATTTTACACTTAATAATTTATTTACGCGCGATACAATTTTAACGCGATCACGATATCTTATTTTGACTAACTCCTCAATAAAAATCTCCGTTATTATATATAAAATGCCGTTATCTAGAAGGGCCTGGCGATGCATCGATGACCTTCCATCCATTAGGTGACTCATGGACTGGTCTCGAAGGGTCTAGTAATTTCTGCCGTCAGGTAAACAGGTCTGAGCGCCGAAATTAGTAGAAATAGAAAAGAATTAGTCATAATATATTTACAGTTTTATACGCCATAATATTTATTATCTTAACAATATACAAAAACATGGGTAATAGCAAGTGTTTAGTACAAATTAAATGTTCAACTATGGAGCAAATGGTCATCCAGTTTATTTTTGAACATATTGACAGATGGAGCATCTATGATCTCAGCCGGAAGGCTATTCCATATCGAGAACACTCAATTACAGAGAAAAAATAGTCTAGCTGTTGTTAAAAAAGTTTCCTTTTTAAACTTAAGTTTGTGGCCACGAAAACGATTGTCATTGTCTAGTATAAACATATCCCCCACATTTCCAAAGTTGTATTTTACTATCTGAAACGTAATAATTAAATTGCCTCGAAGTCGACGTTGTTCAAATATGGTGAGATTGGCCATATTCAGTCTTTCTGTATACGTAGGTCTTGAGCGACCAAAAGACATCCTAGTGCACTGCCGCTATACGTTTTCGAGAATATTACGATCGCGCACTAATACCGGACACCAAACAGTTCCCCAATATTCCAGAACTGGACGAATGTACAGTTTTATACAGATGAACTGATCTCATAAATGACACTTTCGCAAACGTTTTGTTTAGTAGATATAATTTACTGTTAGCTTTTTTAGAAATATACAAAATATGTTTCGACCAACTTAGATTGTTATTAATAATAACACCTAGATCATTATGTGATTTCACTGTTTTTAACACTCGCCCATTAATAGAGTAAGGAAGACACGGATTATTTTTACCCATGTGAAGAACTACACATTTGTCCACATTAAGAGGCAGCATCCAAGTAGAGCACCATTCCGATATGCAATCAAGGTCATCTTGTAGTAACTAGAAATTTACGTAAAGATCGGCAAATAGCTTCGTGTCATCTGCATAGAAAGCTTTGTTGCTTTGGATGTGAAATTGTAAATCACTTGAGTATTCTATGAATAAAGGTGGGCCCAAAACTGATCCTTGTGGTACCTACCCCACTTAAAACCGTTCTCTCAACTGAGAAAGAGTCCCCAACTCTAACACAAAACTTTCTATCTGTTAAATACGCGTCGATCGATTTCAGTAATTGACTACGGATACCAAGGTGTTCCAATTTATGTAATAATCTTCGCTTTGGAACTCGATCAAAAGCTTTAGCAAAATCGAGGTAAATAATCTACTGGGGCTTTTCTGTCTAATGCTCTTGACCATTCATTGACACACCAGAGAAGATTTGTTATTGTAGAACGTCCTTTGACAAAACCATGCTGATTTTCTGTTATAACCATTGCATTTTGCAGAAAATCAGATATTGTCTCGGCAATAATAGATTCCATTATCTTAGATATTATAGGTGTTAAGCTGATAGGACGATAGTTATTAGGATCCAATTTGTTCCCTTTTTTAAATATCGGTGTTACAAATGCGGTTTTCCATATAGGAGGCAAAATATGTGTGGTGAATGATAAGGACATAATCACATATAGTGTGTAAGCTAAAGCATCAGAAAATTTCTTTAAAAATAAAAAAGATATTAAGTCGAGACCAGGAAACCAATTATTTTTTAGGCTTTGAAGATGATGTTTAACATGATGTTCGACAGAGAAAACCTTAGAGAAAGTACTGGCGAGGACTTCGGCATTCTCATAGTTATTTTGGGATATATCCCCATTATTACTTTTCAGTAAAGGTATGGAGACTTTTGTTGTCAACGAAGATCTAATGTACTTGTACAATTTTTTACAGTTATTACTAATGGCTATACTCTCATCGTAGGCAACACGAGCTTTATGTAGAGATTTCTTTAAATATTTGGCAAAGTCTTGATGAATTAGTAAATCCTCTGTGCGATTTGTACGTCTATATTTGTTCCACAACTTTCTGTTATACTTGATCAGATATATTAATTCCCCATTAATCCAAGGTTTTATGTTATTTTTGGTTTGTTTTGGTAGATATTTTCGATCGTTTAGATTATTCCTAGAGATATCTCTCTTGCGTCCAATAAGTAGATAACGTCCTTTGTCCGATTTGTCTCCCTTTTTGAAGAGAGGTATTAGGATGCTTGATCTCCATTCTTGAGGAATTCTGTTTTTTTCTATTATTTTTTGGATTAGTTTTAATAGTTGTTTGGTCAGATCTTGTCCTCCGTACTTTAGGAGTTCGTTTGTTCGTCCGGTATTCTGGCATCTCCTGGTGATTTTCTATTTTTCTAATTTCCTTAATGCTTTCTTTACCTCTTCCTCCTCAATATTTATTTCTCCGGTTGTCGTCACATCTGGTCTTGGTGGATCATTATCGTCACCTTTAGCAAATATGGATCGAATACAGTCGACCCATGTTTCCTTCCGAATGTGTTTCGCTTTTATTAGTTCGTTCATCTCTTTTCTTTGTCCTCTGATCATTTTCCATATTTATTTTTGTGTTCCCTAGAAGTCATGGTCCATCTGTTTTGAGAAGCTCTGCCATTATTCCTTGTATAAATAGCATTCGTAATATGATATCAGAAGACACTTTCAAACTTTATATGTATGGTATTATGTTTTTCTTTGACTCGTTGATGTTTCGTTGTTAACAGTTGGTCCTGCATACTAGGGTCCTTTATGTATAACACTGTAGGTTTTAAAAAAGGACCCGAGAGTTATTATTACATAATTTGCAGTCAGCAATCGCTGAATGCTGATAGAATTTAAACAACAGATGAAGTCGCCATATTGTAATTGACCTAACCTTTAGATTATTTCTTTGATCTTGTATTTATCAATAGAATTTTGTTTGCTTAAATAATATCGCCCAATTAAATTCATTAAGTAATAAATATTTCAACAGCAGACAAATATTTATAAAACCATAAAAACAAATAAGATTTGAATACCGCGATAGGTCAACAAAAACTGGTTTGAAGATGACTCACGTGAAGTCGAAATTTCCCCAGAAAAAAAAACGAAGAACGCCATAATAAATATATCATAGAACTGATAAGGTGTAATAATAAATAAGTACAAGGTACAAGGAATCAGGAATGCATTTACGCTTAAAGGATGTTTGAGACACTTTCGACGATTTTATTAAATAAAATTCGAATAGTAATACCTAAAGAAAGTGACAAAACAAAAAATGTAATCATTTGCACAGGGCATTTTCATTACAACAAGGAAAAAGCAAGAATAAGAAAAGTTTTTAAACAATTGGAAACAAAGCAAAGGACTATGGTTATATGGATGAACCAAAGGAAAACCAAATATGTACAAATCAAAGGACATGGAAAACACAAGTCTACACAGTTTAAAATTAATATAGATGTTGAAGTACTACCAACATAGCATTCTATGGTAGTTTCTGTAATCATACTCATCAATGACATAGAGCAACTTCGTGTCACAATAGTTCACACGGTCAACGAATAATTTTTTTATCCAACATTTTTTTTTACTTTTTTTCAAATGGTGAGGCTAACAAGCACAATGCTGCTGGTACTTTCATCCATCATCACCATCATCATCACTTGTGCTCTACAACTCTATGTGAGTCTAGTCTGCGTTTACTATTTCCCTTCATTGTTGTCGGTCTTGAGCAGCTATATCACTGGCTACTGCGTCCTTCCATCTCTTTTTTGGGCGACCAACTGACCTTCTGCCATCGGACCTTTCCAGAATGTGGCGTTCAGGATTCTTTCGTCACTCGATCTTATTACGTGGCCCGCCCATCTTATTCGGTTTGCTTTAATGTAGCGTACTATGTTTTCATCTCCATATACCGTTTGGAGTTCATCGTTGTGTCTTCCTCTCCATTCTCCTGTTGTCTCCTCTCTGCAAGGCCCATAGATAATCCGCAATATCTTTCTTTCCGGTACCAGCAATTTTGTTGTTTCCCGCTGGTTCAGAGTCCATGTCTCGCTTCCATACGTTATTGTGGGACGAATTATTGTCTTATAGACTCTTATTCTTAAGAAGAAAAATTAGGGAGGCTAAAGAGACCTACTTCTCTGAAAAATGTAAAGAAATAGAAGAACTTCAAAACAGATATGACAACTTCAACCTACATAAAAAAGTCAAAGAACTAGCCGGAGTAGGAAATAGAAGAACCTCAAATATATTGCTCGACAAAAATGGAAATATTATATTGGAAACAGAACAAAAACTACGACGATGGAAAGAGTACATCGAAGAATTATTTCATGACCAGAGAGAAGCTAGTACATCTGTAGATAGCCAAACGGGAGATGTAGGTCCAGAAATAACCAAATCAGAGGTTAGTCAGGCATTAAACTCAATGAAAACCAATAAATCTGCTGGTCCAGATGAATTACCAAGCGAGCTACTAAAGTTGGTCAACGAGAAAAACCTGGACATAATAGTAGAACTGTTCAACGCTATCTATACTACGGGAATCATTCCTAGAGAAATGTTGACATCAGCATTTGTGTGTTTGCCAAAGAAAGTGAATGCCAAAGAGTGTAGTGACTATCGAACCATAAGCTTAATGTCACATACCTTGAAAATTCTCTTGAAAATTATCCACGCCAGAATACACTCTAAACTGGAGCTGGATATTAGTGACACTCAATATGGGTTCCGCAATGGTATGGGTACCAGAGAGGCATTATTCTCCTTCAATGTGCTGACACAGAGATGTTTGGATGTTAACCGTCCTCTTTACGTCTGTTTTATAGACTACAATAAAGCGTTTGATAAAGTAAAACATGATCGACTCCTGGAAATTCTAAAAAATAAAAACCTAGATGAAAGAGATTTAAGGCTAATAACACACCTCTATTACAATCAGCGAGCAATAGTAAGAATTGAAAAAGAAACATCTGAAGAAATGGAAATAAAGAGAGGAGTCAGGCAAGGCTGCATTCTATTACCTCTATTATTTAACGCCTATTCTGAAGAGGTAATTCGAGAAACTCTGGAAGATGAAACAGTCGGCATAAGAGTAAATGGAGTCTTAATTAACAACATCAGATATGCAGATGATACAGTAATAATAGCCGATAGTTTACAAGACCTGGAAAGACTCATGAGCAAAATAGTCATGTGTAGTAGGGAGTACGGACTCTCTCTTAATGTCAAAAAGACGAAGTTTATGAAAATTTGTAAAAACAACTATAATACTAACGAAATCTTGATAGTAGAGGGCCAGCAGATCGAAAGAGTAAAAAAGTACACTTACCTAGGAACACTTATAAGAGAAAATAATGACTACACGGCAGAAATCAAAGTCAGAATCGAAAAAGCACGTTCTAATTTTATAAAAATGAAAAAGGTCCTATGTGGCAAAGATCTAACATTAGTAAGTACGCCTAACAAAATGTTACGTATACAGTGTACTATATTATGGAGTGGAATCATGGACGTTAAATCTAGATACCATGAGACGACTTAACGCCTTTGAAATGTGGACCTATAGAAGAATTATGAGGGTTTCCTGGGTAGATAGAGTTACAAACAATGAAATACTGAGAAGAATAGGCAAAGAGAAGGAAATTGAACTTACAATTAAAGAAAGAAAGCTACAGTATCTCGGACATGTGATGCGGGGCGATAAGTATGGCATCCTGCGACTCATAATGCAAGGAAAAATAGATGGCAGAAGAAGCATCGGAAGAAGACGAATTTCATGGCTAAAGAACCTGAGAGAATGGTTTGGATGCAGCTCAAAACAACTATTTAGAGCTACTGCCTCAAAAATTAAGATAGCTATGATGATTGCCAACCTCCGTAGCGGAGATGGCACCTGAAGAAGAAGAAGAACACTCTTATTTATATTGGTATTGAGAGTATTTTTGATTTAAGTACTGTCATTAATGAGTAATATGCGCGGTTTCCTGCAATGTTCCTGGCTGCCACATATTTATTTTCAGATGTAATGATCGCTCTCAGGTACTTAAATTCTTTGACGACTTCAAAATTGTATTCATTGATTTTGTCTAACCCTTGGCCTTGGGTTCTTCGTAACCACTATGTACTTGGTCTTGTCCTCGTTAACCTTCAGACCAACTTCCTTGGCTCCGTTTTCGAATAGGGTGAAAACTTCTTTTGCATCTCTGGTGGATTGTGCAATTGTGTCCATGTCACCCGCAAACGCAAATGTTCCAGTGTGAAATTAAACAGCAGGGGGGAGGGAAAGAGAGGATCTCCAACTCCCATTTATACCATGGTCTCCCACAATGCTTCTCTGCTAACAGAATCGGAAGCTTGTTTAAAGTCCACGAAGATTTGGTGTACATCATGGTTGAATTCCCAGTTTTTTTCCAATACCTGGAATTGTTGACCAGGACGAATATCTGGTCTATGGTCGACCTTCCCGGTCTGAATCCGCTTCCCGGTAGTCGCCTATTATTTCTTCTGCGTATGGAGTTAGTCTTTTAGACAGTATTATGGATATCATTTTGCACGTTGTATTGATTAACGATATTCCTCTATAGTTCCGACATATTTGTTTGTCTCCCTTCTTGTAGAAAAGTAGATATGGCTTTCATGGCAGTGTTTCGGTATTTCTTCTCTTTCCCAGACTTCTCTTATAAGATAATATATCTCAAGGTGGAGCTTTCCCCCCTTTTTTTAGTAGTTCCGCCTGTATGCTGTCTGAGCCTGGGGCTTTATGTTTTTTTGTGTGGGCCCTGGTATTTCAGGTTCGGCTAATTGGTACTGTTTTTGTTGCCATGTCGTTGTGGGTTTTTCTGTATTTAAAAGTTGCTCAAAATACTTTCTCCACTGGCGGCTTATCTCTTCGTCGTCTGTAAGCAATTGTCCTTCATTGTCTTTTATAAATCTTGGGCTGTTGGTCGTGTTGCCCTTCATTGTTTTTAGGTCCTTATAAAACTGTCTAGACTGGCCGGTTCAATGTTTTTCCTCCAGTTGCTGTATTCTCGCTTCTAGGTACTGTTTCTTTTTTCTTCTCAAAATTCTTCTCGTTTGAGTCATTACTCTGTTGTAGTCTTCCCTGTTCTCATTTGTAGGGCGTGTTAGTAACTCTAGCCTCTTGATTGCTTTCTGATGCAAGCTTTGTTCGCACTCCTGGTCAAACCACTGCTTTTTCTTCTTGTTATTTCTTTCTTCTACTATAGTTTCCGCAGCGGCACTTTCTATGGCGTTTGTTATATTTTGCCATTTCTGGTCAATGGTCAATTCTGGCGTTGATGTTTCTTCTTTCAGTGTCTGCAATTTGTTGTGGATCAGTACATGATATTGGCGTTCATTATCAGGTAAATCGAGCCTTAAAATGTCCCATCTGTTTCCTTCTTGGCGTTGCTTTGTCTGTTTCGTCTTTAGCCTTGTTCTCATTTTTGTTCTGACCAGGTCAGTCATAGCCTCGATGTTGTGGCCTTTTTACATATCGAATCCTCCGGGCTGAACCTTTCTCTTTATTATATTTATTATACGACATTTGTCTAACCCAAAGTGCATACTGATATCATTTGAAAAAGTTTCTACAGTTTTTAGTATTTGATCTAAGTAATTTCGAGTGGAAGCCATTAGTTTCAAATCATCCATATACAACAGATGATTAAGCTTCGCCACTACAGTATTGTTGTTTTTAATGTTAAAACCTGAGTCAGAGGAGTTCAATTGCTGGGATAGTGGGTTCATCGCTAGATAGGACTACAATGGACTCAGCGAGTCTCCTTGGAATGGGCCGCGGTTAATTGCGATATTTTCTGTTTCGATATTGTTTTCACCAGGTATTTGGAGGTGAATTTTAGTCTTCCAATCTGTCATTATATATTTTAAAAAGGTCACTATATTATCATCGACTTTATATATTCTTAATATATCTACCAGCCATTCATATGGCATTGAGTCAAAAGCTTTCTTATAGTCAATAAAGGCAGTGAAGAGGTTCCTTTTTTGGTATATGCCTGGTTAGAAATGACTGAGTCGATAATAGGTTGTTCTTTGCAACCCATGGAACCCTTAGCGCATTCTTTCTGTTGAGGTTCTATGATATTGTTTAGAGCGCAGTGTTGGTAGATACGCTACACAGGATGTGACCAATTTATACATATTTGGGAGACAAGTAATTTGTCAGTACTTGGCTGGATCTTGGGTATTATTTTGATCCTTTGGTAATAAATAAGTTGTTCCCTGAGTTAGGAATGATGGTATTTCCTGCGGATTAGAAATAACACGATTAATTAGTGTTGACAAGCACTCATGGGCACTCCAGAACTTCTTAAGCCAGAAGTTTTGAACTCCGTCTGGTCCAGGAGATTTCCAGTTATAAAGCTCTTTGATTAATTACTATTACTATTATATTATATTATATTATATTATATTATATTATATTATATTATATTATATTATAATATTATATTATATATTACTATTAATTACTATTATTATTATTAGTGTGTGTAATATTAATTTGTTTTGTTATATAATCCACTTTTGCAATAATTATGTGACCTACATATTTGATTTAATAAAGTGGATTCAGGATTTTTTTATACTTTGGCAACTTTGTCAACTTCGATCTCTGTCAATGATAATGACGTGCAAAGGTAAGTAAATTAGATGAAGTATAATACTTTTCGAGCATATTATGAAATAATATATTTTTATTATTTCTTATTAATTGCTTAATGGTATTTAAATTCCAGTTTAACTTCATTTTAGCATTCTTGACCTGCTGTTGTTGCTTAGCAAACAGTAAACATAACTTTATCAACAAACATGACAAAAACTTGAAACTTGTACGTGACACGATCGTTTAATCAACAAATTAACTAGCCCGAGGCGATAGCCACACATCGATTTTTTAAACATTTAAAATAAATATGAGTATTATTT
This sequence comes from Diabrotica balteata, assembly GCA_918026665.1. Classification (NCBI taxonomy): domain Eukaryota; kingdom Metazoa; phylum Arthropoda; class Insecta; order Coleoptera; family Chrysomelidae; genus Diabrotica; species Diabrotica balteata. Next base: position 188,587,802 of record OU898276.1, read on the forward strand.
AACAATTACGAAAGCATGTGACGGACATTTTATTTTTAGAAAATGTTTGAAGGTCTTCAAGCAGAATATTTTATTTGTTGCTCAAATGCGGGTGCATCACTTGCTTGTCTAGATAATGAGAGATTGTAGAAAATGTTTATAAATACAAAATATTATAATAATTTTTATTAAGTGTCTTAACTTTCAGTGTTTTCACAAAAAAAAAATTCATAGAATCAACAATTTTTATAAGTTAGATATTTTTATAGGGAAATAAGTTTTGGTAGACCATTCTACTCACTAGCCTTTACAACAAGCCAATTTACTAATGTGCTTCTGGAAAGAATCTGAAAACTAGTAAATACCAAACTTCTTCTAAATGTTGACGATATTCTAGAGGTGTTGACGATCACATTGACCCATCTTATTCTATTCACAGCAGCTCGAAATAGATCAGTTGACGTTAGACCAGACCACAGATTGGTCAGTCAGGATGTACGTCTACGCCCAGGACCTCTCTTATCCTCAATCTTGCCTTGTAGAACCAACTATAGTCAGTTTTTTAGGTATTTCTTTGTCTTTTCTTAGCCTCTGAGGAATAGTTATGTTACTTGTATGGTGTATATAAATGAGACCCTCAACATACGTCGGTAGCACCATATTTCAAATGCCTCTATTGTTCTATGACATCTTCTGTAAAGCTCCAGCTTTCTACTCCATAGAGAAGGAAACTAAAGACGTAACATCTAAGAATTCTTATGCGTATATTGATACTTAAAGATAAGTTGCAGAGAATCTTCCTAAGGTTGTTGAAAGAGCTTCTGGCTTTTTCAATACGCCGAGTTTTTATTTCGTAGCTGTGATCCCAAGTTTCCTTAATATTGCAGCCCAAATAGCATATTTTTCCACTCTTTCTAACGGTGTATCGCCTATTGTAATTTAGGCGTCATATGTTACATGTTCCTACACAGTTTACAAATATTGATAGTAGCCAGTCTTTTGTTAAGTAACCAGTCTCGTAGATGTTGTTGAATAGCTTCGTAAGAGCTGTGATCAGCTGTGAGCACTTTATAAGGTCCTGGTGATTTCCCATCTTTAATCCGCTTATTGGTCATAGTTACTTCTTCATTTGTTATTTCTGGTCCGTAGGGATTGTTTATTCAGTCGGACTTCGTGCTGCATCTTCGAATAATTCTTGCGTATATTGTTTCCATCTTCGTAATGTATCTTCAATGTTAATCAAAATCTAGCCTTCAATGTCTACAACTATGCCTGTATTGCGTTGTTTTCTGGTGTTCTGTAGCTCTTTAATTTTTTTGTGCAAATGGAAATCGTCATGTTTGCGTTGTAGTTTTTCAATTTCCGCACATTTTCCGCCAGCCATGCTTCTTTTGCTCCTTTTATCTCCTTTAGTATAGTCATATGAAACTTTTTGTATTCGTTGTCATTCCTACTTTTTAATTTTCTTCGCTCTTCCATCATCTGCAATATTTTATTTGTCATCCATTCTTGCTTCTTTTTAGATATTCATGCGAAATTATGGTAATAGACGTCTTCATTTCGTTCCACTGTTCTTCTATGCTCCTAGTAGTGTCTTCAACTATTTTCGAAAAATTCAAATTCGCTAAATAAAACTAGTACCTAAATACTTAAAAACTAAATACATTGACAATTAGAACAAAACTGAATGTGTCAGCTATAATGGACTATACACTAAATGTTCCCCCAAACCAATGCGAATTATTCGTACCTGTTGCGAAAAATCGCACCACATGCGATTCGCATCAAATTATTTCAACTATGCTAAATTGACAAGTTCAGACTATCACGAATTTTAGTTCGCCATCGACTGCGTTTTTGTCCGGATTCGTAGTGCGGTAATAATTTATTATGGATAAATTGATTGAATCAGTTCGACAATATCCCATTTTATGATCTTTTTCATGAAGATTACAAGAATGTTCGAAAAAAGGATAAGGTTTGGAGTAAAATAGGAGAAGAAATAGGCGAAAATGGTATGTATATTGAATTTTATTATATTTAGTAAAATATAAAAATTTTAATTCATAGTCCTGAATTAAAAAAAGTTGCAAATCTGTCTCGGACCGAGAATGTTAGTATCGTAGCTCTCCTTGGGTCATTATCAATATTTAGAAACGCTCTAACTTCAGGTTCTGATGGCTCTAAAAGTTCGATAACTCACATTTTTTTGTTCTTAGGAAATTATGTAAGATACATGCAGTTTTCACAATTTTAATAGTAGTGTCAACTTTTGTTCCGATTGGTCTGTAGGATATACGCCATTTTTGTGCTAAACATACCGAAAATATTTTCTACAACTCTTCTCGCTCTACAGAGCCGTACATTATAATTTTCCTTAAAATATCTGTTTTACTTTGGCTGTATGGAAAAGGCCTCAACAAATATGATTTTAGGGCAAATGCTTCGTCTCCGATTATGACATGAGGAGAAGGTTCATCTTGTCCAGGAAGATTTTTTGGCTCAGGAATGTTCATTAAATTTGTTTTAAATTTTCTTCCCATGTTGGAAACTTCGAAAATTTCACCCTCACTTTTTTTACCAAAACCACCAATATCAATCATAATAAATTTATAATTGGCACAAACAATAGCCAATAATACTATTGAAAACTTTTTTCACCAGTAACACCAGTAATTAGCTCCAGTTTTGTCTGGACATTTTATAGTAATATGCTTGCCATCGGTGCTACCAATACAATTTGGAAATTGCCAAATATTTCTAAAGCCTTCTTCAGATTTTTTCCATATTTCTGTAGTTGGTTCGGGTAAATATGTTAATTGCAAATTTCTACATATTGCTTCACAAACTTCTACAACTATGGCACTTACCGTCGATAAACCAACTCTAAAACTATGGCCAATTGTATAGAATGAATCTCTGGTGGCCAGATATCTAAAAATAATTTTTTTAGGGGATGAGATAAAGAAAAAATGGAGAACTTTGCGAGATACGTATGCCAAGTATATCAGAACCAGCAAAACTAAAACTGGACAGGCGGCAAATTCTACGAAAAAATGGATATGGGCAGATCAGATGGAAGCATTTAAACCATTCTTAAGTTTTGCAAAAACTACATCTAACGTTAGCGATGTCCGAGTACCAGAATATACAAAATTGACAAATGCAGAGACTTTGAGAATAAAATTGGGAGAGCACAATCATCTAGTTCACAAGACACTCAATCAAACAATTCAGGAACATCGAACACCGTGGGGGTGTAAATCAAGTGGGGGTCCTAAAGTTCTGAGCGTAAAACTCCCATTGCCACCAAAGAAAATAGAAAACGCCATTCTCAACCATCCACATCTGTGAGAGAAATGATAACTTATTTAGAAGGCAAAAAAAGTCAGTTTTGATGCAATCGATCAACTTTTTTTGGCTCACGCTTGTACGTTAGAAACTTTCTCTCCTAGAAGACAAATAGAAACAAAAATGAAAATTGCGCAAGTCATCATGGAACAGGAGCTTCTTTAATTAGAAGAATGTTCTACAAATAAATCTAGATCTGCAAGTGCAGATACTTATCCAAACGTCTCTTCCGTTGAAACAGATTTTAATTTTCTAGTGCAAACATTGCGAGTGCTTCTTCTTTATCTGATGAGGAATACATTTTTTTAACAATTGAAATTGATAATCGTTATTTGTTTTTTCACTCAACGTTTCCGATACTGGACGTGACTGATATGACGCGAATATATTCGTTTTTGGTATGGGGTCATTCACGATTCCGCTATGAATTCCGGTGCGATTTTTCCGTCATGAATCCGCTACGAATTAATTCGTGTTGGTTTGGGGGAACCTTAATTCTGACTACACCTATTTTCAATTAGATAACAGTTTTTATAACCAAGACTTATCCATAGGATTATCCATAGGATATTCATTATAAATTGATGGAAATTCTTGGACGTGTAGGAATAGAGGGCAAACTCAAGAAGGGTACAAAACCTATACTATCACCAGCAAGTAAACATCAGAACTGACCTAGATACTTCTGAATCAATTTAAATTCTCCGTGAAGTTAGACAGGGAATGCATCTTGTCAGTTGTCACTACTGTTTTTTAATCTGGACTTCGAGTAATTTCCTAAAGAGGCACTTTCCAAGGTTGATGTCGGTATCAACCGATATGAGCAGTAAAACATTTAAAATGGTAGAAGTTCATGAATTTATGAAACAATGTTGATTTCTATAGAATCTATAGAACCAACAGATATTTCTTTTCCTAGATTGATGTAATTTTAGCGAAGAGAATGATGTTACAGACTGACTTTTACCAGCTACTGTATTGATGCAAATTTACTTAGTTAGTACAGACTGATAAATTATATGTACCAACATCTCAATGTCCGACACTGTTGCAATATTTACCCTTTCTCGCGCATTTTTAAAATTAATGATGTCAGTCTTGAAGACATGCACCATAATAAATGTTTGTGAAAATTTCGAAACCAATAGTCAGTCCGTCAGCTAAATGATTCTTTCTCTGATTTTACACTAATTTATTGTTCTCTCCAAGCCATCTAATGTCCATAGTAGAGATTTTAGTCCCATTTAACGAGAAAATTATCCATTTATATAAAACAATCGCATTCCAATCTATCAACACTATAAATTTAAATAAATCTGTCACTTTAGAATGTGCCCGCAACACAACTAAAAAATCGCCGAGTAGTTCTAGATTAAAGTGTCCAGTTCCCGTTCTCACGATAGAGAAAGTTACATCGAGATCATTTTGGGGCGAAAGCAAAAAAATCCGATCTGTAATGCTAATGAAGTCTCTTTTGTTTGCGAAAACTCCGATATATGTATCACTAGACGCAGTCTATCTATGTAAAATCTGTATGATCGATGTGTAAAACAAGCTTTATTATTTGTGCACTGATTGTGTCCTTATTTTTCGTCTTTATAAACCGTATTGATCATATTTATACATACTATTTGGAAAAATATGATAGCTCAGTATTTGTGACAAAAGATCTTTATTCAAAGCAGAAAAAAATATGAAGGACACCTTCTTGTCGAAATTTAATACAAGAATGTATATATATAATATAACCAGAACGAGCCCGACAAACTCCGAATACAATGCAACATACAATCCAAAAAGCATCTTAAGGATTTAATCCAGAATTGCACGCTTCACACTAGTTCAATAGTCTTAAGTTCGCAATGATAAGGTGGTGAGCCCTTTACTGTTCAATTTGTCAAAACTAGAAATGAGAATACTTGATGCGCATCAACGTTACCGGATTTTTTTTTTTTTTTTTTTTTTTTTTTTTTTTTTTTTTTTTTTTTTTTTTTTTATCCTATTTTCTATCCTTCCATTGTTGGATATAGGTCTCCCCCAGTTCTCTCCATCTTTCCCTATCTTGAGCTGTTCTCTGCCATGTGGAACCACCTTGTTTCCTGATGTCATCTTTCCACCTCATCTGTGGTCTGCCTCTTGATCTCTTTGCATTGTATGGACGCCACTTTCCGATGGCATTGTTCCATCGTCCGTCTTGGAGACGTTCATTGTGTCCAGCCCATTTCCATTTCAGTTTTTCTGCTTGTTCTATCGCGTCTACTGTCTTTGTTCTGGTTCTGATCCACTGGTTACGTTTTCTATCTCTAAGTGATACACCCAACATTTGTCTCTCCATCGCTCTTTGTGCCTTCCTTATCCTATCCCAATTGGCCTGTGTAAATATCCATGTCTGTGCTCCGTAGGTGAGCACCGGTATGATACAGGAGTTATATACCTTGCTTCGTAAGTATAGAGGGATTGTTTGATTTTTTAGAACGTAAGAAAGTTTGCCGAACGCTGCCCATCCCATTCTTACTCGTCTCGATATTTCGGCTGTTTGATTTTCTCTATTAGCTCTGATTGCTTGTCCTAGATAGATATACTCATTTACCTGTTCTATTTTTTCTGTTTTTATTTTTATTGCCTCTTGGTCTTCCGTGTTTGTCATTACTTTTGTTTTGTTGAAGTTAATTTTTAGGCCTTTTTGCAGTGATTTTTCATGAAGTTCATTCAGCATTAATTCCAGTTCTTGTCGTTCCGAGGAGATCAGGAGTATATCATCCGCATATCTAAGGTGATTTAGGTATTTTCCGTTAATACATATTCCTCTGTTTTCCCAATCTGTTGATTTTATTATGTCTTCGAGGGTCAAGGTAAACAGTTTAGGTGAAATTATATCGCCTTGTCGGACTCCTCGTTTTACTTTTATATTATCCGTTATTAATTTGTCGTCCAGAATTACGGTCATGGTTGCGTTTTGGTAAATATCATGTATCAATTGTTGGTATCTTGAATCTATTCTACTATTGACCAGAGCTTCTTCAACCGCCCAGTGTTCAATGCTGTCGAAAGCCTTTTCATAATCTACGAATGCTAAGTACAGCGGAAGGTTGTATTCATTGGTTTTCTGAATTAAGATTTTAAGCGTATGTAGATGGTCGATTGTGCTATATCCTTTTCTGAATCCGGCCTGTTCCACTGGTTGGTAGTTATCAAGTTTATAGGTTAGTCGGTTGTTTATTATTCTTGTGAAGGTTTTATATAGTTGTGACAAAAGGAAAATAGGACGGTAGTTGTTTAGGTCTGTTCGGTCTCCTTTCTTATGTATTAAGATTGTGTTGGCATTTCTCCATTGTTTGGGTATTTTACCTTCAAACAGACATTTGTTGAACAATATTTTTAGCATTTTTTTTATCGTGTCTCCTCATTCTTTTAGCAGTTCCGCCAGTATTTTGTCCTCACCGACCGCTTTATTTCTTTTCATGTCGTTTATGGATTTTTCAAATTCATCTTCAGTTATTTCTGGTAATACCTCTGAGCCAACATTTTGTATTTTCCTCGTGAGATTCTGTTTAGATGATAGTGGTGGGTCATTTTTAGAACTGTATAGGTCTGTGTAATATCTTTCTGTAATTTTTACTATTTCTCCTAGATCTCTTTCTTCATTGTTCTCAGCTTTAAGCATGATTAGTTTTCTTGTTCCTATATTTGTCTTCATTGTTTTTAAACTTTTGTTCTTCTCTATGATTTTCTTAATGCGGTCTTCTTGGTATTTCTTTAAATCTTCCTTTATCTGTTTTCTTATGGTTTTATTCAGTTCGGTATACTCCACTGTATTTCTTTTGTTATCGTTCAGTAGTTGTCGTTTTTTTAGCATATCTTGTGATTTAGCGCTAATTTTTTGTTGTTTTCGCTTTTGTTTATTAGCCATCTTCAGGCCTGCTTCTAGTAGTTCTGTTGTTATTTTATCGTTTAATTCGTCTAGTTGCAGACCCTTTAGCTGTGATATGTCACTTCTTTTTAGCTGGTTTATGTATTGTTCTTTGCGTTCTTTAAGAAGTTCTGTATCTATCTCTTTTTTAGATGGTTTAAATTTTTGTCTGTCTGTTGTGGAGTTAATTTTGATTTTTTGATTTTGGCTCTAACAATTTTCTTAGTAGAACTAAATTTGACCTGTAAACAAAGTTTAACAGGTTAAGTTCATGAGAAGCCAACACGGACTCACACGTAAAACTTATATACGAGCCGTGTGATGCCGACGTGGACTCACGCGCTAGGTCATCAGAAAATGCTGTATAGCTGAACAGCGGCTTCTCGAACTCATTTAAAATACACGGGGATATTTCGAGCCTGGCCAGATGGTCCAGAAAGCATACCTGGCCTGTGCTTCTGAGATGTCAACGAGGAGTCATATGTCCCATAATATTTATAAGTAACAATGGCTTAATTATATATTTTTTTTGTTATACAGTGAACGGCTAAATTATGGAATATTATCATTATTTCGAGAACCGTCGACGTCGAGTTTTGAGGAAAATCCCGAAACAGATCGATTTTTGTTATAAAATACCCATCTTATAACGTACATGGAGTAGGGATGACGTCACCGGTGTGGGTGTAGTGACATAAGCGTTAATTTTTTTAAATATAAATTGGTATAATGCGACACCTCATTTGACGGAGAATTTAATTCTCTATTTAACGACATTACATTATTAACTAAAATATTTTTTTAATGGTACAAACACATTTTTTTTAAATTTAAACTCAACTAAATTACAACTAATGATTTCATTCATAATGTACTTTAAAGCAACCAAATTATGCATAACAATTATTTTAAATTAAATGTTTGAAATGTCATCCATCGGTTCCTGTCATGGAATAAAAAAACAATAATGGACACAAAAAGTTATCTCATAAAAACTGAAACTTTTTATCAAATGTTAATTCAAGCAAGTGATAGTGGCATAGTTACTGTAATATTTATTGACGTAAATGTTTTGATTTTGTGAATTGTCCTCAGTTGTCAATTGTAATTTTTACTTTTGAATACTAAATTATGGCTCACCTAAATGAAACACAGCTCATAGAAATGTTAATTCTAAATTTCTGCTAACCGAGGGAACGATCTTCTGCAAACGGTCATTATTCCGATAACTAGCAACTAGTCTTTAGTATTAATCTTGTGTTCGGCCTATTATCGCCTAAAATCACGTTTCTGTCATGTCAATTGAATAAATGGATTATTTAACAAAAAAAAACTTCTATTAAACAGCAAGACAAAAAGCCGAGCCGTTTAATTTCTTGTGATTAAACGTCTGCTTCATTCATTGTTTTGAAAAACATTTGGCGTAGACAGAAATATAGATCCTCTACGGACTTCCTACAGGAAACTCAAAAATAGAATCTAAATGCTATTTTTAATCGCTTCACAACAGCACTTTATTTGAAGATTTATCGAAAATTTAGGAATGGTGGATGTATTAATTATGTAAGAATCGTCCAATTCTCCCAAGGACAGATATACATAATAAATTATTCAAATTTTTGTACCGCAGGTAGATGATATCCAGTGGCGTAACCAAAACTGAAACTAGCGAAAAAATTCTTTGCTAATAAATGCTTGTTCGTTTTTAAATCTAATCAGCTATCTTCTTTCTCTTTGAGTACCGTGCCCAAGTTTTAGGCGTGTGTAACTTCCATGACGATTTGCCGATATCGCTCTCGATCTTGCGCGTCATGTAATAATTCATCTGCTGATAAGCCAGTACATTGATGAAGGTTTCGGAGCCATGAGTATTTCTTCCTACCAATTCCTCTTTTTCCATGGATCTTTTCGTTGAGTATCAACTGCATTATCCTGTATCTTTTTTATCATCTTTATTAAGTCACCTTCACCTTGACCTACTCTGTTCAAGACTTTTTTGTTTGAAATGTGTTGAACCCATGATATTCTGAGCATTCTACAATACAACCTCATCTCGAAGGTCTTAATTTGTTCATCATATTAACCTTCATAATCCAGGTTTCACTCCATACAGTAATACAGGATACACATAACATTTTAAGAACTTAATTCTTAGCTGTAAGTTCAGCTGAGAATTGCTCAGAATAGATCCAAGTTTCATAAATGCTCCTCAATCGAGTTTTAATTTCTTCATCCGGATTTAATGTCTCATTTATCCAACATCCTAGGTATTTAAAATGGTTAACTTTTGTTATCGGTTCATTTGTGACAATTAGTTGTATAGCGGCAAGGTCTTATTTACTAACCACAATTAACTTTGTCTTTGTTGTATTTATGCTTAGTCCGTTATTAGAGCATTCTCTAGTAAGAAATTGAAGATCTTAGATTCTTTCAGCCATGATCGCGGTTTCATCTGCGTATATGATGTTATTAATAGTTTCTCCCCCCAACTCCACATTGCCCTTCCAAGGCTTCCTTAAAAATTATTTCTGAGTAAACGTTAATCAAAGTTGGGGACAACACACAACCCTGTCTAACACCTCTTTGAATACAAATTTTGTCTGTTTCTTTGCCGTCTACCAGAATAGAAGCTTATTGATTCCAATATAGATGTTATAAAAGTCTCAGATCTTTATCATCTATTCCAAACATTTCTAGATATTCAAACAGCCTATCATGTTAAACCCTATCAAACGCCTTCTCAAAATCTATAAAACAGACGTAAATTGGTTTCTATACTTCCCATGATCGTTGAAGTAGTGTTAGCATTGAGAACAAAGCTTCCCTTGTTCCCAATCCTTCTCTGAAACTGAATTGTTTATTTCCCATTGTGTCTGCACACTTTTGCTTGATTCTATTAAGAATTATCCTAAGAAATAGCTTGAGAGAGTGACTCATGAGACTAATTAGTCTAAAGACTTTACATGATGATGTATTCGGTTTTTTTGGAATTGGGATAAATGTAGACTTCAATATTTGTGGCAGTGTTCCAGTTTCGTATATGTGGGTATAAATGCAAGGAATTAGAAAAGTTGAATGAAAAACATGATACGTTTAATATGTTTAAAAAAGTTAGAGAAGTAGCTGGTCTTTATCATAAGAAAACTCCACATACTATAACCGATTCGTCAAGAAAAATGATAATAGACGAACATGACATTCGAACAACCTGGTGTAATTATATAAGTGAACTGTATAATGATGATAGACCCGAAGAACCGGAGACTTTAGTTGAAGGTGAAGGACCAGAAATAATAAAATCAGAAATAGTGCATGCTATAAAGTTAGCAAAGAACAAGAAAGCCGTTGGCCCTGATAACATACCGACAGAGATGTTAGAGCTTATAAATGAGGAGAACATTAACAGAATGATAAGCCTTATGAGCCACACTTTGAAAATATTTCTACGCATTATCCACAGTAGAATCAGAGATAAATGTGAAGAATTAATTACAATATTAAAAGATAAAGGAGTTGATAGTCAAGACATACGATTCATAGAAAATCAACAGAAATATGTAAAATACAAAGAGGTGTCAGACAGGGTTGTATACTATCCCCACTGTTATTTAATTTATATTCAGATAGAATATTTAAAGAAGCGCTGCATAATTTGGAATGGGGCGTGAAAGTTAATGGCATTCTGATAAATACAATCAGATATGCAGACGATACAGTTATTTTAAGTGATGACATGAATGGATTACAATGCCTTTTAAATGCCATTGATAAAATGGGAAGAGAGTTTGGCCTAAACATAAACTGTTCAAAAACAAAACACATGATGTTTAGCCGTTTAGCACATCAAGATGCACGATTATATGTTGATGGTCATCTAATTCAAAGAGTGTCCAGTTTTAAATATCTTGGTTGCCATATTACTGAACAACTAGATCCAGATCAAGAGATAAAATGTAGAATCGAGATAGCCCGCACGACATTTTTAAAAATGAGGTCATTCTTCTGTAATCATAACTTGCAACTTCAACTTCGAAAGCGCATGGTTAAATGCTACATTTGGTCAGTCCTCTTATACGGTGTCGAAGCATGGACATTAAAAATATCCACGATTAATCGTCTGGAGGCCTTTGAAATGTGGCTGCACAGACGTATACTAAAAATTCCATGGACGGGTATGCTGACAAATGTGGCAGTCTTTGAGAGAGCAAATGCTGCTCCAGCTGCTTGATAACATCAAATGTAGAAAGATGGCCTATTTTGGACACGTAGTAAGGGGAGACCGATATAATATTCTTCAACTTATTATGATGGGTAAAATCGAAGGACGCAGAGGAATTGGTAGAAAGCAGGCCTCTTGGTTGAAGAATATCAGGGAGTGGACAGGAATAAAGAAAGCTGAGCAACTATTTAGAATAGCTCGAGACAGAGACAGTTTCGCCATGTTAATCGCCAACGTCAAGGGGACTTGATAGGGCACGTTAAGAAGAAGAAGGGTATAAATGTTTGTTAGTTCTGAGACATTGTCGTCGTCTAGAAGTTTGAGCCAGTCTGATGGTATTTGGTCAGAGCCTGGAGATTTCCCATTTTTGCTTTGTTTGATGGTTTTCTTTACTTCTTTTTTTAAAATACTAGGACCAGTATTCGTATACTTTGTGGTGTTAAGTGGTGGCGTCGTATCCAGGAAGAACTCTTTTATGTAGTTGGTCCATTCTTCCTTTTTTTGTTTAAGTCGAGAATAATTGTACCTTTGGAGTTTCTCATAAAGTGAGGAGTTCTTTTTCTCTAAGTGTAGGTAATTTCTTTTTAAGTTTTTTGTGTATATTTAACTCGTCATGTTGCAAAAATGGGAAATCTCCAGGCTCTGACCAAATACCATCAGACTGGCTCAAACTTCTAGACGACGACAATGTCTCAGAACTAACAAACATTTATACCCTTCTTCTTCTTAACGTGCCCTATCAAGTCCCCTTGACGTTGGCGATTAACATGGCGAAACTGTCTCTGTCTCGAGCTATTCTAAATAGTTGCTCAGCTTTCTTTATTCCTGTCCACTCCCTGATATTCTTCAACCAAGAGGCCTGCTTTCTACCAATTCCTCTGCGTCCTTCGATTTTACCCATCATAATAAGTTGAAGAATATTATATCGGTCTCCCCTTACTACGTGTCGAAAATAGGCCATTTTTCTACATTTGATGTTATCAAGCAGCTCGCGAGCAGCATTTGCTCTTTCAAGGACTGCCACATTTATCAGCATAGCCGTCCATGGAATTTTTAGTATACGTCTGTGCAGCCACATCTCAAAGGCCTCCAGACGATTAATCGTGGATATTTTTAATGTCCATGCTTCGACACCGTATAAGAGGACTGTCCAAATGTAGCATTTAACCATGCGCTTCTTTGTAGTTCTTCCATCTCACGACATCCATCCAGGCCTCTTTTGCTCGCTTGTGTCATTGTGTCATTCTGTCTCTAGTTTCTTTACATAATGTAGCTTCGCCTATTTTAAAAATTTTAAAGTGGTTGTCCTTGTGTAGTGTAGTGTGATGTACAATTTTATGTTTATATCATTTTATTCTTGTTGGATAGGCCACAATTGACGAAACGCCCCTGAAGATGCTCTAGGGAGCGAAAGTACTTGGGCAAGATTAAATTAATAAAACTGTGCTCGATATCTGCCTTTTATTTGATCACAGTTCATTTATAAATATAGTCTTACAATTTTTTTATTTCTTCGCTCTCTTAGAATCATTCTACAATGATTAATTTCCTTCTATGAAAATATTATTAATGTTGAATCGGTGTATTATACTGCATTTCGCGCATTACTTTAAACAAAACCCTTTGTGGATGTTGGCTTCCTTGAAATTCTGTTACACTATCCGAATGAAAACAGGTGTATCCTGTTTCCCTGCGGGTCACACACCACTGGCGCCCCTGAAGCACCTGTTCCCACCAACCGTCGTCCTTTCAAGCTAGACTCTTTTTAATAGACAGGAAATTAGTAATTCAACAGGAAACACTTTAATATTCTATCTAAGGGGTCATTTTTAGAAGGAATGACATCACTGTCTATAAACAGAAAGACCGTCCCATTGTTGTATTCTCTAAGTTATAATATATAGAAAAAATAATCGAGTGTATGTTTTTTTTGTAGAATAGTATATTGTCTATTTTAGTGTTCTTGCATATACAATATACATATACATAGGAAATAAATAAACACACAGATTTAGTAATTTTTGAGTTAATTGGCGACATTTTCATAAATTATTTAGACAACATTCGATCTTAATCATGACCATACCCATGGTCTTCTTCTTTTGAATACCTATTTGATCTCCTTTTTGTGGAACGATTTATCTTTGACGCCAAAAAGCCCTAGTTTTCACAATAACCTCATTTGATCAAAAATATCTTTCGCCTCAACATTTTTTTTTGAGTGCAACTAGTCTATGGTGAAAGACCATAGCCATTTTTATTTATGGCTGTTTTCCGCAATTTCTTCCTTCGAACTGAGCAATAAAGCTTTATAACACTCGCTGTTGATGGTTCTTCCTGTGTTCAAGGTAATCTATTCCAAAATACTGAAGCCAAAACTACCAGCGACTTTGGTCGATTTGGAGGGCTGTTAAGTACTGCTGTCCTCTTAGCAGATTGTCGACTTGATTTGAAAATGACGTAATGGGTCCATATTTAGTCCATTATCGACTTAACTCCGATTTTTTGCCTTTAAACAGTGGCAAACAAATACCTGAATTGTCGACGTATTGATCTTGTTTTTTGATTGTCTGTGTGATCCCACATGCCTTCAATGTACGAGCGACCCAAAAGGTTTTGTACACTTTTGAAGTTTTGGGAGCAACTACCGAATTTGGGCGACCAACATTATTTGTGTTGGTACATTCGTATTTTAAGTCAGCAGAACATATCTCCTATCGATTGTTTTATGTAGTCGTAATACTTATCAAGCCATTGATTTGCTGGAATATTATTTTTCTCGTCAGGAAGCAATGTTTTGTTAACACAACCATATAGAGTTTTTACACACAGATTTTTTAAATATTGATGTTAAATTAAATTATTAAAATAGAAGCTTGAAAATAACTTAAATTTAGTTAATTTTTTTTTATTGGGAATAACCCGCATCAACCATAGAAGGTTATTACGGTGGTACAATATATACTATAATATATTATAATCTTCTTCTTCTCTTCTTCTCTTCTTCTTCTTCTTAGAGTGCCATATCCCTACGGAACGTCGGCGACTACCATGCTTATAATAGAGAGTTTTTGTGCAAGCAAATACGTATACGTAACGTATCTTTTTGACATATAAGCATGCGCATTAATGGTTGAACTAACGTATCTAGATACGTATTAACTAACGTAACGGGCTGATACGTTACGTTCATACGCATCCCTATCGAGCCGAAAGTAACCGAATGCACAAGGGATCTTACCCGATTACCAAAATATCAACATCCACATTTGTGGTTAAGTATATTTGTTTTGATTTTTATAAATAATGGAAAGCAGTAGAAAACGACTTCACTTCAGTAATGAAGATGATGTAATGAATGTTTTTGTTTAAGGAAGCCATAGACCAGAACCCTTGCGATCATCCAGAAAGGTGAAATTTATTCCAGAAGCGAAAAAGATTTTTACATTGTATATCAGACATGGTATGTAAATTAAAGCGGCCGTATAGTCGTGCAAGATGTGGAGAAGAAGCGGATTTTCTATGTCCTCGTCTTCTTCATCATCAATAATAGCACCTACATTTATTATTCTCTCTAAAAACTCTCAATTTAACGTTCATCTTCTTCGATACGTTAGTTCTTTAAGTATAGGGAGATACGTTACGTTAGGTAGTTACAAAAACTCCCTAATATTGTTATACTGATCTCGGTCTTGCGCTACGTGCAGCAATTGGTCCGCTGTCAAACCTGTCCACTGCCCCAAATTCCTCAACCAAGAGAGTTTCTTCCGTCCTATCCATTTCTTTCCTTCGATTTTACCGTTGAGAATTAGCCGAAGGAACTCATATCTTGGTCCTCTGATTATATGTCCAAGATATTCTAGTTTACGCCTTTTAATAATATTTAATAGAGTTCGTTGATGTCCCATTCTTCGAAGAATTTCTTCGTTTCTGGTTCTGCTAGTCCATGGAATTTTTAGTATCCTTCGATACAACCACATCTCAAACGCCTCGATTTTATTCATGATATCGGCGTTTAAAGTCCAAGTTTCACATCCATACAAAAGTACAGACCACACGTAACATCTTGTAAACTTTTCACGGATTTCCAAATTTAATGAGTTATTGGATAATAGAGGCTTGAATTTTTGAAATGAGTTTCTTGCCTGTTCAATTCTACATCGAATTTCGAAGGATGGATCTAGATTTTGGGTAATCCAAGATCCAAGGTATTTGAATCTTTGAACTCTCTGCAGCGGTTGTTGGTTTAATATCAGTTGGGTTGCGACAATATCCACTTTACTGGTCACCATGTGTTTAGTTTTATCGATATTTATCGACAGTCCCCAATTTGTGCATTTCATGTCAACTCTATTGATTAGCTCCCGCAGATCGTCGATGTTTTCCTGGTCCCTTCGCTTTACTAAAATTGGTGTTTTCGCTGATAGATCTGGGTTTATTATTGGTAAGAGATATTATTGGTATTATAATTTATTATTTGGTAAGAGGTGCCATCTTCGTAACCATAAGCTTTTTGTGTACTCATTGATGCATTTTTTCATATCTGAGTGAGGAATTTGGTTAGTTCTGTCATCGGATCTCTCTATTTTATAAGCTTCTTTGGCCATTTAATCAGCTATCTCATTTCCTGGTATCCCCATATGAGATGGTATCCACACAATATGTCTTCTTTTTCTCATGGTACCGTCTCCTTTCGAAGGTTGGCGATCCAAAAGGCAATTGTGGTTTTGGAAACTGCTGCGCGAAAGATTTCTCCGGATGAGCGGTCAAACCATCTCCTCAGGTGTTTTAGCCATAAGTTCTGGCGTCTTTCTACTGATCTTTTGCCCTACACAATATGTAGTTTATGATTATTTTGTAGAGTAACAATGTCTTTTTTAATCTATTCTAAAATCGGATGATTCGGATATATATATATATATATATATATATATATATATATAATATAATATATATATATATATATATAATTCTGAATTCCCCGGATTGCACTTGGAATGGAATCTGTGAATATTACTGTTATGCCTTCAGGTCGATTAAGAGTTTGTGTACTGCCTTGGATATCGCAAAAAGTTCAGCAGAATATATTGAGCAATCCTTAGAATCCTCTGTGACAATGGCGGATCCTACTGTTTCCAATTCGGGTGTTTTGATGCATCGGTATAAACTAGTTGACAGGATGAATATTTATTTTTAATATTGTAGAAGTATTGGAGAAAAAGAGATGAAGGCGTATTGTCCTTAGTATAAGTTTTATAGATCTGTGTTACAATATAGAATTTGTATAGTCTAATTTATAATCAGCATATCAGAATTTCGTCTGGAATACCAAAGTTTCCCGTTTCCTTTACTGTAAAGTCACATACGAGAGCTCTTCCAAGGCGAAGCCTAAAATCTAGAATTTTTTTTTTGATCATGAATTCTTTTGTACATAATATATGCATTAATCATCCTTGCATCTAAAAGAAAGACGAACAATCTCATCTACGATTTTCTACAGTTCCTACTTATGGGATATTATGGGTCAAAGTGATCAACACCTCCCATGTTTAGTGTATAATCTTGTATTAAATGTTTGCATATGATATCTTTCTTGTGTCATCTCTTTGTGTGCGTTTTATCATGGTATTTCATGTGGTTGATTGGCAGTTGTAATAACCGTGACTTCTTTGGTATCCAACTACTTTATTCCTGTTATAAGGCCACTGCTCAAACAATAGAATTCATTCTTTCAAAATTTTTTCATTTTTGGTTTACTTTTTCCTCATGAAATCGGGTAAACCTTTGCGATTAGGTCTAACTGTATCTATTATTGCATATAGCTGTTTAGCATATAAATCTTCTAACAGTTTGTAACTTGTAAAAAACTTATCAAAAACAACCAAAGATTTGTGTTACCGTATATCTTGGCATAACTCAGATACAACCTTGTATCCCAAGCCATCATTTTGAATGCTTTCAGTTTTTCCAGTGTAGATAATAAACTGGTACAGATATTTATAATATAAAAAACACCAAATTTCAGTATAATGTATCAAGTAGTTATCGCAAAATAATTTTGCATTGTAGACACACTGTAAACCTAAACATATACTTACTTCAAATATTTTTGACCGTTGTGTTTTTCTATTTCAGACGTCACAATGGAAGTAGGACACAAGTGATGATAGTGCCTTTTTGTTTACTGTTTGATAATGCAGTTGCGAAGCGACTCCATGGAATCCCCAGATGAAAATCGTGAGTACCATAATGTAACTAACCTAATCTGCTCATTGGCACTGCTTGCCTATAATACTATTAAATATATTTTTTACAAAAAGTATATCACCAATCAGAATAAAATAATGCTATAGTTAGTTTTACTTGAAAGTAAATGTCCTTATCAAATTAATATCCATTAATTTTTATCTCGAGAAGTAAAAATTTAGTCTTTTGAGGTATCCTACCCATTTTAAGTCTTCTGGACTTCTAATTCTTTTATGACGTTGGCGTCTGGGTAAAGTTCTTCTAGCTCTTTGTTGGTTCTTATCCTATATTGTCCTGATGCTTCATCCAGCACAGGACCAAAGATCTTCCTTAGGATTTTTCTTTCCCAAACACATAGTCTCTCTTCGTTTGCCTTTTTTATTGTCCACGTTTCGCTTCCATACATCACAACGGGTCGTATGATTGTTTTATAGACCTGTATCTTCGTACGTCGTGTTAGTTGTTTTGATTTTATAAGGTTTTGGAGGGCAAAAAGACATCTGTTGCCGGCCTGAATCCTGTTGTTTATTTCTTGTGATCCGTTATCGTCTTTAGTTATTGTTGTTCCAAGATACTTGAATTCTCTAACGCGCTCAAAGTTAAAGTTATCGATGGTGATGTTCTGACATGTTCTGACAAAGATATCGTATCATTCCGCTCTAATACTAATGAGAACGATACGAGGTTACGTCCGCTCTGGTACTGCCTTTGATAATGTCTGTTGCAATTGTAGACAAAACTTCGGAAACAAATAAAGCAGTACATTAAAAGAACTGCTAATAACTGATTAACAATGGCTCAGGATCTTGGTAGACCTGTAGATCTGTAGACGATTAGGAGAGGCTAAAAAACAGAAAAACGAGTTATCTAGGACATATTTACGGAGGAGAAAAATAATGGAAGGGAAAGTGGAAGGAAGAAGAGGTCCAGGAAGAAGAAAGTGCTCAAGTTGAAGAATGTACGAGACTGGACATGCTTGGACACACATTCGATACTAAGAACAGTTGAAGATAGAGAGCAATTTGCTGTAGTTTATAGCCAACCTTCAGTAATGAAGAAGACACCTTAAGAAGAAGATGTCTAGTTCTCGTTCCATTGCTTAGTTTTTTCTTCCAGTTATTTTTGATTGTTTTTAATTAATATGAGATTTTTGTGAATGTACTTTGTATTTAACACAATGTTTAGTGTTTTCCGTTGTTCCATCATCATTATCATTGGCTTTTACAACTCTTCGTGAGTTTTGAATAGTTTACTAATTGCCTTCCATTGATTCCGATCCTGTGCTATTATTTCCCATGGCCTTACTTCCCATCTTCTCCAGGTCTTCCCTGACTGCGTCTTTCCACCTTTTTCTAGTCCTTCCTGTCGATCTTTTACTATCTGGTCTTTCTCAAAACACATTGCTAATCAGTCTGTCGTCATCATTCCGTACCACGTGGCCTGCCCATCTTAATCTATTGGCTTTTATGTATCTTACGATGTTTCCTTTCCCGAAGAGAGTCTCTATTTCATTGTTGTATCTGCTCCTCCATTCATTTGTCCACGCTGTCCCTGCAAGGACCATATATAATTTGCAGGATTTTGCGTTCCCATACTAATAGCTTATTGATTTCTTTCTTTCTCAATGTCCATGTTTCATTTCCATATGTCACTGCTGGTCGTATTAATGGTATTGTACATTTGGATTTTGGCACGCCTTGAGAGAAGCTTTGACCTCATTAGATGTTGAATGGCAAAGAATGATTTATTCCCCGCCAGTATTCGTATTTCAACCTCCCGTTCTCCTGTGTTTTCACTGGTAATTGTTCCTCCTAGGTATTTGAAATTCTTTGACCACCTCAAAATTATGATCGTTTATGGTAATGTTTTGTCTTATTCGCTGTCGTTCCTTTTTTGATACGACCATGTATTTAGTTTTTTCTTCGTTTATTTTTCAGGCCTACGCTTAGTGTTTGCTTCTTCAGCGATAGAA
Organism: Diabrotica balteata; assembly: GCA_918026665.1. NCBI lineage: Eukaryota > Metazoa > Arthropoda > Insecta > Coleoptera > Chrysomelidae > Diabrotica > Diabrotica balteata. Next base: position 188,607,479 of record OU898276.1, read on the forward strand.
GTTCGATACTATATCCTTAACTTCCAGTGTTTGTCTGTGCTACTTGCATCTACATCATCTGCAAATGCGAGAATAATCTTTGCTCCTCTGGCAGTTATGCCAGATTTTATGCCTGGTATAGATTTTTCGCATTGCGTATTCAAATGCTAGGTTAAATAGTAATGGGGACAGCGGATCTCCCTGTCTGAGTCCGGTGCTTATGCCGAAAGCCTTGAAAGTTTTTGAAGTTTTGAAGTTTTTGAAGTTTTGCCTCCTATTCTAATTTGTGCAAATTCCGTTTGTTCCGTTGTTCCCATGTGCCCTAAACTCTTATCCTATAATTGATATTTTAGATTGATGACATTATTTGTATATACTATTTCTTCATCTTTATATATTACTATCTATTTTATCTCTTTATACTTCTTCATATTAAGAACATTTTAACCCCAAACAACTCTTAACTTATACTTCCTTCACTCTGACTTAAGTACTATATTCGTAAACCTCTCCAATATAGAGCTCTTAATATTTCCTTCTCCTGCTTGTAGCGTTCTAATACTTTTCGTCCGATTTTTTTAAAACCCATCTTTCGCTTACGTAGTATTGAAAGTCTGATTACTGTCTTGTAGAACCTTTCTTTGGCTTTTCTCTAGATAAAAGAGACATCGAGAATATCAAAGTATATCTCTATATAGAGATATCCTTTGATCTTCTCATCCTTCCATATTTCCTATTTGCTTTGGTAGTTCTAGCTTTTATTTATTGGCCCTCTTTACCATTTACTCGGATTTTTGCAATGTAGGTTTGTAAATTCTCTCAGCCTTTCATATGGATACTTTGCAGCTTATCTTATTTGCAATTTTAAGTCTCTAATCAATTTAGCTTTTTTAGTAGACTTACTTAATAACTGATCATGTACAGCTACTTGTGCTTAATAGTTTCTTCCTTTCTCGACTTACGTTCTTTATCGCCTTTTTCCAAACAGTTTTAACACCGTTTAATTAACAACATTCTCATCATTTGAATATTTCGTGTGAAACTCAGTCTTTGGGAAAATGATTTTATAATTATTTCTACTGTTGCCTTCAGGTCAAACACAGATCCGAACTTGGAATGTGGAAGCTACTGGGAAAAAATCGTTGGCTAATAATAATCTCGCTTCTGCAGTCAAAAAAATAGACCAGATATTTGTTATATGACAGATCCTCGAAAAAGGACATCCTACATCTACACGAAACATTTCTTCATAGGCTTCAAAAATATTCGCGATAATATAAATCGAGAACACGCCATGCGATGACAGGATTTAAAATACCTAAACAACTAATATGGAGAAATAAACACTTAAGTTGGAAAATAAGATCTGTCAAGTGTCAAATATATGTCAAAAGGGGAGTAAGACAGCAGCTTTTCATGCATACTATTCAAATTTCACCCTTGAGAAAATATTAAGAAACAAACAGTCAATTATCGAAAAATGATAATTTAAAAATGTTCAAAGTAAACCTTTGCAGATGATGTCGCCATAATTGCAGAGAGAAATGATAGATGCTTTTAATCAGATAGTCCAACCTACTTTTTCTTCTTCACTCACTGTCTTCATTTGTTTGGCACTTAGGTCATACGAAATTCGGGTGTGTTGGAGTATATGTTGGTCTTCTGCTTGTGTAATTTTTGACAGTTCTCCTTTTAGGAGGATGTCGTCTTCTGATTATTAATTCGTTTGTTATGTAGTACTTCTGTACCTTGAAAGATACGAAACATTAATTTGTTGCTTACTTGAGTCTCCTGGTGTCTCCCGTTTGGACACCTCCTTTCGCTGGTTTCTGTTTTTTATGACTTTTTTCATCATTTTCATAAATGTCATCGTGTTATTTTGCAATTTGTTGTCTAATTCTTCTGGTGGTCTATTTCTAGGTATAGTTCCATGCTTTGGTTAATATGGAATTTTTCTGCAGTATCTGTATTGCGGCATGGGTCCTTCATCATTTATACACGGTTGACTGGTCTCACGGAAGTGATGCGAGTGTGCATTGTATTGCCGTGGTTTCCTTTGCATTTCATAAACTTAGTGGTGGCTTGGCATCTGCTGCTGGTGTGTTGATATGACTGACCGATTGAGTTTTGTCTAGAGGCTTCAACTTCTTCTCTAGACAGGTGTACAATAGATATGGGAGAACCATTTTGTCGTATTTGGACTTCAGTTTTTGAATACTGATTTGATGGATATTCAGCTCTTCTTTTTTAATTTCTTCGTGTCTTAATTTATGGGCAGTCTTTTTATATACTCGAGGTAGTCCTTTTATGACTGCTTTGTATATTTGGTTTTTTTTTGTTGTCTACTTACGATGTACTCACCGTCCTCCAGCGCTTCAGTAATACTGGCTTTCACTTTAGTTCCGTTTATCACGTTTCCTTTGGCTATAATGTTGGTTGCTGTGGTGATGTCCCTAGTTTTCTTCCATGGTTTTGGTTCGTGATGATTTCATCCGCTGCAACTTCTGTATCCAAGTCCCAAGGGGAACGTACCCTTGGATCTTTTGGATGTCGAAGCCTGAAAACCTGACGACTATCTCTTCCGTTCCGTCCTTTTGATTTGGTTTAGATTTTCTTGTTTTGCTTTCATGTGTTTTTCATTCCAATGCTGTTAATTCTTTATTCTCTTTTTTTTCTCTCTTTCTTTTATGTTGGACCTTTGCTGTTCTTTGCAATTGTATCCTCACTTTGTCGTTTTTATCCTTTAGTTAATTCCGTATTTTATCTGCTTGTTCCTCTGCTTTGTCTAACGCACTTAACAGATCCTCACGCTTCGCATCTCTTCTTTGATCTCACCTCATCTCACCTCTTGCTCTTTCCATAGTTTGTTCAACTGACAATGCTCTTGAGCTCGTGTTTGATGCCGAACCAGAATGAGTTTCTATCTGAATTTTGATGGTTTTCTTCTTCCTGATGTCTTTTATTGTCCAGGAAATTTTGTGCACACATTGTTTTGATTTCGAATTTCTACATTTCATATTATTTTTAATATTGCATAAATATTTTTAGTGCGGCAGTTCATAAATCATGTTTTGTCTTTTCTGTTTTTGTATAGCTCGAAAACTGGCTGACTTTATAGGCCGTCTGCTATTTATGCATCTTTTCCACGCGGCTACTCAATCGCTATTTACTAAGTGGATTAGAAAAATCCTACTTTCTTACTTTCAAAAACCAAAGGTTCACTTTTGTATACTCATTTTGGAATATTAAAATTGTGATTTCTCAAAAGTGAAAGTATGTCTTTAAATACGTTCTTTACTTTAAATTAAATAAAAAAACTTATAGGTATCATCGACATTATTCACTAAAACGCTCGATGTCATTAGTATGAATTAACACCGCACGTGGTCGCATTCAACATGTTCAATTTCTATGAAATGCAATAAAGCAGCTCAAATTGACCAATATACGGTTAGTTGTTTAAAAGCTGCTGGTTTGTGGCTTATTCGCCTATACCTTAGATTGAAGAAAATCCCCCAAGTAAGAGTCTAACAGGGTCAAATCCTACGAATCTGAGGCCACTTCATATCACCTGAGATGACCAGACCTCCGAATCGCTTGTGTAGAGTGACCAATGTGGCATGAGCTGTGTACCAAGCGTCGTTCTGTTGAAACGACAGGCCAAAAAAGTTGGTAATCACTAAATTGGACGTTGATCTTCAGCCCAAATCCACACCAAACAGTAATTTGTTTGGGATGAATTGGACTCTCTTGGATCTCATGTAAATTGGTACTGTCCCAAATTCGACAATTCTGTTGGTTGACTTACCCATTTATACAAAAATTGATCCTCATCGCAGAGATTTTTCTGTGAAAATTAGTTTCCAACTACTCCAGAGCCCCTTCAGCGAACACACGTCATTGTCTATGGTCTTTTACTTTCGCTCCTGGGTCAGTTTAATTTCGTACAGATGCAGAACCAAATCACAACGCAAAATTCGTCAAATTTTGATCTGTGAAATGCCGAGTTGTTATGAGCGATGTGAAATCGACTGCCTCGGATTCTCCCTGCACACTCTCATGGACAGCGGCAATATTTTTGGCAGATCTTGCATTTGGTCGACGTGCAGGTGTTGGTTACTGTTTAGTAAACCATACAACTTGAATTTATCTACCACATTGCGAATAGTCTTCTCGGTAGGACGTTTAGGGCGATCGTAAAATGGACGAAACGCGCGGAACGTTCCCGAACATCACACTGTATTTTGCTAAAGCAATTTTATCATTTGCACGTGTTGTCGCATGCTCTATCCATCCATAGTGATCTGGCAAAGTTGACTGAATATATGATAGCCAATTTGACACACTTCAACAATATGGCCGGTAACAACTAAAAGGAAGTACCCTATTGGAAGACCCATTATAAGTTGTAGTTAGCTTGTTTTGGTAATAAACAGAACGAAAATATAACGCCTTTTTTAACTTGTGTATCCGAATACTTCTCCAATTGAATGCGTATAATACTTCCCAAATCGTTCCTAATAATTGTTGAATCGAGATCGCCTTGAAAGGTATTCACACTATGCTAAATATTCAATTCACAGAAATCTTAATGGCAGAGAAAGCTGTTCATATGATAATACTAAGTGTTTATTTGATGAGCGTCATTTAGTGTAAGTACGTGCTTTCATAATGTAGCTGGGTGATAAAACTTAAAAAGGAAATTAGTATACATGAATTAGTTACTGTATCTACGTGTAAAAAGCTAATGGGAATGCAAGTGATGTTGCCACTTTCAATAGCAAGTTAAAAATATCTTCGTCTGTCTGTGTTTTCTTCTTTTGTCGGTGCGAGTATACATTCACTAATCAAAAAGGTATGATTAAGTAATAAATCATCATTAAATCTGCTAAATTCATCAAGGCTGTACAAATTTCACAAAGTCGACAAAAAAATATACAATAAACCTCGATATAACAGACTACTTGGGGGGACGGGTGTCCGTTAAAGCCGAAAGTCCGTTATATAAAAGTTTATCTGATAATAAATCAAAATATATATTTTTTAAATATGTATGTACATTTTAATTGTCTTAGGACATTCGTCGTGAAGTGATGTTGCTGTGAATATCAAACGCGCTATGCTGTTGGTAATCTTGTTTTGAACAAGTTTCGTTTGCACTTTCGATGTTTGCTGTTTTTTATGGTCAACTCTCTAAAATTACGGAAATGTGTAGAATACAGTTAAACTATTTGATAAATAATCAATAAATGTTATTAGATCGTCGAGATACGATCTTACCTCTGATAACTTCATTTTTAATACGTTTACACAACAATAATGTTTATTCGTCTTGTTTCCTATTTTCACTTCCATCCTCATTTTTTAGGTTCATAACTTCATGTGCTATTTTCACTTTCAGTCGTAATGTATACCCAGGTCAACCTCATCTACTTCTACCATTGTAAACATCTTCATCAGCTACATGTTCTCCGCATTATTATGTACAGTCCTACAGAAATCAGTAACTTTCAACCCTTCTAAATCTATGCCTTCATCTTGGCCATCAAACCAAATTCTTGCAACCATTTTTAATGCTTGTTTTCATCTCCTCCCATGCTCCAGCAAAAATTAAAAAACTGTTGATTTTGAATTGTAAAACCCTAAGTTTTGCAAGGAACGCTGCCCTTTTGTATCTTCTGCATTATCTCCATCGTACAATACAACCATTACTTCGTCTAAAAACGTTCTGCGATATATTCGTTTGGCTGCCAAAATTATTCCGAAGTCGAATAACGATGCTGTATTTTTTCGGCAAAAACATACACCTAAAGTTGCCATCTTCAGAACGAAGAATATTTTAAGGGTGACAGGAGCGTTGTCTAAAAGCAATAACATTTCATCTCTTCTGGTGGTATTCCCAATTTCTTCTCTTGAAATTTCTCACTAAAGGTACAAATTCTTTAAAAACCTTTTGAAAATATCTTAGGTGTACCATGAGCTATCTTCTTAGAGTTATATTATGAAACGGGCATATGATGCATTATATCTTTTAAAACTCGAGGTTTACGAGATTTGCCAACCATTAGAGAGTCAACCTATGCGATTCATCAGTGTTAGCACACAGCAGTGGCGAGATCCCGTCCTTGCTGTTTTTTCTTTCAGAATTTGATTTTTATATTTGAAGGATGCGCGCTTTCAGGCAAAGTATGCCATAACAAACCAGTTTCATCAACATTGTAATTCTGAATTCTATTTAAATTTCGCTACTTATATGGTCTACTATTACTATTTGCTAAAATTTTTGCCTAAAAAGTTCTCTTTCTTCTTTTGGAGCACTTGAAGCTTCGCCGTAAATTTTTTTATTCATGATTCCGTGCCTTTTGTGAAGCACTAGAGCCATTAAAACTTGCTCTGACAGGTATGTCCATATGATTTGTTAATTTAATTGCAGCAGATTTCAATTCGACTGCTCGGACCGGGATCCCACTAAAACGTTGTTGCCATATCATTTTAAGATCGCTTCTTTCATTGCTACCTGAAGTTTCACGAGCCAATTTCATTCGTTTTCCTGAGATTGCTATCTTTTCCTACATTGCTGTGACCAAAAGTTTTGTTTTTTTATGTCATATTGATCACATATATGAGACACAGACGCTCCAGACTTCAACTTTTGTATATTCTCTAGTTTTTGATTGATCGTTAGATTGATTCTTTTACGTTTGCCCATATTTAACGGGTAAAATTGCGAAATGTATTAATTACACGAAATACATAGGAATTATTGTTTGCCAGTCAAGTTTTCCGACAGCACATTGAAAAAATGTTTTAAAGTTGTCCCTTACTGTGAATGCTAATAATGAATTTTTGTTGCGAAAACGAGAACAGATCTTCACCGTACCAAACTAAAACGTATATGTATGAAAATGTGAACGCGCAGGTCCGATTGCTGGATTGGAAACGCTACGTGCCGGAAACTGTACGTGCATGATAATATGCCGCGACCTTTACTCAGTAAACTATTGATGATGACTCCTTGGCAATGGCAAAAAAATGAAGGAAGAATCTTTCCAACATATTTTTGAACACCAAACTTTTTTGACCTTGAACAACCAGAGCGTCTCCATTTCATCGGCCGATGAACACACCGTAATAAATTGGCACTATATAATGGAAAATTAATTCTAAGAGCTTCAAATTATGAAAAAGCAGATATGTAGTCAGTCATCTAGAGTGATTAATTGTTTTAACTTGAATATCTATGTGGTTTTAAATTCACAATAATCACAGTAACTCTGTTAAAAATATATATTAATCATTAATTTGAATAAGAATCCCAATCGCGCATTATAATTTCTATTGTTTATTGATACTTCAATCAGCCACGGTTTTGATTAATCAGTATATTAATCAATTTTATAAGCACTAGATATTATCTACTAGCAAAAAGAATCAGATAAGGTTAAAATGTAAGATCTATTTTTAGATCTCGTTTTAAAACGAACGTACTTCAGTATCTTTGTTTTTTTTTCTTAACAAGTAGATTAGAGTATGGGCACATAGTTAAGTAATTTCAATAGCGATAGATGATAGAAAAAAGTTTGTACACACAAGCATACTATACAGGATTGACCATTCTAAAGAGTGTAACTTCGAAAATGTTAAAACAGGTCGATTTTTATTCCTAAGGAGGCAGTTTTACCGATATAGATATTTGTCATCCTGTCAAACCCCTCCCTTCCAGTACCAACAAACTTCTATTTTTAAATAGGGAATATACCTTGTGTCACTTGTGTGGCACGTCATTAGACAGATACTTCGCTGGAGAATTGTGGTGTCTATAATTTTTTTTCCATATTAAATAACTATTTATTATTTATTGGGAATAAGCCAAATTTTTCGTTAAAATAAGTTTATTTGCCAGGAATGCAGTTAAAAAAAATTTGATAATATCATTTTAAAGTCATCTCCTTTTAAAATCGTATAATATAATATGTCTCACAATGTCAATATTGTTACGTGTTTATGTGAGTTTAAGGATTAACTGAAGAAAACGTGATATAACTAACTTTATTGTCAATCCAAAAAACTCACTAATTACAAATATCATAAATTCTAAATTACATTAATAATTATTGCCTAAAATTCACATGGACATCGCTTACAAAAACTCTTTGCTAATACTGATTATTAGCAAACATGGAAAAAAAGTAGAAAATATACACATAAATATGCACTAATTTACTCAAAATAAGTGCATTAAATATACATACTTTCAATGGAAACATAATATTTAATAATGTTGTAATATACTAATTAATTGTAATGAAAGTAGTAAAAAAGTAAAATACTATTCCTTAGAATTATGAAAACACTAAATGACCAAATGTTTTTCAAACTTCTCCAATTAAAAAGTTATGGCTTCTATCTGTGCACATATTATTTGTAAATTGAGAAACTTCTTTCCGCAACAACGGATGTAATGGGAACATATTTTAAATTCACAAAAATATTTGGTTCTAAATCAATTTCTTCGCTAAAATTATCAACAAGAACGTCAGATACCTCAGTAAGTTTCTGAAAACCATTGTTTTTTGAGTTATTGGTTTCAAATTTTTGAATCTTTTCCAGTGTCACCTTTAACATTTGACAAGTTGATCTAATTTCTTTTAATAACGCTATGCTTTGTACAAAGGACAACTTTGATGATTTTAATTGAATAATAGTTTTTTGAAGCAAACTAAAATTTGATTTAATAAATGAAAGTTTCCATCCTATTTTCTCCTATGAAAAATTTCCACCTCGGTTATCTAGAAAATCCTTATGACGATGCATCTGGAACCTTTTTATGCCAACACCATTAGGCCAAAACTCTGGTTTTAACATCATCATCAATCAGCCAATCGCGTCCACTGCTGGACATAGGCCATCCCTCAGTTCTTTCCAGTGTTCTCTACACTGGGCCGCTTGTAGCCAGTTTCCCGCTACACTTTAATGTCATCGGTCCTACTAGTCGGTGGTCGTCCTTGGCTTCTTTATAATTTCTGGGCCTCCATTCCATAATACTCTTGTCCACCGTCCCATCTTGTGTTCTGGCTAAGTGCCCTGCCCAGTTCCACTTAAGCGTCGTGGTTCTTTCGATGACGTCTTGAACTCCTGATCTTCGCCTGATTTGTTGTTTGTTAGTGGTCTCGAAGGCTCACGTTCAGCATTGCACGTTCCATGGCTCGTTGTGTAACTCTAAGTTTATTCGCAGATTTTTGCGTGAGTGTTAAAGTCTCTGCTCCATAAGTTTGTACAGGTAAAACACATTGGTTATAAACCTTTCGCTTGAGACACATGGGAATTGAACTTTTTAGAATATGGCTTAATTTGCCAAATGCTGCCCATGTTAGACCTATTCGCCTCTGTATTTCATGTGTTTGATTGTCTCTGCTTATTTTGATTTCGTGTCCCAGATATTTGTAAGTGTCTGTTTGTTGTATGGTATTATTGTTAATAGTTATATTTCCACTCATTACGAGATTTGTTATAAGTTTAGTTTTCTCAAAGTTTATCTTTAATCCTGCTCTTTCAGACAGACTTTTAATATATATGGTTTATACCATGTATATTAAAAGGATGAATTCCCTTTGAATATAAGGATGACTGGTTTATACATGTCATCCTTATATTCAAAGGGAGCCGATACAACAAATCTCTTCAACATATTTTCTTGACTTGGCAATTCCTTTACCATAATAGACTCTTTTTGCATTTTCCTCTTTTCTATTAGAAATTTACATATCTCCTCTTGTTTTGTTGTTCTCTTCACTCTATACAAGTATAGCCACACTTTTTTCTTTTCCCCTGCAAAACCACTTGTGCTATCGTCATCGCTTACTGCCGTTCCTATACTTTTTTTAGTTATGTACCGATGTCTCCTGTGTATAACTTTTTGGAACTCCATTGAGTCACTATCGCTGTTTTCCTCAGTTATTTTTGTTTTTATTGCTCATTAACTCAGTGTGTTATTTTGGGTTGCATTAATGTGTCACTTGTCTTCTGTTCAGAGGAACTACTTAAACTTTTTGACGTTTGAGCTACTACTTCTGTGAATGATCTATTTTGTGTACGAGGTGGTACAGACCTTGAGAATTTTTTATCAACAGAGTGATCCATTATCTGATCTTGTTTATTTACACTTTCGTATTCAGTTTTTTTTGCAGTTTTTTGCTCTAGATAACTTACTTTTTGGCGCAATAAATTATTGTTTTCTTTTAATACAACATTTTTGTCTTCCATTTCCATAATTAGTCTTTTTAAGAGATCATTTTCTAATCTCAGTTTGGATAATTCTTCTGTAGTTGACATCTCGTTTGTTTCGGTATCACCGCCTTTTTTGTCACAGCATATTATGATATTTCTCTCACATGTTTCAAATCCACATCTTTTTGCACAGCTAGAGTGAAAAACACTATAACAATATTTACACACAACTATTTTACACACTTTTTTAGCGCAGCATTCAAAATTTATTTCCAAGTTTTCACCATCAATTGGCCGTACGTCTTCGACAGCGGCCATCTTGGCGGCCATTAATTATGATGTATAATGTATAAATATGAAGTATAAAAAGCAAATCGACTGGCAGGATACCTTAATAACACTATATGGCGAAACAGACACATTAACACTGAGATGAAGTCAAGAATTTATAAAGCCAGTGTAAGACCAATAATGACATATGCCTCAGAAACAAAACCCGATGTAGCCACAATGCAAAGACTATTGGAAACTGAAGAGATAAAAGTACTGAGAAAAAATACAGGAAATACGCTGAGAAATCGAAAAAGAAGTGAAGACAGAATAAAATGTTACGTACAGAATATAAATGAATGGACAAAAAGTATAAAAAAAGAATGGAATAATATTAATAACCAAAATGGAGGAGACCCGTGTCAAAATAGCAAGAGATAAGACACCAATACGCAGGAGATGTATCGGACGACCGCGCAAAAGATGGAGTGACAACCTTCCATAGAGGTATTAATCCGCCAATGAACAAGCAGAATTTCGTTCGAAAAAAAGCTCAATTCTGTAAAATAATAAGTCAGATTATACAAAATCATAAGAGTTTGACAGCAAATATATTCGCGACCGAAAGAATCAAGGAACGAAGAAAAAGGCCGGATGAGAATCATTAAATTGATACAAAAATGTAGAAATTAGAAATTAGGCGACATATCACCTTGTAATATTTATATATTGTTTGATTCTGTGTAAAATACAAAAGATAAAACGATATTCTAACCTCTACTATCACGTTAACGATAATTAACAAAATTGTTTTACGCCAACACAAGGATTCAATTGTAAACAATTTAAAAAAAAGTAATTAATCATATTTGAAAAGTTTATTTGCTAGATTATCCGGTATTTATCAAAATCCTGTAGATAAGTATCTCCAATTAGACAAATTCATCGTTACCTTCATAACAACTTCTGTTATACTGTTGTCATCTCTATAAATAAATAAAAAAGCATTAAATACGAATATGTAATTTTTATTTAGTATTCTGCAAAGTAGTAGCATGAAGTCCTCGTGTTGTTTGTATAAAAAATTTGCATAGTACTCAAAATAGATGTGCGAGATTGGAGTAACTCGGTATTAATTCAATATTTATTATTTTCAAACAAATATTACATAATATTATCAGCAGCGTTTTCTTTGATTTGTAGTCGTGCAAACAGTCGCATGTTCTCCAAACACTTTTCAGGAAGAATTCTGTTAAAGAGCCGTTCCTTGCGTTTCTGGGCATAGCTAAGTTCCAATGTAAAAGTGTATATCAAATAACGCAAAAACTATTACAGATATTGAGATGATTCTTTTTTTATATGGAAGGTCTTAAAAAGTTCTAGTGCACTATTTGGTTGTAAATTAATAAATTGTTTAAACAATATTTTTTTTCAAATATTTTTGGTTACAATAAACGTAAATTTTTTTTTTGAAATAGGGCACTACAGAATTTGACCCACTTCCGAATCTGTTTTTATTTTTAACATAAAGTGTAACACAAAGCAGCTATTTGGTATAAACTTTTTTTAAAAATCTCAATTTTGCTAAAGTTACTTTCTCTCTCGGCCAGTACAGGCTGTCCTTGTCGATAGTTTCTGGATTCTCGCCGACGGTTTAGGTTGGTTAGGTAAGAAGTATAATACCAATTCGACTTTTGACAAACCAGTGTGTTAATTCTTTTTAAAATGGTAGTTCACAAAGACTTTTATGTTCCGATTGAGGAAAATTTTATATAAATAAGCAGTAAGTACTTATAATTGATTAAATTTTTATATGAATAAAAATAATTTCTGTTGATTTGTGACATTTTCCTTCTAAATGTTTATACTGTTTTTTATAATAATACTATTGTTTCAGTATTTGCTTATATAATAATAATTTATTATGTAGAAACAGCGTAGAATTTTGGTCAATCAGCCAGTACATTTTTTTGTATTTCAATCAGAATTATTATTTTCTTTTCTTCTTTACATAAAAGCTTAGAGTAATACTCAAATATTTTGCAGTATTTGAATACGGAATTTGATTATTTTATTTAAAATATTTTATGAGGAATATTTATTTTGAACGTTTTTGTTAGTAAAGTTTACATAATATATGAAGTTTGTTTCTTCAATTGCGTGTTCCAGCCATATTAGTCCAGGGTTATAAGGATTTTCTCGTGACACTCAATAATCCAGGTAGCTGACAACGTTTTTAGTTATTGTAGACCTATAACAAGAAAACCTACCTGTTTCCTGCGTAAAGTTCGGAGCCGTTTTTTAATGATTAACATTTAATGCAAAAACATGCGATTCTTTCGATTTTTGCACTCTATTATTTATTTATTTATTTTTACGCACAACAGGCCGTTAAGGCCTAGGGCATTTTTTATACAATCATAATTCTAATATTAACTAATTACAATTATTTTAAACAAAACTTTAACTTAAATATTTATATATAACATTCTTAACTACTCTGAAGGACCTGGTGTACAATATTTTTCCATTCGCTTCTATTTTGTGCTTTTATTTTCCAGTCCCTCACCTTCACGTGTTTAAGGTCTTCCTTCGCTTTACTAATCCACCTCGTTCTGGGTCTAATTCTTCTTTTGGGGCGATTAATTTTCTGGTTATTATTAGTTATGATGTGCCCCAAGTATTCCAATTTCCTCATTTTTATGGAATGTAAAACTTCGCATTGTTTTCCTAGTTGTTCGAGATTTTGTTCGTTTGTTTTGCGATCCATCCATGATATTTTCAAAATACCACATTTAACTAGAAGCTTCTAGATTTTTAATGTTGGATTTTTTAAGTGACCAAGCTTCAATCCCATATAAAAGGGTAACGAAAACATCAAAGCATTCTTATCCGGAGCGATATATTGATATCGCGATTACAAAAAAGTTTCTCATTCTATTAAAAGTTGACCGTGTAATTCCAATGCGGCATCTTATTTCTTTTGTCTAATCAGTATCTTCTGTGATCCATGCTCCAAGTATTTGTACAAAGATATTTGTTCAATTTCTGTATTATCTAGTACTAGCTTAACTTTGATGCTTTGTGCTTTTGTAAATACCATGAACTTGGTTTTCTTCAAATTTATTTTTAGTCCAAAAAATGTACCTAGAATATGATATAATCCCTATAAAATGTCTTCCGACGTCCATTTTTCATTCAATTCGGTTATTCCATTGTTGTTTAAGTTCTTTCGAGCTCATTAAGTTTCTTATTCCTTCCATCCGTGTTTTCTAAGGCAATCCTCTCTTCTGGATTCCGGATGGGGTTCATACAGGTACTTGTTTTAGGAGTCTTCTGTTTTTCATTTATTGGACCTGTATCCATTTGAGCTGCTTTCGTTGTATGCCATCCATGACTGTACCTTCTATTCTCATACTTTATTGCATTAAGTTCGACGAGATATCTTCTTCGATGTCTCTGTTAATCGTCGTGTTTCACAACCGTATAAATAAAGCATGCTTTTTACCACAGTTTCATGGGTTGTAGTGCTAGAGAGAGCATGTCAGCTGTGCCAAAACGAAAAATAATCCTCCTTATTGCTTCCACTTGAATAAGCTTGACCATTTAACTGGGCCCTGGCTACCTCCTTCTAATTCTTTAAACACGTTTTAACTCTTTAAACTGTTTTAAAATTAATAATACTCATTATTTTGTCTAATTACCTATTTAGTTGTCAAAACAGATACATTGTTACCTAAATAAGTGAAAGTGGTTCAATTTAGAAATTATATAGTAAATAATAAATATTTGAAAACTGATGCACATATTCCTCCCTCGATTTGGGATTCAAGTACTAATTTTATAAATCGCACTTCTACTAATAGACGTACACATAATACGAATGCCAGAAAATACCATTGCTAAAAAGCTAACCACAAGAACACCTGTAGGAAAAGAAGCAAAGGCCGACCGCGAATTAGGTGGTTAGATGGGTAGAAACCGACTTACGAATATTAAAAATCAGAAGATGGCAACAAAACCAAACAGAATGGAGACGAATCTTAGAGCAGGCCAAGATCCACAGAGGATTGTCGAGCCAAAGATGATGATGATGACTAATAGACGTAGATCCTTTCATTTTAATTTCAATGAATGTTTTATATTCAACATTATTTCAAAAACTCACTGAATAGAAGGCCGCCCGTTCGTTTATTGTATAGACCCAAGACTTTACACAATAGGGGGTTGTATAAGGTAGGTATAAAGCTAACCTCTAGTACACGATGACGTTTAGAATATTCTTAGTGAATGGATTTTGTATTCGTAAAGAAAGATATTTTTGAAATAGATATCTCTCTGAATTTTATTGTTACATTTTTCGAGGATAAGCCTTAAGTACTGCACGGACGTATATGAGGGATGTCAGCACCTCCCATTATCTTCAATGATTTTGGAGCAAGCGAAGCAGGTGACTAAGTATGGTTAGGCTTTCGCCTCTTCACTTCAGGATATTACTGCTCATTATCATGGCTAGCTACCAGCTACGGTCCAGATTTAAACCCAATCGAAAATGTGAGGGGGGTTATTATAAAACGGTTGTATCGGCGCAATTTTATACCTGAAAATGCTGAAAAGCTGTGGCACGGTTTACAACAGGTTTGGGAAGAGCTCTCTGAAGAAGACAATTTCATAGTTCCTTCACGCAAATGAACCGAAGACTGCAAGTTGTTATCAATGCTGATAGAGATATTACAAAATATTAATTTTATTAGTTCAAATACTTGGAGTCCAAATAACATCAAAAGCAAGAAGTAACGAATAAATACATTCCAGGATTGGCCAAGCAAGATCAGCCACCAGACAGCTACACGGACTATTATGGAACAAAAAAATAACAAAAGAAAATAAAAGAAGAATTTATAAAACAATAATAGAAAGTATTGGACTGTATCGGTGCCGAACTCTGGGAAATAAACCAAAGAAACAAATCAATCAAGATGCTGATAAGCAAAATTAACGGATAAGTAACATACTAATTGAACCATGTAGAATCTTATGTGTACCTTGGCACCAACGTAAATGCAAAATGGGAACAGACCATAGAAATTAAGGCGAGAATAGAACGAGCTAGAGCAGCATTTAGCAATATGAAAAAGCTCCTCATAAGCAAGGATTTGTCTCTTCCCCTAAAACTACGTCTAGTTAAATGCTACATTTTCCGATCTTGCTGTATGGCGTGGAGGCCTGGACGCTGACGGAGACGCTAACAAGAAAACTAGAAGCATTCGAAATGTGGGTATACCGACGCATTCTTCGTATATCCTGGACCGAACATGTCACCAACATAGAGGTAGTCCAAAGAATCGGAAAGGAGAAAGAAATTGTGAATACAATTAAACAAAGAAAGCTTGAATATCTAGGCCACATATTAAGACACGATAAGTACCGTCTGCTACAATTGATTGTCCAGGAAAAAATAGACAGTAAGCGAGGGCCAGGCAGGAGAAGACACTCGTGGCCTCCAAAATCTGCGGAAGTGGTTCGGGCTCACATCGGTCGAACTATTCAGAAGCGCCGCAAACAAGATCAAAATTGCCATATTAATAGCCAACGTTCGCAACGGACAGGGCACTTGAAGAAGAAGAAACAAATAAAAAATTAAGGCCATGGAAATGAACTACTGAATGCCGGAAAATAGATGGCCAAAAAAAATAGAAGAATGGACTCCGCCAACTAGAAGAAAACGGGGTAGACCATAGACGATCCTGGAGATGACGATGTCGACGATGCAATGACCGCCAGAGATCTAACAACTGAAGATTGCTTCGACAGAAAACGCTGGAAAATATAATGCGAGAAGCCGCGCCAGCTGTAGAAGACCTCGCTTGTTATATATGTTATATAATTTTATTTTTACATACCTAAATTAAAGTTTTAATATAATTTTATTTTACATACCTAAATTAAAGTTTTGGTCTTCCAGACCTTCGCTTTATTTCAAAAGTTTCTTCTTGTTCCCTCCATTTTTTATTAACGTTTTAATAATAGAAAAACGGTGGTTCTGCTATAATTAAAATGTTTTGCAGCCTCTGATAGTGCTCAGTTATCTTTTAATTTGGTTATAATTCTTGCTTTAATATATTGTTGAGTTAAGTCGTTTGTTTTATTCCTTAATAATAATAAATTTAATAACAACAACCATATTTTATAATGTAAAGACTAAAGGGTAAAACACCCAGTAGTCAGTCTATTAGTGAGAATATAAATTTGTTTCAATTACATATAAAAAAATAAAGGCGTCAAATAAAAACAAATATTTTTATCAAAAACTTTGTTTATTAAATTATCGAAAAAGATTAACTAAATGTTATTATTATGTTACAATTATAAAAAAAAACACTTAATAAAATATGGCAC
This sequence comes from Diabrotica balteata, assembly GCA_918026665.1. Lineage (NCBI taxonomy): Eukaryota > Metazoa > Arthropoda > Insecta > Coleoptera > Chrysomelidae > Diabrotica > Diabrotica balteata. Next base: position 188,624,354 of record OU898276.1, read on the forward strand.
TTTCACCTGTAGTCAGCCTAATTTCTCCGCAAGTCAGCCATGTCTACCCTGTAGTCAGCCACTTACTTATTCTTTTATGTTGGACATAGAAACTCTTTATTATATACATTCTCCTAAACGTTACCAGCAAATTCAGTACATTTTAGATGATTACCACGCAGGACAATTGTCACAACCAACATTCTTTAATCTGTTTATTTCTGTGTCACTAGTCAGTTCCTCTTCACACGAGTCACACCTTATTCCTGCTCACTGTGCATGTTGACTTCACTAGCTTTTCAGCTTTTCTTTTTTATAATTCTTCTTTTTTTGTCTTTCTTTCTGTTTCTTTTCCTTGGCTTCCAGTCTTTTAATTTTTTTAATCAATATATCGTCCTTTTTCTGCTCCTTAATTTCTTCCTTTTGCTTCTCAAACTGTCTCCACTCATCGGATGAAATGGCTCCTATTTTATTAATGATCATCTGTTTTTTTATGGTCTTAGATGTACTACTTCTTCTTCTTCTTCTGGTAGCACTACAACCCGGGGTGGGTCTTGGCTGACTGCATAACCTGCTTCCATCTCGAACGGTCGTCCATGATGTTTAAGTCAGTGGGTAGCCCCATTGTTCTCAAATCTGACCATATATTATCTCTCCATCGCATTCGTGGACGTACTAAGGGCCTTCTCCCTGTCGGGACTTCTTCCCAGATTAACTTGGTAAGGCGGTTATTAGGGAGCCTATGAACATGGCCAGCCCATCTTAGACGTTGGGATTTAATCTCTTGGACTACGTCGCTAGCACTATACATTTGTTTGACCTCGGCATTTGTTCTCATTCGGCATTGGTTAGTATTCGGATCGTGATAGGGACCGAAGATCTTTCTGAGGATTTTTCTCTCAAAGCATCTGAGTTTACTTTCCATTGCTTTTGTCAGCGTCCACGTCTCACACCTATACATGAGCACCGGTCTAATTACTGTTTTATATATCCTGATTTTTGATGTTCGTGTTAGGCTCTTGGATTTAATAGTGTTGTGGAGGCTATACAAACATCTGTTTGCTGCCTGAATTCTCCCTTTTATCTCTTCCGTGATATCGTTATCTGTGGTGATAGTCGCTCCGAGATATTTAAAACTCTCCACTCTTTCAAAGTTATAGGAGTCTATTGTTACATTTTGTCCTATTCTATCTCGTCTCTTTTGTCTGTTAATGCACATATATTTGTTTTCTCTTCATTGACCCTTAGACCGTATTTTTTGCCTCTCTCTCTAATTTATTGAAGGTTTCTTTTACATTGGTGACGGTATTTCCTACAATGTCAATGTCATCCGCGTATGCTAGTAGTAATTTTGGTCCATTTACTGTCAGTAGTTCTGTTCTAATTTGTGCGGTTCTTACTACTTTTTCCAGATTACATTAAAAAGAAGAGGTGACAGCGCGTCTCCTTGTTTCAGTCCACTGTTTATTTCAAACGACTCTGAGAGCTTGTTACCTATCCGCTAGATCTCCAGCCATTTACACAAACTTTAATGAGCTGGATAAGTTTTTTTGGAACTGAAATTCTGCCATTGCATTCCACATCTGATCCCTTTTAATGCTGTCGTATGCTTGTCGGAAATCTATGAAGAGATTATGAATGGCTCTATTGAATTCCCATCATTTTCAAGCAGCTGCCTGAGAGTAAAAATCTGATCTATGGTCGATCTATTTTTTCTGAATCCGGCTTGGTATTCCCCTATGAAATTTTCTACAAAAGGTGTTAGTCTACTTAATAGGATGTTCGATAAGATTTTGTACGCCGTATTAAGTAGAGAGATGCCTCTATAGTTAGAGCACTTGGTTTGTCTCCCTTTTTATGTATAGGAATTATTACACTTTCGTGCCATTTTGTTGGTATTTTCTCTTCGTTCCATATAAGTGTTATTAGTTTGTGTAATTGTCTATGTAAAGTTTCTCCTCCGTACTGAAGAAATTCGGCTGGTATATTGTCAGAGCCTGGAGCTTTTGCGTTCTTCAATTTGTTAATTGCATGTACTAGGTAAAGTTAAATACTGACGTAAAACGGGTGATGATTTGTTGATTTGACATCAACATTGGACAAGATATTTATTTTGTTTTTTGATATTTTTTTAGACTGCCATTTAGTTTGCTTTGCATATTTTGTGTATTATTTTCATGCAAAATATCATTTTCGGTGGGGTTTGGGTTCCTACACTCTTTATTTGTTATTTTTATATTTTCCGTAATATATTTATGGTTTTCTAAAAGTTCGTCTTCCATTCGATTTTCTTTATCATCCTCCATCTTATCTTGGTTAATGTTTGTTTCTGTTTCAGATTCCTTTGATGATATTTTCAACTTATTATTTGTCGGAGGTTCTTTGTAACAGTTCCGATCTTCTGGCGTATTTGCATTAAATTCAGCAACTTCTGATTGCTGTGTTTCTTGGACTTCATGATTTTGTGGTATGACTTCAAATTCGGTTATAATTTCAAGTAATTTAAGTCACTTTCTGTCAAATTATTTAAATTATTTTCCAGTGTATAATCACCTATATTGTATATTTGTAAATATAGGTGTAAAAATAGGTGGTAAAGTATAGGGTAAGTATAGGTGGTTCAAGTAAAAACTTGAACTGGTTGTGACAATATGTCTGATTAATTATGTGTATGATTAGGACAACTTATGTCATTTATTTGCGCCTGGCTAATTGGATTTTCGGTTGAATTAAGACTTTCAGCATCGTTATTCTTTGCTGTGTTTAAAACATCAACAACGATTTTTCAGCATTTTTCAACTCGTTAATAAGCTGATTAATTATCTTGATGGCGGTGTTCAAAAGCCTGTTCTTTATTTTCTTGTCTGGAGATTTAACATTCTTAGTGGAATTCTGATGTTTTTCAAGAATTTTTGTACACATTTTGAGTAATCCAAGGCATTTGGATTGTATGGATATAAGCAACACGTTCGAAAACCATTGCTGATAATTAAAGACAAATTTTCTTTTTCTAAAACTTTTTTGAGCAATGGACAAAAAGTTGATTTGCTCAAAATACTATTAACATTTTCAGGGCGAGTTGCCCATTAGTGTACTGTATCTTTCCATTGTGACTTTGAAGGTTTGAATACACTTACATCTGCATCTGGATGTGTCGCATTTGGTGGAAGTGCTTAAAAGGATAAATACCGTTTTCGTAACAATATTGACTGACTCGCATTGTGGCTTTTATGTCCATCAACAAAAACGATAACTGGCTTTTTGATGTTTTCTTCTTCCACCCATGATTAATTTTAGCATAAAATAAACATTTTACAACATCATTACATAAAATCCACCAGGAATTACATCAAATTCATAGAAAAACTTACCAAAATCTCGAACACGTTTTTATAAGAAAAAAATTGCAATAGCGACTCGTCCAGACTTATCTGTGGCATAAAGATGGGCGTTATATAACGTATTCGTATAAATAACACTATTACCAATAAGTACTCTCGTTTTCTCAATAATAGGTTACAGCAAACTGCCTATTACTTTTGTCACAGTGTAACTATAACGTAAAACGCAATGGCATTCGAATCGGCATTCAATATGTTGACGTGACATCGAACGATGGGAATCGTTCGCTCAATCGGTAACAGAATAGGATGGTCACTGTCACCGAATTTATGATGACTTTATATTTTGCCACTTAAATAGCTGGAATACCACCGTAAGCACGTACGATTATTACGACGGAGACTATGTTTATTGTTATTATAGTATGTTATTAGAATTTGCTTGCCCTTAATCTAGTGTAGTTGTTTGTATTTTTTCCTCTCGCCTTATGTTACATAAGTTATATAATATATAATATATATATATATATAATATATATATAAATATAGTAGTTTAATCATCTATTTTTAAGCCTCTGTCAGCTGTATATGTTTAATGTTAATTTTTTAACAACCATTAAACGTATGCAGAATGTTTTATAACTCACGATTGAAACAAAATAAACTACAAACGGAAAGTATTCGTTTATTGAAAAAGATATTATGATTACTACAAGAAACTACAGCAAGCCAAGCGGAATGGAGCTGCTTGCAGCTTTGGTAATAGGCGACAAAAGTAATAGGTTACCGGAACCTATTACTTGTCTGTCACCGGAACGATGGAACCTATTACTACAAAGTAACTGTATTTTTCATGGCTACTGTGGCAGCAGTGAAAATGAACGAGTACAGCTCATCAACCTCTGGTGCTACTGGTTCGGGGGTGTGCGTATTAACCAATAAAGGCACATAGATTTTGTCAACAGTGATTTCACTGGTTTAAACTAATTTCAACACTATTTACATTATAAATTTATAAAGGCCGACTACTGGTGCGAGGCTGACTATTGGGTGCTCTACCCTATATTTATACTCTTAATAAAATGCAGGAATTCAAAACAATATCAAAAGTTAGACCTTAATAAATATTACAATTTATGAATTAACATAATATGTAATCAATTGTTTGTTGTTTGTTTGTTTATTTTATTATTTGTGTTTGTCATAATAAATATAATTTAATGTCAGATCAATCAAATACACTGCTCAAAATGATCAAATCTTACTAAAAGTCGAATCAAAAATTTTTTGAAACCAGCTGTACGAATATAGAGGATGAACAAAGTAATGACATAATGAAAAGACCAAAAATGTGAAAATATATAGGTACATCAACAAAGAAATATATGGAAGAAGTAATTTATCGTTTAAAAAGCGCAGAAAATATAAGTGAAGGAAATTTGAAATTGATGAAAATCTCCAATCACTGGAACACAGTCGTAATTCTGTCAATGTATAAAAATATACATGAACAAATAAAAGCGCTACAATCCAATACCAATTTGAAGACGTTTCAAATGACACGCCTACTTTGTTTTTTTAATTTCGGTAGTCGCCATTCAAGGCTATTAACCATATTTATAGTTTTCTAATAAAATATTTTTAAATTATTATTTCACGAATTAATGTAAGTACTTTTTTTCTCAATTTCGTTTGTGGTTAGCTTTCCGATAGATCAATCGTAGGATTAAATAACACGTGCGTCATAATTTTCTTTTTAATAGGATATCGAATTAACGAGAAGCCGTATTATTGTAATTATAGTATACAAAAGATCCAAGTGAAATTGTCAGATGATTTTACTTTCAAAATATACAGGGATATTCGGATGAAGTTCTGAAGGATTATGTTAATGTGTTAAGTCTATTTGGTATTGAGAGACACTCAATAAAACTAACAGATCAATGCCAAGTGTAAATTCTTTAATCGTACTTATTTATATGAGTACAGTATATTTAATTAATTGTTTACGACTGATTCACTATAAATTATGAACTTACAATAAAATGACTAAGGTAAGTTGACCAAATAAGGCCCACTTAATGTTTGTTAGTTGTTTTTTGATAAATAAAATCACGATATAAATCTGAAAACCACAGAGAAAATAAATCACATATTTAAATTTAATATGAGATTGTTAAATTTTGTTAAAAGTTTTATGAGTTGTTACTTTTTAGTCTTTAAAAAATAGTTGCTTCTGGGCCTAATTAGGAACACCATGTTCTTAATAAGGCCCACTTTTTAAATGTGACCATTATGCCTAATTGCACCAACAGATCTTCAGCTCCAGTTTAGCCCAGTTCAGCTTATGTCGCATTGACGTTCCACGTACGTCTTAAGCTTAAGGTCTATTGGTGCAACTATACATTAATCAAATTAAACAAAGGTGACATGTAGGACATTTATTTTGTAAAAAATAATAGGTACTTAAAATAATTATTGCAAACAGTCTGGACATATGAAAACTAAGTCTTTATCATCTGCTGAAAGTCCTACACACTCTTCATGGATATATCTTTTGCAGCTGTCACAAAGTCTCATATCCTTAACGACATCCTCATTGCAGACGAAACAATACCAACTATCTTTTCGTTCTTCTTTGTTTTTTGAGGTTTCAAGTGAGCTGTGTTTATTTTTCTCTTCTCCTTTTTTAGTTGTTTTTTGACTATTTTTCCGTTTGCCAAGTTTTTTTCCTTTTCTTGATTGGTTTTTAGGGTCATTTAAACCAGCTTCATCAAACAATGATTTTGTGACTTCCTGTGCTCGATAGTTCAGGGATTTCTTTCTAGCACCTTTGCGTTTTCCAGTTTCCAATTCTGGTGTTATTAACACTGCGTTAAAACTTACTGACATTTCGTTTTCTTCTTCTGAGCTGTCATGTACTGAAAATTCATTGTCAGAACCGTCAGAACTCTCAGAGCTATCTTGCGTATTTTTCTCCTTTAGAGCTTTTATTTTCTTTTTTCTGTCTGGAGTGGAGCTGCCAATAGGATTATTCGTTGCGGAAGTCGAAGCTGATGGAATAGCAGAATCTTCCGAGTCTAATTTATTTTCTGTTATTTCTGATGGGCAAAAAGCTATGTCAGGAATGACACTCGGATCATACGGGTATATTCCCGTAGCACGAAAACCTGAAATAACATTTGATGCTGTAGTTGCTTTTGGCCATACTTTTGAGAAAATTGTGCCAAACGAAAATTTATTGATCGTTCGATCTGGTTTATTTGTCCAGTAGGTGATAACTTCGTCGTCCCAGTAAGATTCGAAGGCTTTAAATACCGCCTTGTCCATAGGTTGCAGTTCATGTGTGCAATTACTTGGCAGGCAAAAAAGCGTAATTTCATGCGACTCGGCTTCATCAACAATACCTGCATCCAGATGGGACGATGCTCCGTCAAAAATAAGCAGTATTCTTCCTATTGGCTTGTACTTAGCAAAATGTTGTACCCACTTAATGAAAACTGGCGTAGTCATACTTCCTTTCTCGGTCATTTCAATAACTGTTCCAGCAGGAAGATTGTCATACCATTCATTCTTCTTTCTTTTTCCTTTGAACAAGATCATAGGTGGAATTATTTGTCCTACAGCATTTCCACAACCGACGATTGACACATTCTCAGCGTGCTCTTGCGAAATCAAATGAACTCGTTTGACACCTTTACGAGCATATACCTGTTGTGATTTATGAAGGTTTAGGCGGCAACCTTTCTCGTCAATATTAAAAATGCGTTGAGGGCTTTGCAGGATATCAAGCTTCAACATAACTTCGCGTAGCTTTTCAAAATAGTCATTGACTATGAATCTGTTTAATTTGGCGGCTCTAGCTGGATTCATGAATTGAGATTTTCTTTTAACTACTTCGGGATGTCGATTTAAAAAAAGTTTGAGCCATTTTCGACCAGCTAAGTTTTTATCGATAAAAGGTGCAGATATGCCATTTCTTTGGCAATATTCATGGACAGAACGTCTTATCACTGTTGATGTCAGAGGCATTCCAACGTCAGCTAGCCTAAAAATTCTTCCACACAACTCAGATTCTTGTTGGGGGGTTAAACATGAAGGGCGCCCAAGTTTCTTTTCCGCTTTTCCACTAAGCAAATGATTCCTAAGTGTTCGACGGGCAATATTAAATTCTTTGGCGGCTGTTCTTACTGACATCCCATTTTTAACTGCTTGCAAGGCCAAAGCCATTTGTTCTTCAGTCCATAAAGCTCTAGGCATCTTAAGCTTTTTAGTATTCTTTCTGAAACAAAGTTAAAAACTTATAAAACGTGTTATTGTAGTGGTCTTAACAAGGCCCACCCGTAGTCTTAATAAGGCCCACCCGGGCCTTATTAGCAATACTGTAGGTGATCAATGTTTTTAGAAATTACCATTATTTACGTTTTAATAAACATAAGGTAATTCAGGTACTATGAAAGTACAACTAATAAGTACACAAATGTCATGCAAAATAAAAAAAATCGCACTCATAATCGTATTAAATTACAAAAGCATACTAACCTCAATATTAGATTGGATGTTTACCCATTGACCACTGTAAACGAATGATCATATAAAAGCGACAGTTCGCGTCGCTGCTCAACTTAGTGTAACAATTTGCACCTAGATGGCTCTACTGCATCTGTACATTGCAGCATACTGCCATTATTTGTTTATCCTGAGGAATATGGGCGAGTGGGCTTTATTAGGAACCGGGCTTTATTTGGCGAACATACCTTATAGCAGGATAAAAGTGCGGAACTAAAATATTTTCTATACAAAATGGTTAGAATTTCTGCGAAATGATGAATGAATATTGTATAAACCTTCTACTATCAATAGAAATATATAACATTTATTTCAGTATCTCTACTTCATCAGCCGTTTGAGCTGATTCCAATTCAAACCGAAAACAACTAATGTCTCCAAAATATTCCCACTTTTGAGTGGTTCGAGCACAGAGGTTACCAATTCACGAATCACGAACTTATTTATGAATTACTTATTGACAACAGCGAAGAGTGTAATGCTATAGACTGATTTTTCGATTTCCGATAAAAATTTAAGGTGTAAGACCTCTACAAATACTTATTTTTTCTTCTGCTTCTCAAATAACCCTAAAGTAAACATAAACATTACAGAACGGGATATTATAGAAAAATCGTGCGGTAAAATCAAAAACCATAATATTTCATCTAACCTTCTCGATGTCAGACTTGAACTACAAACCACACTCACGAGGATCGTTACCGTTCTAGCTGAAGAAAAATATTAAGTGTGTCATTGAAATATTTATAAGCAATTTATAGGCCTTATTTGGCGGTAGCTCCACTAAACGCGTTACCAAATTCGTCAAATGCCGAAGAAACCGGTCGATGGTTGGTACTGAAATCGAAATCTACTTGCAGTGACATTTTTCATTGTTGTAACTTTTATAATTACTATAGAATAAGAATTATCTACAGAAGGGCTCGGGTGAAGATAATGGTAAGTCACATTTCTACAAATGTTCAGAAATTGAACTTAAAAGTTTACCGATGGCGATTGATTGCTCTGTTGCAATGACATTTGTCATAGCAGTATTTTCACATGTATACTCGTTAATCTTCTAGATACCATTTTTTACGTTTATTGAATTGCACATAGGATATAAAAATGAAACAAATATACTAAAAAATGTTATTAGAAATAAACACAAGAAACAATAATAGAAATAAGAAAAATATTACAGGAACTTTGCAAATAATGGCCTGTAAAACTCGTGATAAACGTTGGGAATCCAATCCAAACACGAAAGTACATGTTCAAGTTCACTATGTTCAATACCAAGCCGTGTAGCATATTTTTTGTGAAGATCTCGAATAAAATGTTCTTGTAGGATCCCAGTTCTTCCTCTTTTTTGAATTGGGTATGAATTAAACTCACCATTATTGTATGTATCAGCGATTTCGATTTGTTCAAAGTTCTCAGCAGAGAAGCGCATTCGCACAGCATTTCTAATACTACATGGATTAGCCGGTGTAGACTTGGTTGTACAAAATAGTTTTCTCATTTCAGACACTTTTAAAAAATCTTCTTGATTCATCTTGTAAACGATAAATGGATTTTTCTTTTGACATGTTCTTAGTATGTTTTCCCACTCAGCTGGAGAATATACATATTGACAATGAGCTCGTACGTATTTTTCTACAACAGCAAAATCTCTGTTTGATGATAACATGTGTGTGTCCGACCTGTGGAAAAATATGTATTATTTCCTTAAAATTTCCCAGAGCTAGTAAACGAAGCCACACTCCAACCAAAGACCAGTTTTTATTTTGGCCGATGTAGTTATCAGAGATAGCTATTGGACGTATGTCCGTTAATATTGTGGATCTGGAAGTGTTTAAGCAGACAGCTTCCGATCTCGTCTACACCTCTAGCAGCGGTTGACTCATCCCACAAATAAAGTATCCCTGTGAGGGATACAACGAGTGTATACCCAGCATTATAAGAAAACAGTTTCTTTTTATAAAATGTAGGACCAGTAGACAATTTGGGGGTTGGAAGTGCTTGTTGAAGGTCAAATGTTATTGCATATGTTTCATTGCTCTCTTGTGTTTTTTTTTGTTGCATTTTTTATCGCGTCTTGTCCAGCTTTAGCCTTCCTGTGATGCAGCTTTTGCTTCAATTTTAACGCTTGAATTTGTTCGTCCATTTCTTTGTATTGTAGCCACTAACATAGATTGAATCACATATATGGCACCGCATCGGATGTAGGTGATTTGAATTTAATATTAAAATCGTCAGTAAATACTCCTCGAAACTTCGAAAGCTTTGAACACAATTTTCTGAAAATACAGATCACTTGTAGATCCTTAACCTCCTTGGTGAATATTGTGAATGTCATGTATTCCAAGAAATGGAGCAAAGGTCACGTTTTATTGATAATTGAATTAAAAAATTAATTAAACCAAGTCATATAAACTTATTTGCTCATTTTTATCGCTTGATTATTGTAAAATTAATAGTAACTGTTTTAATTGGTATAATCATCGAATTATCTGTTATATTTCAGCGGTAACTTATATTTCTATTTGTTTTTTATAACTTTATGACCAATAAAATCAAATCGTGTGTTAGTTCACGATGTTAGATTTTTAATGAAATGAAAGTGATGTTTTTGCTTTCTGTTTGTCGAATATTATGGTTATTTGTGATTTGCTCGATTAATTCACTATCCAATTCCTGTATTTCCCCCTTTCCTAGTAGTAAAATTTCTTAAAATCTGATGCATTATTGATCGAACAGATCTAAAGTCTGATACACTTTAATAGATTTACAAACTCAAATATATACACTTGCGATCAAAAAAATCGACTCCAAAAGTAAAATAAGTTGTTATTATTTAGTAATATTTTTTTTCCCTGCGCTGTTTGGCCAGTGCATATCCACATGTAATGTAAAATTAAAAGTAAAATATCGTGAACAGAAGTAATTTTTATTGCAATGACACCAATATTTATAAAGTTGAACGTAACAAAGATAACTTAATATTGTATGTGAGAAAACATGTTATGAATGAAAGTCATTATGTAATGAGTAAGTAATTTAACATAAAACATTAAAATTATATTGAATATTTCCTCCTGAGTTTTATTACACTTTCCATGCGATCTCTTAAGGTCCTTCTTAAGTTTCTGACTGATTCCTGAGGAATCGCTTCCCACTCTTCATCCAATGCAGTTGTTAGCTACGCCACTGTCATTGGTGCTGGATTACAGACCCAATCCCTGCGTTTAAGTTCATCCCATGGGTGCTCGATGGGATTCATATCCGGACTCAATGGAGGCCAATCCATTGTTGTTATATTGGTGTCGGCCAGGTAATCTTTCGTAATCCGCGTTGTGTAACATCGAGGGTTATCATGCATTAGCATGAAGCCGTCGCCTATGTAGCAGGCATAAGGAACAACATAATCTTGGAGAATATCCGTAATGTAACGATTCGCTGTCAAACCCCCACCGCGACCACCACCTGGCACGAACACAAGCTCTGTTTTTCCTTTTATAGATATACCATCTCAAAACATACACGAACCACCTCCTTAGCCCACTGTTTCGGCACCGCAGCACTAAACAAATCGTTTTCCGATCCTCAGATAGACGCGTCGTCTTGTCATTGTTATACAAGCCCATTTGACCCTCATCAGAGAATAAAAATCTGCTCAATTGGCCAAAGTCCCAATGGACGTGTTCTCGGGCAAACTGAAGTCGAGCTTGTTTCTGACGTGCGTTCAATTTGGGCCCTGTGTTAGTTCGTCTGGGAGTCGAAGTGGCAGCCTTAAGTCTTCTTGCAACTGTCAACTGAGTGACAATGACACCTCGTACGTTCCTCGTTAAGTATTGTTGAAGCTTAACTCATGTCGCGTGCCAATTCCGAAAGGCACTCAGGACAATGAATAGATCCTCCCTCTCTCGTTACACGTGGCCGACCCGAACCTTGTCGTCGACTGTAGCTACCGGTCTCCTGATATCGACGGTAAGCTTTTAAGACTACAGACTGCGTCAAAAGTAGGCGAACGGCGACAGTCTTTTGACTATAGCCCTCTCGTAATAAACAATTACCTGGGCTGCCTTCACTGGTGAAGTATCCATTTATAAAATATTCACTTAGTGCACTTTGAAGTGTACACACAGATCAAGGTTTGAAAACCGACTGAAAAAACCACCCGCAAACTGATAGAGGCCTACATTGTGTTGAACATGCTCGTTACAATGTTTGTTGCATTCCTTGTGCCATAAAGAAGTTGGAAAATTTTACAATACGTTGCCAATTTGCATACAACAAAAATTTTTTGGGTGCTCTATAATAGACATTATCTTTTTGCATTAGTTGTTTTGATTCAAAGTAACACAACATAAAATTACTAAGCATAAAACCAATTTATCGAGTGCGTCGATTTTTTTGCTCGCAAGTGTATATACATAATTTAACGTAGGTAAAAAGTCGATACCGCAACAAGGATGAAAGTAACAACTGTAGATATGTGTATCAAACGTACTCAGTTTCTGGGTTGGACCGCGTTGGATTTTGCTACATCGAGCTTTCGATTCTCTCTAAGGAATCTTTATCAGGACTTCTGGAGTCTTATTAGTTCCCATATCACTGTGTTAGTACGACTTCATTGTTGACCGCACTATTGCTTCTTCTATAAATGCATTTTTTGTTAATTGTAGGGTTTGAGAAAGGATATTTCTGTCTTAAAAAGGGAAATAAACATAAATTGTCGAGAATATTCCCGTTTATAATCTTGTAACCCTCTTCTGGGTTTGAAACAATTTTGATTTACTGTTTTTGATATAATACATACGTCATTACTGAAAAAAAGTTGCATACTATAGGAGCTGGTGTAGAAACTGTGCTTTTCAGTTGTATTGTAATTGAAAATTGTAAGGGATGCTACGAGAGGTTGTTACAGCGAGCACCTTATGAGAAGGACCAGTCTCGTTTTGCAGTGAGATTAGGAAACCGCAAAACAACCAATTTTCCCCTATTTTGGGAAAAGCTTTAGGAATTAGACGAAGAAGGGAATCGTAGCCGAAATTCAAGGGCATCTAAAGATTCTAAAATGTATATGAAGGGTAGCTGATGAAAAATCCGTGCAGACTATAGCTGATTTTGCTTTGTTTTTTTTTAATCTCAAAAAGAGAAAACAATATTTTTATTCCTATAAAATGTTTCTTACACATATTAGAGAAAAATGGTTTAAATAAAAATTGTAGATCATATAAAGTTCTTTCATTTTTAGAGTTTCCAAATTAGAATTCATAATCAATTGACCGAGATAATTGCAAAAACCCTTGTTTTTGCAGTAATTTATAAATGTTTATAACTTTGTTTTTTGCATAATGGCATGCAATATAACTACTCAAAATTTTGGCAGTTAATGAGTTATTAAAGTGTACTAAATTTAAAACAGATCGACCAAATAATTTATAAGTTATTCAATTTGTTTCTCCCAAAAAGCGATTATTTAAACAACCGTACTTGCCCAAACAGTCACTCTAGAGGTATTCTGTAAATCGCAATCGATTTTTTTAAGGCTTCATTCATAATTAAGGTATATTAAAAAAACATTTTATTCATTTTTTTATTAAAAAAAGTTTGAAAAAGGGCTTTAGCTCATAAACATTTGTAATAACTTTGACATTTTTTATGCTACACGCTCTTAAGCAGACACAATAAAAAGCTGGTGGGAAAACGCACTTTCCAAAAAAAACAGAACCTTTTATATTGATCGCCGAGATTTTGAAGCGAAAATTGCCCCCTCCGCTTTTCCGTGGTGGTATTTTACGAGTACCATTACTGTAACTGTTTATAACTTTTTGTTTCTTCACTGTATGCCATTTATAAGTTGGATCATAAAATTTTTCTTCAGAATGTATAAGAAACCTCTCATATACCTTTTAGATTCTTCAAATATCTGTATAAGATTTTTTCAGATTTTCTCTTGTGTCATGTCTTATTGTAAGAAATTACCTACCCTACCAAATTGGGACATAAACGCAGGAAAAACTTCGATTGGGTTGGTCGAAGCCCCGAGAGTAGATATGGGTTAATTCTTGCGAAGACCCAGACCTCCCTATGGTGACACTTGCTTAATTGGGGTAGTTGTAGTTGGCCGGTAGACGAAATTTTTTATTTTTGGATTTCTGGTTTCGTATACTTACAAAGACCGAGAAATAAATTCTTAGACTATGTTGGTTTGTAGAATTTTGAACGCAGATTATGTTATTTGTGAAATTCCTTTTGCTATAGGTTGTTCTTTCGATTATTGTTGTAATACTTGAGATATTAGCGATTTTTCCTTACGAAAATCGTACCTTATGTAGTTTTGTATTCGCATTATTCGATGTTCAATATACATATATTATATATATATATAATATATATATAATATATAATATATATATATATATATAATATCGCAAAAAGGAGTACGACCGTCTATCCAATATAAATAAGGATCACTCAGATGAGTGGTGGGTTCAATCGGTCAACTAGGTGGAGAAATAAAAGACAAAGTTGATACTACTTCATCTATTTTGAAGACGTTTCGCTATCGAATTCTGATAGCATCATCAGTTCATCTAAAAATTTATTTACATTAGAGTACCACACATTCATGAAGAAGATGTTAAATAGTTACCTTTTTTAAGGTAAACATCTTCTTCATGAATGTGTGGTACTCTAATGTAAATAAATTTTTAGATGAACTGATGATGCTATCAGAATTCGATAGCGAAACGTCTTCAAAATAGATGAAGTAGTATCAACTTTGTCTTTTATTTCTCCACCTAGTTGACCGATTGAACCCACCACTCATCTGAGTGATCCTTATTTATATATATATATATATATATATATATATATATATATATATATATTATATTTAGGTTATCGAATGCAGAGGTTTTGTAAATGTGAATGGGAGTTTCAGAACATGTTCTACTTTTTCCCATAAGTAAACCTAGGAGATCTCCTCTATTTTATACCCTATCTGAATTGACTAAGTTCTGTGATCTAGCCATAGATCTTTGCGTACCAAATTATTTTTTAGTTTATATGGCAGATTAAGAGGGCAACTTCTTTTATTATTATATTATTTAGTAAATCAAATAAGAATGAGCTGAACTGAACATTATACCTCTTAAATTTTCTGGCTTTTTTGGCCCTTCTTAAAGAGAGGTGTAGTGACAAGTTTAGGGTCTACCGTTTTTACTATTTCGATGAATATAATGTGTTTACATATGTCTAATCCTAAAAATAAATAACTTGAAACATACTTATAGTGTTTCAATCACCGGCTAGTGGATCTTTACTTGGGTTACGAGAATACAAATTTTGGTTCGATAATCTCACAGTATGTTGTTCCAACTGCCGATCCTATTTGCGCAAGTTTATTACTTCAAATATCTGCTCCACATAGAACTATCTTATAACGAGCTGATGAATTGGTAAAACTATTTCGTCCTGTGAGTTGTATAACGAACATCTCATGAACCAAATAATATTAACAGTTTTTTTTCAATGATGAACTCAAACCAAACGTTCCGGATCACGATTCAGCATTTAGCTCTTACTATACTAACCTCTAGTCCTAGAAAACCAGCCGTTGTTTTATTAGAGTCATCAAAACAAATTTTTAGGTCAATTCTATAAATTGTTGTCGGTTCAATAGTTCTGATTATTGTATAGATAAGAG
Organism: Diabrotica balteata; assembly: GCA_918026665.1. NCBI lineage: Eukaryota > Metazoa > Arthropoda > Insecta > Coleoptera > Chrysomelidae > Diabrotica > Diabrotica balteata. Next base: position 188,639,942 of record OU898276.1, read on the forward strand.
GTTCACTATATGTAAATGATTAATTACAGCGATAGATACAAGATTAATAGAGAAATTGTTATCGATATATGGGGTGATTGTGAATTGATGGAAAGCCATGGAAAACGTGGTAGTTTTCAACTAAAACTCTTAATATAATGATATACACAGCAGCAAAGCAATGATTCAAATGTTTAAGGGAAGAGACATAAAATCAAATGGTAAATATACATTCTGAAATTATCAATTTAATTTTTTTGATTGGTGCGCAAAATTACCCATCAATTGGGCATATTTTACGCAAATTATAAAAATTATACAGTTTGATTTTTTTATTACAAAACATTTATGATTTAAACTGAGTATTTGTTAAACACATAAGTCACATATATAGTCCTTCGAACTTTATCTCGCAGTGCAAGTGGCATGGGCCCAACCCAAACAAGATGCACATTGATACCAAAATTCTCTGTCTTTCCTGAATTCTCCAGATATGAGGCATATATTCTCTTTGCTAGTCGATCCGCATCCTCTAAGTTCATCATCATCACAGATGTCTTTCTCGTCATATTCGGATTCTTCCGGTTTACTTTCTTGAAATTTAATCTTCTTAACATAGGTTGATTTTTTGCCTCTTTGCCAAACATTTTTCTTTTTGTAGAAACTATCATCTTCTCGTTTCTCTCTTTCCTCTTCAAGTCAACTTCTTCGAGAACATTCTTCATCGATGTGGATGTCAGGATTTCAGATCGTTTCTTTGTACACATGCTAGTTTTTTTCTGTATTCAAACGAGATAATGATCACAACTTATATCGCTCAATATCTCTAGCATCTTGTGTTCTTACAATTCTTAAGAGACCAATTCAAAATAGATTAGAATATAGGTTAGAATTCAGTGATATTCTCCCAAACTCCCAATTTGGATTTCGTAAATTCAAGTCTACCCAAAATGCTATACCTGCTCTAGATTCATCGTGCAAGTCAACTTTACGAAAAATTTAGATATCCTGGAACATAAGCTATTGTTAGTTGGGATACTAACTGCAATATCTTTTTTTTTTGAAAACCTTATACGCAGATAGTACTTAGGTAGTATTTTAAGTCCACTTACATATATATATATATATATATATATATATATATATATATATTATATATATATTATACATACAGATTGAACCAAATTAAAACGGAACATACAATTTAATACATGTCTGTTTGAACTGCATTTGAAATAGTGGACCAATATAAAACTTGGACAAAAATAAATCCATACCTGGGTATAGACATTGTATAAAATATCGTTCAACTATCTGTCTCACAACAATGTTGTTTGCGTAAGACGGGTTTGTCTAAGGTAACGATAATAGTTCAGGAAATGAAACTCGAAAAAAGTTAAAACCGCGCAATTTTTTCGTCCTGCATGTATCCAATTGAAATTTTAACAGAAGGTAGGTGATAGCCCAAGGATCAAAATCTATATCGAACCGAAGTGCGCTGAAGGGTTTTAGGGCTGAAAACTACCCCTAATTGTCAAAAATTCTAAAATAACATATTAAATCTGAATATGGGTAAGATTTGGTTTTAATTAGTTAAATAATGATTATTTTATACTTTTGAATAGAGTTCCATCATATTTCAACCCTTAAAAAGCAACCCTTGTTAGAGATTAATGTAAAAAAATTACTAATTCTAAAAAAATGATTTCGCCTTGGATCGATTTGGATAAAAATTTGGATTTAAGCTCAATTTACCCGCTGCTTCATAGTTTATGTCATGTCGACGAACCCTGATTGTTTCTTAGGGGTGAAAACTACCCGTAATTGTCAAAAATTATAAAATAACATATTAAACCTGAATATGGGTAAAATTTGATTTGAATTAATGAAATAATGATAGTTTCGTGCTTTTGAATAAAGTTCCATCATATTTCAACCCTTAAAAAGCGACCCTTATTAGAGATTAATATAAAAAAATTAGTAATGCGAAGAAAATGATTTCACCTTGGAACGATTTGCATAAAAATTTGGAATTAAGCTCAACTCACCCTCTGCTTTATAGTTTATGTCATTCCGATGAACCCTGATTGTTCTTAGGGGTGAAAACTACCCCTAATTTTCAAAAATTGTAAAATAATATTATAAATCTTAAGATGAGTGAAATTTGGTTTGGATTAGTTAAATAGTGATTTTTTTATACTTTAAAATACAAATTCATACATTTTCAACCCTTAAAAATCAATTGTTATGAGTGCTATAGGTGAAAACAATTTTTTGCGAAAATTTTGCAACTTTTCAACTTTTGAAAATCACCCTTTACAACATTGCAGTTTTTATAAACTAATTTATAAGATATAAATTGAAAAAAGTAGAATTAAATACAAAAAAATGTATCAACATAAAAAGGCACCATATATTCTTATACATTTACATAAATAATGGAATTGGATTACTAATGGAATTTTCCGGAAAAAAATTCACTGGTTTTTTTAACGTATTTCCTTTAATTTTTAACGATAGAGTGTTTCTTCAAAAACGATTTGTAGAGGTTTTTAAGAGCTACAAGATCTGTGAATTAAATCTTTTTGGAACCCTTGGTTTTTAAATGGGGTGAGTTTAAAGGGCTCGAAAAAGATGGTGCTTGATCGTAAATCGATGCTTTAAACGGCTATATCTCGCCAAATATTCATTGTACAACAAATCTAAATGAAGGATAATTTTAGTCATTAAAAAAGCTACAATTTGGTAATTTGTATTTTTTTCATATATTCAGTATTTTCGGGCATATTTAAAAAAAGAAGGGTAAAAAATATGAAATTGTAAATCGTTTCTCGCTTTAAGCTGTACTTTTTCTAACACAAAGCATTTTAAATGGGTCAAACTTCTTGGACGTATTAACAATACATGTACAAAGGGAATTTCAGAAGGGTGAAGATCGATTTTAATTATGAGGGTGGTTAGGGGGTTATTTTCATCGATTTTTTCGTAAAAAATGAGGTATTGACCTTATTTTCATCATAACTCACTCAATTTTTGAGCTAGAGTCTTTTTTATGATAGGTCTATTTATGCTCTTTAAAAAAGGTTTTGTGAGTTTTCTTCCAAAAATGCATCATTTTCCCGATATTTGATTTTGAATCTTTCAAATTTGGCATTTGAAGAAAACCGCTGAACATTGATAGGCCGTATTTCGGTTCCTATTATATCGCAAAAACATTTTAAAAAATGAATTGTATTTGTCTTTTTAAAAGCTACAAATTTTTTCTCTACAATTTTTTTGATAAAATGTACCATTTTCGAATTATTCGCGAAAAATCGATTCAAAACGTGGATTTTTTCGTCTAAAAGTTATTACTTTCAATCGCGAATAACTTGAAAAATATCATTTTATAAAAAAAATGTATAGCACAATTTTTGTTTAGATCACTTTTAATCGAAACCTGTAGTTAAAACGTAAAAAAAATTTTCACCCCGGAGATGGGGTGGCAACCACCCCCTAGGCTTTGGCGCACTTTGGTTCGATATAGATTTTGATCCTTAGGCTATTACCTACCTTCTGTTAAATTTCAAGTCAATCCACGGAGCACGAAAAAATTGCGAGGTGAAATGCTTCATTTCCTGGACTATAACTGGTTTGACAGCATAAATCGTAGATTTATGTGTAGCTTTCAATTTTTATGAGTTCAGAATCTAGCAGCCCGCTGACGTATTGGATTTTTATAATATAATTATTTGACAATCTTTTGTTGGCCAACCACTTACAGCAGAATTGAGCCGAAATACATTATATTCCTATGTTCCGAATTTATTTCGTTCAATCTGTATATTATATAATATATATTTCGAAAAGATTGTAACAAATAACACAAAAATACCCCAATTTGAAATTAATGTCGTATTTTATTCAACAGACGAATCAATTGATCTTTCCAAGCATAATTTAATATCATCTATTTCATGAAATACAGATATCTGCTTTTTTCTAGAAAACAGAATTTCCGAAGAATATATATCTAAATTGGGGTCAATTCAAATTTCCAATTAAAAACTGTGTCAGATATCTTGGTACTTATTTGTACATAACACTTTTATGGAAAGATCATATACATGTCATCAAAAAACCCGAAAATGCTCTGAATATTCTAAAAGCTATTTCTGAAACAAACTGGGGTACAAATCCCAATATTAGTTTAATGTTTTATCCATCTATAATACGACCAATTTTTGATTATAGCTACTACTTGTACAAAAACATCGATCACACATTATAAAAATTAAGGTACAGGAAATAAACTGTGCCTTGGGTATCTTAAATCAACACCAATCAACGTAATGGATTTTGAAGCAATTATACCTCCATTAAATTTGCAGAGGCAGTATCTCAGCGACAAATATGTAGCTCATCCCGTAGCCTCGTAGCATTAGCAGACATCCAAAATATAGACGATTTAGCTATCTTAGATTTTACTGAAAGATACTGGTTCAAGAACAGATCTCCACTTCTCGCGGAAAGCTACAAAAATCTTTCGAACTATAAATAGACTCCATTATGTAAGTCATAGTAGGCTGTCTAGTAGCTGCCATGTCCAAGTAGCTGCCTTACCGAGCGAACGGACGAAGACAATAGAGCCCTGGTTCCTGCCTGTCGTAAGAGACGACTAATGGGTTGGGATGAGAGGCGGAGATGTAAGACGAAAGCATGAGGTGATCTGTTTTACTTCAATAAATGTAACTACAATAACGTGGCCATCATTTGAGGTGTCAGTAGTCGGTATGGGGGCTTCTAGAAGCGAGACGAGATCATTAGTCGTACTGGTCTGCGCTCTTAGTATCCGAGACGAGCTCACGTAGGATCACTCTACTATCATTCCATATCATTTCTATGTGGAGGTCTGCAAGTGGACTCTGTCCACTTTGGAGATGACTGGTAGAGGAGTAGGCTCTTCGGGTGACCTATACAACTTGCGAGATCGGGTCACTCCACGGACGGGGGAATCTTCGCATGTTGAGACGGATTCCTTGAGTGGGTATAGGGTTTGAATTTTCTTGGGTTTTTCAGGCTTCGAATCCCGTCCGTTGCGCACAACTCGTGTCAACACGAGAGGCGTACGGCAGGTCTAAGCCTAGGCCAGAATATCGCATATAGAAAGATCGAGATTTAACAAATATCTTATTAGAGTGTATAAAACAACAAGAAAATATTGCATGCAAAAATTTTAACTCAAAATAAAGTTAATGTAAAAAACAAGACAAAAAATTAAAAATAAACCGAGTTAAAACCGAAACTTCAAAAAAATCTCATAAAAAAAATAGGAGAATTGTGTAGATCTGTGAATATGTTACAAAATAGTTTGGTCAGTACATAAAAGAATATGCCAAGTACATAAAAGAATGTCATCATTATCTTCGTAATAATACTTATAACCTTAATACAGTAATTTAATCACTTTCACAGATTTGTGTTGTCAAATGATTTGCCACCATGCCTTCGTTTGACTTCCTAGACTTCTCTTCTAATATTTTAATTTTAATTTTATTATTTTTGTTACCATATGTATACAATTAAGTATTTTTTAAGGCCCCACATTCATTGGCGTACATCGTAGCGAATATTTAAAGAGCATAAGAATTTTTCTGTCACTACACAACTACACTATTATTTCTATTATGTCTTATTTCTATACACTATTATTTCTTATTTTGCAGTTTAGCAAGTAATGAGTGAAATTATATGGTTGAGTATTTTGTGTAATTTTCTGTTTGTAAGCTGTGTCAATAAAATTATAACAAATTGATAGTTATATGACTGGTCTATAACCAGTCTATGAATAATTATTCCATAATTTTGACATTTCTCCATGTTTGACAGAAGCAATGGTATAGGTTATTATACCTATCATTACATATCACCATATCATCAATCCCCATAATGTAAAATTCTTAATGCAATCGGTATAATATGCAGAAATTCTAGTTAGTCTTGTTTGGATACCCACAAAAACAAACATTTTTCAGTAGATGCCTTACAGGTCTCAAATTCCTAGACCGACAAGACGTAAGTCATATCTCTTTTTTCAAGTCAGAGAACTAAGGATTCCTTTTAATATTTCAGATGAGCTTCTGGACTCCGAAAATCACGTCTACAACGACAGGATCGCCGAGTTGGAGCGCAAGGTGAGCGAACAGCAAGATGAACTTGTTTGCCTCAAAGCGACACTTGCCGAGGCACTGCGCAGACTCAACAGTCTCGAAGTAACTCATCATTCTTCGAGAATACCGCAGATTCCATCGGCTTCATCGACGCCTACCCGGTTAAATAACACTAACAAAGATGATTATAATAAACAGAGCTATTCTACTTCCAAGTTGGAGAGCCAGAGGAAGACTTTTGTGGGATCTTCTTTACCCCAAAGAAAGCAAGTTCATTATCGCTCTACAGGTAAGATATTTTGTTGTTTTTTCTGTCCTGCACCTTTTTTTCCCTCCATTTTCCTTACTATAAATATGCTTTCCTGCTTTATTTTTCTAAAGGCATTTGTATCTTAAATTATACGAGGATCTAGATGTACTAGGTCTTTCTTCAGGTAGCCTGCACAGCGACAGTCATAGCTCGAGTAGCGTGAGTCCCATACCTTCGCCTTCTCCCAGAGCTACACCACAACCTTTGAGTACACTCAAAAGAACCACGAGTTCCAGCTCTAGGTCATCTACTAGCAGTTCTTCGTTACACAAAAGATGGAGCTCCACGGGGGACTTTAATCAAGTCAATCAAAATGGTATGGTTTCAAAGTAAGTATTCTTTTAACTATTTAGTTAGCAAATTCTCAGTTTGTATCATATTAATAATGGGAAAAAGTATGGCTTCTTCTTTTCAATGGTCTAATTAATACTTTGTCAAGTATTTATATGGTCAAAATTGGGAACAGTTTATTGACAAAACACAGGTATACCTAGTTGATTCACTCAACTTTTGGAATATTTTGAGAGAATCATTGGCGGAAACTTGTAATGAGATGATATTCATTTTTTTGATTAAAAACTTTCTATTTGTAAATAGTAATATATAAACGACTTTAAATCTTTGTTTTAATTCACGCAGTTTTGTTTTCTTAATAAGCTTAATGAATAATGTTCATGAATACGTTTTTACTCAAGTTACCATTAATATTGGCTATGAGCGCTTGTGCTTAGTTGTATAGTAACTTTTAGTTACTATCATTCAAAGACAAAATTTATTCAACGTAGCAAAAAATTTACCACTAATCAATTTACTAGACAGTTGGGCCTGGTTTCAGTGAACAAAGTATAGGTTTTATACATAATTCTATATAGTCTCGCCTATTTAAATGGCAAACAAACATCCCTATCAAATTTGAAGTTATGCATAAGATGTCCTGACGTACATGATATACAAGTAGATCTGCTGGATCTTTGCACATTGTCATCATTCGTATTTAGGAAATAAACCAAAACAGGTGGGCCAAACTTACGTCGGCTATAAAATTAGAAAATATCTATTAACACAATGGACGTTTTTATACATCTCTTTTATTTAATTTATTTCATTTTGAAAACTGGTTATACATTTATGAAGACCGTGTTTTTACCTTGTTTAGGCTATGGCGCCTCTTCAAGGGTGGGTTTTTTTATTGGGGAAACGTAAATTTGTATACTGCCGCTCTTCGAAACTAAGTGGTGGCTGTAAAGCAGTAGTAGGATGAGACCACATTCCTCATACACCCAGGACAGTTTGTTGCTTTCCAAAGAGCTCATTACGTGACCCCACTGCAATGTATTAAAAGCATTTCGGACGTCAAGAGAATCAGGATGACCCTTCGATGATCAGTCCCAATCCACTGTACTTTTACCTTGGCAGAAACCATATTGTCTCACGAGACAGGACTCCAGACATCACAATTACCTCCTCAAAACGTGCACTTAGCATTCTCTCATACAACTTTTCGATACAAGGAAGAAGGCACATTTTTCCAAGAAGTCAATGAAAAGGGTACCCCTATTCATTGCCGAGATATAGCTATGGCTATGTTAGCTTTACCGTTACACTAGAAAACGATGTCAAAACAAAATTTTCAAATGCCAATAGGTGAATCAATTACCGACCATCGTCCTATGGTTGTCTTTTTTCGGTGTATGCTGTTGTGTATGGACAGGCGGCTTAGGCTTAAGTTCGTCGTTTTAGTTTTTGCGAGTAGGAAAGACATGCAAAAATAAAATTAATTCTACAATGAAAAAAAAAAAGGATTTCCTGGCTGAAAAATCTACGTACTTTGTTGAACACAACAACCACAAATCTTTTTAGAGCACCAGTTTACAGAATACAGATTGCCATGATGGTCGCCAACACCGAAACGGATAGGCAATACAAGGTGTTCCTGAGCTGTATATACATATAAGTACATAGGTACATAAAATATGTACTTCAGGAAATGTTTTATTACTTAACTAAAATTGCTTAAGATCGCGTAATAACTTCGAATTTTACAGAGGTGTTTGCAATATAAATTGGTAACACTATATGTTTACTGTTAACTTTTTAATTATTTGTCATAAATTTGTAAATACAATTTTCAAAGCCAAAAACTACTAATGAGAACGTAATATAATATTAAAAACACTTAAAATTAATTTTATAGAAATTTTTTTATAGTTTTAAGTTTCAGAGTTTACGACAACTAATTTGCATGTTATTAGTATCTTAACCAAACATATTCCGTATCTGAATGAAGTCCTGAACTTTTTGTGTTGTAAAGTGAATATATTTTACTTGGGTAATAAAAATATAAAAAAATTAAGAACAGTCTTATTGTAGATTAACAAATTAGCTATAAATGCTTTTATGGCATAAACATTTGCTGTAGAAAATATTTTATTAAACAATTAGGTTTTTTATATTCAAAAATAGGAATAAAATCAAAAAATTTTACCCACGTTAATCCCCCCAAAATGAACTAACGGGATACTTACAACATTTCACACCGAATTTTATGAATTTTTGTACAGTGTAAGCTTGTTTATGTATAGCTGTCGAGTTTTGCGGTAGAAATTTGTAGCAGGACCCCATCAAGAAGAATACTGTCACATGCTATGATTTTTCTGACTTACATTCTCAAGTTAAAGTTGATTTCATGTAATCTTACAATAAAGTCGTCCCAGGAACGCAACTCAGCAATATTGGCAATATCATTTTAAAGTCGTGTCATAGACGGGAGATGGTTATTGATCACTGGTTTTCATAAGACATCTAACTGTCACTTATGCCTCCACATGCCACACCCCTGGCAACTGCATTGGTCTGCAGACTAAACTAAGTGACGGTAGCCAGATATGGCGAAAATTTCACCTAGCGGTTGCCGGTATAAGCAATCGCCCACTTACTGACCAATGGCTTTGGGCTGTAAGCGGAGATGAGTTGGAAAGTGGTAGGGCACCTTTTGTCCTGGGGTTGAGAACCAACACGTCTTGGTTAACGGCATAAGGATTTAAAAGACAAGGGGCAACCAATACAAGTAAATATGGATATCCCTCGTGCAATCATCATGGTGTTAGAAACCAGCAACGGCGAGACTGACCATGGCCCTTCGAAAGCCGTGATCCAGCAGATAAGGAGGATAAGAGGAGAAAAAGACGAACCCCCTCAGGTCGTTAATAGCGAATTATTTGTCAGAAGAACGGTGGCTAGAGAATAAGACTGTATAACACTAAAATTAAAATCTGGAATGTTCAAAGCATGTTTCAGCTTGGTAAGATGCAGAATATGATTCAAAAAATGAATAAGTTCAATATTGATATACTGGGTATCAGTGAGACCAGGTGATCCAACTTAGCTTGTTTCTTAACGAATCCACAATGTGTTATTTCGGTAGTGAAAACAACCAACACAGACACGGCGTAGCAGTAATAGTTAATAAAATATCTAATCGAGCAGTGAGAAGCTTTTTCCCATCTCAGAAAGAGTATAGACTAAAAGGATCGACTAAAACAATGTCTACTGGAATCGTGTAAAGAGGAATGGATGAAGGACGAGATACTCAATATAATGAAATGTCGGGGATAGTGTAAGAACAAAGAGATCAATAAATACAGAAAGATTAACTACGATATCAGGAAGATGATACAGTGTGCAAAAGAAAACTTTGAGGAGAAATTTGAGGAGCTTCAAAAAGATACGATCTTTTTAATCTACACTTTAAATTTGAAGCAATGGAACAACTAAGAAAACAAAATCTCAATGGTGTAGTTCAGGGGTCGTATTTTCGAAATTCAATCGAATTTTTTCGTATGCGACCTAACTCGAATGAAAAATTTCGTATACGAATCTGAATGTGTTTTTTAAACGTCCTTCGAAATATTATACATATACGAGAAGAATTTACCTGAAAACATTGCAAATTTGAACAATCAAAACTCAAATAATAAAAATAGAAGAAAAATTGACAGTTTTACTTAACCTATTTTATGTTAATTTTGTTATTCACAAAATTCGAAAATTCAAACAATTCGTTTTTTGTAAATTAGCTGAAAGGAGTAAAAAGAGTATGGAATGTGGTGGTTCAGTGCCGGCCGAACAAAAAAAGAACCACTTAAGTCTATCAATTCCATTGTGAGAGGCTTTATTAATCTGTACAATTTTTGAAATTGTACATCAGAATAGTCCTTTAGAGGGTTAAGAAAGGGATGGTAAACTCTACCTCTCCGTTCTGCTAATACTTCCGCCTCTGAATGGCACTAACTATATTTGTTTCTATTAAAAAATTATTTAAACCAGCCATTAAAAATGAAGTTCAATGTTCAATGTAAAACAACGATTAAAAACTATAAGCTGAAATCTTATCTGTCGTACACGGGCCCAGTGACAACTGAAATGTCAAGAATTATTTTGATCATCTACTAGCATCGAAATTCAAATGGTCGCGACCCATTTGAGTCGCGTATACGAAAAAATGCATACACGCACTATTCGAAAATACTACAAACTGGACTTCAAGCCAATTTCTTCTATCGTATGCGAAATATGCTCGAATAAATTCGAAAATACGACCCCTGCATAGAGACGGGATTACTATAACACAGACGGATGAGAAAGTACAACGCTGGATAGAATACATCGATGAACTGTTCGATGATGAAAGAGGAAACCTGGAAGACATGTAACTTACTTAAGAAGAAATAGGTCCAGATATTACAAAGAAGAAATATTACACGCATTCAAAACAATGAAGAGTCTGAAAAGCCCTGGACCTGACATGCTTTTTATAAAAATACTAATAATTATAGATAAGAAGCATATTCATGTTTTAGTTGACACTCTTGAGCCAACTTTATATGTAGTTTGGGCGTACTGTCCAAAGGCTGATTTTTATTTGTCTCCCCAAAAAAAAGCGCAAAATAATGCGGCGATTATCGCACCATTAGCTTGATGTCCCCCATGTGCTAAAGTTATTGCTAAAAGTATCCATAAGCAAAGACATTAGTGATACACAATTTGGGTTTCGCAAAGGCCTAGGAACGCATGAATCTCTTTCTTCATGCAGAATTGATAAAGCATTCGATAAGTAGCGGGCAACTGTTAACGAACAGCTGTCAGGACAAATTGAACTTGACGTCGGGTAGACATCTTACGAATCGATAGAGAAGTAATGATTCTTTTTTTGAAAATTTTGGCATAAGGGCTACTGGTGCCCTAAGGGTATTAATTAAGATCTAAACATATAATTTTAATAGTGTCGTACGGTCGAACCATCCTCCGAGGTATTTGGAGATTCTGGATGATTTCCGAACGCCGCTTTGGAGGAAGATCGAAGATTTTTCGACTCCATTCTCGTGTTCGTGGAGTTTATGTGATCTAGACTTCCATTTGGCGAGAAGTTCGCCGGGGACTCTGTGGTCGGTAAGGTGCCTCCGGCAACCAGAATACTTTAAACAGTTCGAGGTTTATTTCGTACGTGAATTTGCCTTACATGAATATTTGTTTAGTATTCTGGGCACAGTGGATGGCTTGAGGTGTGCAGAGATGCCGGAACTTCACGCATCGACATGTGGCCACGCTCAAACTCCTCGAGAGGTACAGGAAAGTCGGCAGTGTGTTGTCTCTTCGATGGCCCTTCACTCCGTATCACCACCTCTCGAGAAATAATCACAAGTTCCGTAAGGACTGTTACTATTTCTATCTAAAAGTTTTGGCGTTGAAGTGTTACGACAGCTCGGCCACCGAGTGAGGAGTGATTCCAAGCCAACCTGGGCTTTTATTTATTCCTGACCGTCAGTGGTGGTTACTCCTACGGTCAGTGGTGGAATGCTCTGTCAGTTCGACATGATCTGAAATAGCTTCTATCTTTCCCTATTTCAAATATCGTGTCTATCTGGCCAGGAAACGTTCTCTCCGAGCTGTTAACCGGCTTCTGCTTTTTCGACTTTTTTTTACCTCGACAAAAGGTAGACCGTTAGTCAACAATCGCCGGTTCCTATACTTCTTGTGGTTTAAATGATGTTGTAGCCACAAGGATTCGTATTAATTCAAGCACTAAAGAGCTTTGGAATCGTCTTCGCTTTGACGTCTTCTTAGACCGAAAAAATGTTCACTAAGGTATTAATAACACGCAGAATCATAGTAAAGGCACTCAAGGGTAAAGCCAACAAGGTCTAGCAAGGCTTAATGATGTAGACCACCAGATCCCGATCGAAAGATGTGCTGCGTTTTTATACACGTTGTGTTTGCAATTTAGCAGCAATCTTCTACCGGGAGGCCAATGACAACGTAGTGTTTGTGATTGGCCAGCCAGAGTGACAATATGCTTCGTGATTGGTCACTTCTGGCGACAATAGTTAAGTGTTCGCGATTTTCTCCTTGATGCCTCTTGAAAGTTTGTTAGTTTTCATGATAAGGAACTCTCAAAAAACGTGAAAACGAAAAATTTTACCTTGGAAAAGAAAAGTAAAAAATTAGGAAAAATCGATTTTCAAAAAACGCACTCTAGTTCAACTCTAAATTTCCTTGTTTTTTTTTTGCTAAACTCATATAATATTTTCAGTACAAAAAAAGGCATAACGGATACAATCGTGGTTGACTGAATCTTCGTAAAAGATTTATCGTTTTCTAATTTTCACACTAAATTATAGGGTAGTGATGAAATTGACTATTATTTTTATTTAAAACTTTTTTGCATGTATGTCAATTTTGATAAAATTTTCATTGTATTTTGTGACTAATTAGAGGTTTAAGATGTTATTTTGAGTAATATTTCGATTCAACTTTAAAAGCTGGGACATTAAAAATAAAAATTAAACAAGTACAGGAGCAAGATGGATGAAAATATGTTGAAAATATATAGTAAGGTCACTATTAATAAGTCTCTGAGGTCGCAAAACATTTATATCGATTATTATTAGCTATTATTTTTAATTTTAAAGCCATTTCATCAATTACTTACTAACAAAAAAAATTGCGCATGCAGCAATTAACACATTTTTTTTGTTTTGTGTCGTCTTATTTGTGGTTGTATTTTTTTTAGATTCTCCACCAGGTCATACCTAAACATTTCCACCAAGAGCAACAATCATTTTGCACCCAATTATAAGCATGGGTAGGTTTTTTGTTTTGTATATTTTTTGTTTATATATATTTTTGATATGTATGTCTTTTGTTTTTTAACTACTAACGCTATGTACTAATTTGCAAATGTTTTTTTTTTATTCATATTCACATATTTTAAACAAGCGATTGACAAATTAAGCAGAAAAACATAGTTTAAACAAAGTTACAAACATAATAGTCATGACTATATCGGGTGGTGAATCATAGGAAACTCAATGAGAAATTCTAAACTGTTGCATTCCTGCTTCCCTAATTAATTTACATTAAAAGCCATGAAAAACTATTTGTAAAGGATTGAAATCTGTATTGAAAACAAATTAAAATTGTTTTCGTAAACACATTCCAAAATTTTGCCGACTTACGCGATTTTCAAATCTCGTCGATTCGTCTTTTGGGCGTCACACTACCTCTCGTTTATTGATTATAGGTAAATGGTATGGATGTGATAATTAGGTAAATGGAAAAAATTATGTCCTATTGGTCAGAGCACAGTATGGTCCCAAGCTAAGCTGATATTTGAGGGAATGAAAGAGGTTCCCTAAAGTTGGGGAGATCGCTAAAGATGACGAGTTTAAAGAGATTATAAACAATCAACATTTTTAAATTTTAATTTTCGTCCACATAACTATTAGTCATAATACTAATACAGTATTATTAAAAAATATAAAAAAAATCAAGATCTAACATAAAAAAAATTATTCTTGCCAGTATCTAGGATACTGTGAAAAACAAAAACTAATCTCTGTAACTCTCATATGGCACCCAGAGGGCCATATTAAAGGAATACAAAAATCTATCGCCAGAAATCGCAGATATAATGTTCAGTTTCTGCACCATTCATTGTGTGCCCACAGAAGACAGCTATGACACTGTACCCAAGATTCCCCTCTGCTATTACTTGAATATGACTCCTCGCAAAAGATACACACGGCGTCGTCGTTATCAGGAATTGAACCCTGTGAACTTAGTTCGGAATCTGTATCCTCTTCAATATTGGAAAGATCACTTTCTTCGGTGTCAGAATCTTCGACGGTAATACGTTTCCGAACTTTCTCTTGGGCTCTTCCGCGTCCCATTCCGCGTCCACAACTCTGTTTACGGTCTTTAGTTTTCTTAAGAGATTGTTCTAATTCAAATTTATAAGGCGATGATGTTATTGCAGTGGCTTTTGTTGATTTTCTTCCTTGATTTGAGGTTTTTATTTTAGGCTTGGGTATTGGTGAAATTGGATGGGATAGTATAAGCGAAGGATTTACAGCTGATGATGTTCCTGGTTTTAAATAGAAGACAGAAGGCTTTATAGTTAGCAGTCTTCCATGCTCGTTAGATGATTTGGGTTGAAGAGATACTGAATCTGATGTTGACTTATTTAGAGCACATAACTTCAGTTGAATTTAGGATTCAGGAACAGTGCATGAAGTGGGTTGGAGAGTCGATTCTACCGTTAATGTAGCAGTTTTGAGAGACAGCTTAGGTGGGTTCATCATCGAAGAAGTTGTACTCGACGATATATTTTCCTCTTCCATTTAAAGCGATTTTGACTCTGCTAGAAAATCAGCATCCTGAAATATTTGAGGATTGAAGGGATATAGTCCAGTCGCTCTAAAACCATTAACTGCGATCTCAGTTGTTGCACATTTTAAGTAAACTTTACCCAATAACTCAGCAATATCATGAGGGAATTTGACTCACGTGTGAAAGTTGAATTTTTGCCACCTAGCGATCCAAGATATGTAAATTCTTTGACTTACTTAAAGGTATGGTTGTTAATTTGAATCCTCTGTTGGATATTTCAAGGGTTTTTAAAAACCAACATATATTTGGTTTTTTCCTCGTTTACCACAAGTCCTAATTGCCTTGCTGCGTCAACAAGCATTGTAAAACACTGCACCATGTCTCTCATACTTCTGCCTACTATAACTATATCGTCAGCGAATGCGAGAATTTGCGTCGATCTATTACCGTGCGTATATTAATTAAGTACGTAATTATCGTACTTATATTTTGACTCCATAGTCATATTGAATTTACAATAGAAACAGATCAGGATCAAGTAGTTAAAAAGAAATAAGAATAAGACTTACTTACAATCAATTTATTGTACCACCAAAGACCAGTTTCGCATACTATAATTTACTATTAATCTTTAGGTCAACGGTAGATGGTAAATTAAATGCTGAAAATATAATAAACCATATTATACAGCAATTATGCCAATATTATATGTATGTGATTATTAAATATAAATTTAAATTGACTAAATAAAAATTAAGTGAAAAACGATCTAGTAAAATTGAAATTAAATAAATAAATATTTATTTATGAACGTCAAAATGTGAAAACTGCGTTAAAAAATAGTTTCCCAACATACACCATTTAAAAGGTTCTTAATGCTCAAAGAAAACTTAAAGAGCTCACAGACCCAACAATTAAAAAGGAAAAATCGATTGGAAAAACCATCCTACCTATGTATTTAAAGGGTAGAACAGAGAAAATAGAGAAAGTGCTAAGTACTCAACTATTTTAACATCCACCAAAACAAAAATATTGTTATAAAAATCAAGGAGTATACGAGATTACATGTGGGAACTGTGACAAATCGTACATTGGACAGACCAACCGAAGAATCAATGTTAGAGGAGAAGAACATTTAAATGCCTTCAAAAGGAGAGAAAAAACGTCGTCGTAACTCCAAAAAGATATGGCACAGAATATTTTGTATAGATAAAAAGGGATATAATTAAGATTAAAAATAATGCTTCTGCTAAATAACGAACTTCTTAATACAGAAGAATGAACAACTTAGTACGCAAACTTAAAAGGAAGGCACAAGAATTTCAAATTGAATCTGCACTTTTTAACCATTAACACAAATTTTATTATCATTCAATGTTTTCATAGAAATATAACTCATTTCATCATTTTCCATTTGTTCGATACAGTGTCACTTGCAACCAGTTTTCTAGGTAACGTTATAGATTATCAGTTCATCGAGTTATTACCCGGCCTGTACTTCAGTACATTTCATCTCTCGATCTGCTCTCCAGTATCCGATTCGTCCATCTGTTACTATACATTGCCATCACATGCCATGGCCAATTCCTTTTCAGTTTTTTTGTTTCCTCTCCAGCCTCAGGAACTTCTGATCTTCACAATTTGAGTAAAGAAGTGCCCCTTTGATCCACTCAAATCTTCTACACTATTCTTTGTATTACGGTTAGCATTTTCGCTCTATAGCTTAACCTTGTTAACATACATTGAAAGTTTTTCTTTCAGGGCACATTGGGGGATCGGAGTTCAAAACATAGCTCAACGGAATCTTTGATATAATGTCGTTCTTCATATTAATTTTTGCGTTATTTATTTTTAATTTTAATTACCTGTCTCTCTTTTTCCCTGGTCAAGCTCAGTATTGTTTTGTGAATAAAAATTTCTAAACGAATAATTTTACTGCTCCATCCTGTATACACACCCGAATCGGATGCGAGCCTTGCGGAACCTTCACAATGCTTCATTGCTGCGGTCTGTTTCCTTCCTCGAGTTCGTTTCGTTTGTTCACGACCATCAGCGTGGAAACCCGCGACAAGTGTCCGTCAGTGCGTCTGAATTTTCAAGTTTCGTACCGGTATTCAACTCTTCTCTTATTTGGTCATTTCGCAAAAAAACTCGTCAGTGAATACCAAGGAGTATGGACAGAAAGTAAGCGAATGATTTTAAAAATAGCTTTTTATGTGGTTAACCGATTGCATATTTGATATTTGCCGCATTTGTGTAATTTTGGCGATGTGTTCGACCTTGAGAAGTTGGTCATGCGAGGACGAGTCTCCAGGAAAGTGATTACTGCAGTAGTTGTATTAGTATATTGATGTAATGTAATGTTTGCTAGGATATCGATTTTTTCTAAGAGGGAGTGCAAGGTCAACTGTACTTGTAGACATAGACATTAATCAGTGATAACTAGGTCATCCAGGAAGCCGAGATAATAAACAGCCGGTGGTTAAAAGGAATCTTATAAATAAATTCGTTAAAATAAAATTGTAGAAAGTTTGTAACAACGTATTTCGCGAAAGTTAAAAATAAATTCCCAGTAATTCATTATGAGAGATAAAAATTAAACTTATTAAAGTATGTACCTACATACATAATATTTGCATTTTGCTATACATTCTATTTTAGAAAATTAATGTCCCTTCCGGACAAGATTTGAAAAATCGCTCGTCTCTTTGATCATTATGCATACATTGCCGTAGACTTTTCTAAACAAAGAACAAAGTTCTTCATTAGTTCTAGCTTGGATACATTTGGGAGATTACGTTTGCTCTAGAGAGGTTTTTATGATTTTCACATAATGACAAGAACCTAAATCTGACAAAACATTACTTGATGATAAGCGGCAAACGTATTCATAAAATTAAATAAGTTTGGCAGATATTTATCTTTAAGAGTAGATGTTAGCATCAATTGCTTCCAAAGTAAGTTCGTTACGTAGGTAATAACAATGCCTGCCTCCGAAATGGCACACCAACTTATTATTTTATTTTCAAATTGGACTGGACCCTTTCTTCTATACACCTTGCCCTGCAATATGATTTAAAGCAGATTATATCGTTGTCAATTGCGGATTATATGGCCTAGATATTTCTGTTTGCTTCATTTTTTCTTCTTCATCGTATGTTAGACCTTAAGGCCTCTTGCCTGTGAAGGACTATTTAGCCAAAATCCGCCCTATTCACCAAATTTAGCACCTTCGACTTCTACATGTTTCCAAAATCCTGCTTAAAAGGAAGCCGCCATAAGACATTTAAGGCCGTAAAACAAAAAACGGCGCATCTGTCGGAAGATGGCCTGCAGCACTGCTTCGCACTCACACAGGGGAAGGTTCAAATGCAGTAGCGCACCTAGAATTTTTCTCTGGGGGAGGGGGTTTGGTTGGGCACCGAATTTTTTTTATGCTTCCTCCACCATTTTAAGTCCTTAAAATTTGTGAATAACAGTGTCGGAATAGGGTCCTGGGGGGTTTAACCCCCCAAAACCCCCCACCCCTGGGTGCGCCACTGTTCAAATGGAGGGGTGTAGGGATGCGAAAGAAGAGTATATTGAGGGGGGGGGGTGAATTCAAAATTGCTAAATAAAAATGTTATATCAACAGTATAGGAACTTAATTGTTGTATATTTTTAACTTCACTGTTAGATGATACATTGTAAAAAGTTTTGCCGAATATATGAAGCAGTGCTGATTTAACTTAAATATTAGGGATTCTTGGCGGTCCTGAATATACACAGCACAACCGATCCACAAACTTAACTTTAAATCGTCTGAAAATCTTGAATGGTTTATCAAATTTGGCCATCTGTGGATGAAAATAATGGATCGCATTGCCTCTCCAGCTATGATCCTGCAGTTTGTCTTCTCGATAGATATGCTCGCGTTATCTCTATATATCGTCTTTATTATCTCTATATACCATCATTGGTTTCTATTGTAATTAACTTGTTATCTGCTAAGCAGAACATACTGATGCATTATGATTGTAATTTGCCTTTCTGCTTTTATTTTTGTGGTGTTATTTCCATGCCAGCCATAGCCAAGTTTTTATATGGTTAATAGCGACTTTATTTTCTTTTATTATTTCTTAGATCGTGCTCCCTGTTGCTCCTTCTCGATTTCTATTAGTTCTTCTCTAATTTTTAAATATTCCAGAAGATAACTTCATGGTTTTGTATAGGAGCAATATTCTTCTGCAGTTTTCTGACCCGGTTTGTGGTCCCCTCTTAAAGGTGTTTATTGTTGTGCTTGCGTATCAATCTTGAGGTATTTCTGCATTTATTAGTAGGTATCATATGAAACAAAGAAAAAAATATATAATACCATGACGAGAAGTATCCTCACTTATGGGTGTGAAAATTGGACAATAAATAAGAAAACCAAAAACAAAATAAGAGCAACAGAGATGGAATTCCTAAGGAGAAGCTGCAGAGTAACAAGAAGAGATAGAATAAATAACATGAAGATTAAGAGGAGAATGGGAATGAACTCCGACATAATAGACTACATCGAACAGAAGAGGTTAACCTGGTACGGACATGTCAGAAGAGCAGACCAAAATCGGTGGATAAATAGAATAACAGAGTGGAGCCCGATAGGAAGAAGAAAGAGAAGCAGACGCCGAAGATCTTTCGGAGATGAAGTGGACGAAGCAATGAGAAGAAGAAACCTACAGGAAGGGGACTGGCTAAACAGGAAAAATTGGAGAAAACGGTTGAGTGAAGGAATACAGTGAAAACTGTGGAAATCCTTATAAAATAGTTAATGACTTAGCTAACTCGGGGTCGAGTTATATAAAGCATTAACTTTAGCTAACTCTCAACTTCTTCTCTTCTAATGAAATCGTAGGCTTCCACGGCCAGAGTCAGAATTATAGTTTATTCGTCTTCCGGGTTGGACCGTGTCATTTGTGAGTGACCCAAAAGTGGGTTCATCTCGACGTTTCGCTACAATTATATGTAGCTTCTTCAGGAGAAACAAAGAAAAGGAAAAAGAAAACAAAGGAACAGGAAGATGGGTAGTTAGCAACGGTAACTCAGTTACTCAACGCAACCAGAGGCGAATACTAACTACCAAGATGGGCATTTGGTCACAGTAACTCAACTACTCAACGCAGCCAGAGGTGAAAACCAAATGCCAGGACAGGGATTCACGTCCAACAGCTCAGAACACTAACGCGTCGAGAGGCGGGAGTGAATCCCAATCCCAGTGAATCTGCGCGGATTCACTCCCCGCCTCTCGACGCGTTAGTGTTCTGAGCTGTTGGACGTGAATCCCTGTCCTGGCATTTGGTTTTCACCTCTGGCTGCGTTGAGTAGTTGAGTTACTGTGACCAAATGCCCATCTTGGTAGTTAGTATTCGCCTCTGGTTGCGTTGAGTAACTGAGTTACCGTTGCTAACTACCCATCTTCCTGTTCCTTTGTTTTCTTTTTCCTTTTCTTTGTTCTCCTGAAGAAGCTACATATAATTGTAGCGAAACGTCGAGATGAACCCACTTTTGGGTCACTCACAAATGACACGGTCCAAACCCGGAAGACGAATAAACTATAATTCTTCTCTTCTATTTATGTAGACATGACTCTGTCTGTTTTTCAATGTGCCTCCAATAAGTCGTTTTCGTGGTCTTCCTATTGATCGTCTTCCTATTGGGGAACCGTCTCTTACCAAATTTATTACTCTATTTGTTGTCATTCAACTTATATGATCGTTTTATTCTACTCTTCTATTTCTTACCCAGTTTCGAGCTTTCCGTAGCTAGATAACGTGATGCCTAGATATGTTAACGCCATCATTTGTTCTATTATCTGACCTTCCAGCTCCAAGTTACATCTTAATTATTTGCTGTTTTCACCATACATTTTGTCTTTTTTGGGGAAATTAACATGTTAAATTATCTGGCGCAGTAACATGTTACTCTTTCTAACATGTTAAATACTTTTATATTAAATTGGTGCAGCATGCGTTGTAAATCGTCTTCACCTTGAGAGAGTAGTATTGCGTCGTCTGCATAGCAGATTATTTAAAGTAATTTTGCTCCCATTTGGTTTTGTAGTTCTTTTTTTATTATTTCATCCATAATCAGGTTGAACAATAGAGGACTCAGGGAATCTTCCTATCTTATCCCATTAGCAGCTTCAATAGGGTCGGTTAGTTCTTCTTCCACTTTTACTTTTATCGTGTTGTTTTGGTAAATATTTTCGATCGTTTTAATTACTCTTAGAGGTATCTCTCTTGCGTAGAATAAGTAATAATAAGTGGATAACGTCCTTTAATTTGTCCCGGTCAAATACCTTTCGTGGCCAAAGGTCCACAAAACATAGATATGCTGGTTTTTTGTATTTTAATGATTTCTCTTATACTTGCCTCATTATAAATATAGCGTCGGTGTATGATCTTTCCGACCTGAAACCTTGTTGTTCTTCTGTTAGTGTTTTAATTTCATTCCGTTATCACTTTGGTTGTTAATTTTAGTGTTATGTTTAATTAATTTTCCGGATCCCATTGGTTTCCCTTTTTGAAAAGAGGTATTAGGATGTTTGATCTCCATTCTTGAGGAATTCTGTTTTGTTCTATTATTTTTTGGATTAGTTTTAATAGTTGTTTGGTTAGATCTGGTCCTCCGTACTTGAGGAGTTCGTTCGGTATTCTGTCCTCTTCTGAATGTTTCCTTTACCTCTTCCTCCTTAATAGTTTTTTCTTCGTTTGTCGTCACATCTGGTGTTAGCGGTTCATTATCGTCACCTTTAGCAAAGAGGGATCGAAAGTGGTCTACCATATTTCCTTCTAAATGTGTTTTGTTTTTATTAGTTCGTTCATCTTTTTCTTTATCCTCTGATCATTCTCCATATTTCTTTTTGTGTTCCTTAGAAGACGTGTTCCATCTGTTTTGTAGAAACTCTGCCAGCGTTCCCTTTTTATTTGTCTAACTAAAGTATTCGTTTCATTTCTGATCCGTTTATAGTGGTTATATGCCTGTTGTGTTTGTTGTGTTCTGTATTGTAACAAGGCTTTCTTCTTTTCTTCACATTTTGTCTTCACTTCCTCTCTAAACCATGGTGTTTTCTTTTTTGGTGTGTTAGTGTTTGTTACTTTCCTATCTCCAAGTGATTCTGTTGCTGCGTTAGTTATGTTATTTTTGAGTTTTTCCCAGCTTTCCTCGATGTTATCGTGATCTAATATTTCATTCTTAGCGATCTTCTCTGATATTCTTTTTCTGTATAAGTATTCCGTGGATTCCGTATATATTCTTGGGTATAAAGTATCTCATGAAGACTCTTACTTTACATAATACTAGGCTATGGTCGCTACCTACATCTAATGAATTGACGTATCTTCATAATCATCAGTAGCTCAACAACCCTTTCTGAGCCCTGGCTTGTTCTCGGATTTTCCGCCATTCTGTTCTGTTCTTTGCTTTGTTTTTCCAGTTGGTAATCTTAAGTGTTTTCAGATCTTGTTCCACTTGTTCCATGTATCTAAGTTTGGGTCTTCCCTTTGACCTTCTCCCTACTGGTGTTTGCCTCATTATATCTTTTGGCGTTTCAGTTCCAACATCCGTTCAACATGGTCCATCCAGCGCAGATGTCCGATCTTTATGGATGTTATGATCTCGGGTTCATTGTATGCTGTTGAGGCATCTTACGTCGATTATTTTCGATGGATGTATATCTCTGTTAGTTATAACATAATCTATCATAGATCTTTGTCCATGGATGTTATTAAATTTATATTTGTGTTGGTCTTTGTGGTCAAAAAATGTGTTGTTTATTCTAAGTTCTAAGATAACATCCTCGTTATGTTTTTGCTTAATTCTGGGTATTACTTGATTGTCTATTCGAGCGTTAAAATCCCCTTATATTATCATCTTCCATCTGACTTGATTTACTACTTGTAATTGGCTATAAAAGGTTTCCTTGTTGTTTGAGGCTTGATACTTTCTGGGCCGTACACTCCGATGATGATCAGGTCATCCTTTTCCATCCATTCTTATCTTTGCTGTTACAATCCTTTCTGATAAGTATTGACACTCTTTGATGTGATTTTGGTACCTTTGGTGTATTAGTAAGGCTACACCTTGGGCCGTGTTTTCTTTTGCTACTCCACTGTAGATTAGTATGTATTCACCCAATTTTAATTGTCGTTTTCCTTAATTTTTTGTTTCCTGTAGAGCACAAATGTCTATTTCATTTTCTATCAGCACTTGGGTTATTTCTTGGTCCCTTGAGTTGAGCGATCTGATATTCCAAGTAGTAATTCTCATCTGAGTTTTAGATGTTTTTCGCTTGTCTTTGTTTCTTGCCGTGGCCGTCTTCATAGTATCAATCCGGTTTCGAGGCTGTACATTATTTCTTTGTACTCTACCAACTCTACTAAATTAACTAATTCATTCGCTATTTTAGTCCTTCCAGGAACCTTTCTATTCTTTAATTTTCTGGTTTTCTTAGGTCTAAGAATTATAGGATTGCACTGGACGATTTTCCATTCACAATTTCCACTTTTTTCATTTTTCAAAATAGCCTAATTTTGTTTAGTTTGTTTCGTCAATACAAAGTGCTTCAGTTTTTTATGTACGGATAAATCTGGTAGTAAAAGTCCCACATTACATCTAATTTATTACGTTTAATACACTCCCAGCCACGTTCGCGGTATATACACAAACCCGCTCGTTGAAATTACAAGCAGTACTAAATCGTTTTATACCTCCAGGAGTTTACCTGTTTTGTTATGGGGCTGTATTGTTAAATTGTTAAAAAATAATTTAACTTTGCTTTATAAGAACAATTTGTCCTAATGCTTATGTTGCACTGTGAATATTCGCTGTTTGGATCAACTGTTTGTAACAGTGACAAATTGATAAAATAGACTATATATTTTGAACAGTGACCTATATGGTTCGGAATTCTGCAGTGTCTGAATATGTGCCTTTATATAGCTAATGTAATGACCACTTGTAACAGTATTAAGTATTATTTCCAGCCTGGCAGCATCTATTGTGAGAGAACAAGCCACAAGGGTCAATGGTTTTATCATAATAAAACTACCGCTTTGTTTCTTTATGTAAATTCATTTTTTCGTTACTGTCAATTTTCTTGTCGTTGTTTACATCCATTGACCTAATTACATCAGGTGTCGATCAATCAGCCCACACGTTACCTATTCCGTTTGGTAATTTACATACCACGATCTAGACACTAGTAATTATATTGTACCTCTTTCATAATATGTTTGGTTTGTGGTATTGTACGAGGGAACTGCTAAAAGTACCGACTTGGACCATATATTGGATTTGTTGTTTAAAAGTTATTATTGTGAATACTAAGCTTATTAAACTTCCTAATATTTATAATATTAGCCAAATCTCTCCAAATGATCTCTTTTCTTTTTCTTCTGAAATGGAGATATTATTTGTCTTTGACACTGGAGGACCAATGGATATACATTGGCAAAGAAAATATTGATCCAGGAGAAATCCTTAAATTTCCCATAAGAAATGGAATTTATCAAAAACACAGAACTTCTTGCTGGAGTTTAATAGGTTTAGTAAAAAGTGTTATGATCAAGTCTTGATCGTACTAACCACCTTTTCATTATTTATAGTTTATTTTTATGAACGAGAGAGTAATTAGCATAATTTTAACTGGTACCTTCGACCACTCCATGGGCGTGCTCAAGATTAATTGAAAAATTACTTTGAATAATTGTAAAAAATAAATGAATTATTTCAGTGTTATAAAGTGTTATGTGTATGTAAACAAAAGTGACCTCTTTTATCACACACTATATTAGAACTGACTGGCCTACATTAAAAAGGTTTTAACAAATTCACATTTTTTTTAATTTTTAAAAATTACAAAAGAGAAAAAGAGTTTTTAAAACCGTCTAAGGTATGTTAAATAGATGAATAAAAATATTAATATAAAACTTACAGCTCATCATCATCATATAACGGGGGTCCTACGGCGATTGCCGCTTCCCGCATTTCAGCCTCCATCTTTTCCTATCTCTCCAATCTCCCTCTTCTAAGCCTCTAGATTGCATTGTTTTTGTAATTTCTCTTCTCCAGGAATTTGGTGGTCTTCCCCTTGTCCTTCTTTCTGCGGAACATACATTAAGGCTTTCTTTGGCCACCGCTCCTCCTCCATTCTCATCACGTGACCATACCATTGTAATTGCCTTCCTTGTATTCTAACCTGAGAGAGTATCTCTAATTCCTGTACGGTTTCGTATTTCCTCATTCCTGATTCTTTCCATTCTCGATACTCGACATGACCTTCTAAGATAATCCATTTCCACAACGTCTAATTTATCTCGTTCATTCTTTGTCATCGTCCAACATTCGGCACCATATGTGGTAATTGGTTCTACAATTGCTCTGTATACGCGAAGTTTGGTATGCATCTTTATTTTATTAGACCACAGTAATGAATTCAGTATTCGTATGCATTTTTTCCCTTGGGTTATTCGGTTTTGTACATCTATCTTAACTCTGCCATCTGCTGATATGATGCTTCCTAGATATTTATACTGGTTGCAGCCTTTTATGACTGCGTTTTCAAGCCTCAGATCTGTGGTATTTCCTCCAATTTTTAAATATTCTGTTTTGCTTATGTTTACAGTAAGCCCCCATTTGGCATATTCCTCAAATAATTTTCGATTCATATAATTTATATCTTCCTCATCGTTGCAACCACCACCTGATCATCTGCAAACAACAATGTATACAGAGTTTCTTGTCCCACTTCGATGCCCATAAATCTACATTTATTTCTCCAATTCCTCAATGCTTCTTGGACGTATATTTTAAAGAGTGTCGGTGACAAACAGCATCCTTGCTTTAGGCCTTTAGTGACTTTAAATTCATTTGAGGTTCTGGTTCCAATTTTTACACAACTAACTGCATTTTCGTACAATTTATATATCGCTCGGATATACGTCGAATCCAATCCGGACCTTTTGAGGACCTCAAACATTTTCTTTAACGGGACACTATCATATGCTTTCTCAAGGTCTATAAATACCAAATGGGTCTCTCTACTTCTTTCGACACGCTTTTCAATTATTTGTCGTAGAATAAATATATTATCAAGGCAGGATCTCCCGGTACGAAAGCCGCTTTGTTCTTCAATATCTTGTATCTGTCTTTCAACCCTCTTCTTTAATATTCTGCCGTACAACCGGCCCACAGAGCTCGTCACACTAATACCTCTATAATTGGAACAGTCTCTTTTATTCCCTCTCTTATATATTACAAATTCTTCTTACTTTTGGTTTACAAATCCAAATCAGATTCAGAAGATGAACTTTCTAGAACCAAGATTTATAATAACTGGCTCGATCATTTTATCAGTAATATTGTCCAGCTTCCACATTTTTTCCTCTTCTTTAATAGTGTGATTTACTGCCTTTTCCCAGTTTCAGGTTTTACATTATTTACAGCCTCCAAAAACAACTGTTTAACATCATGAATTTTAAAAGTGGTATTTTTTCTTGAAACTTCACTCTTTATCTGTGCCCATACCAGTTCAATCGGGTTTAATTCACAATGATATGGTGGGGATCTAAGTACTGTCATTCCACGATTTTTGGCAATTTCATCAATATCGTATTTTTAAATTTTTCTTTATGAAGGGCACACAACGAATAAAGTTCCTTTCTTATAGATCCGGGATGGTACGTAATATTTTTTGAACTCAGCCAATTCTGCAAGTCTTTTTTTAACCACTTGGTTGTGGGCAGTCTTCTATAAGTCTGGAGTGATAACTTGCATTATCCATTACTATTACACAGTTCTTAGGAAGAAGATCTATCATTTGTTCGAACCATTCTTGAAAGACATCAGCGTTCATGTCTTCATGGTAGTCACCGGTACGAGTTGATTCAAAAGTTAATAAACCACCTTCAACAAAACCGTCTGAACTGCCAATGTGTACTATTATCAGCCTGCGTCCCTTTCCTGATGGTGGGTTTAAACCAGTAGATAAGTTATTTACAAAAGCGTGCCTTTGACTTGTAACAGTTTCATCCTGCCAAAATTTATTTGGTGTATGACCCTCGTTGATCCATGTTTCATCAAGATAAAATATTTTTCTTTTTTGGTTTCTCATTTCCTTTATGGTTCTTAGAAAATGTCTTCTCCATATGACAATATCGATTCTTTCTAATAAAATAGACTTTCTGGGATTCTTTTTCCAGCGGAAGCCTATTTCTTTTAAAAGTTTCCATAACGTACTTCGACTCATTTCTGGGTAATCCTTATCATCTCGAACTGAGACAAGAACTTTATCCAATGTTGGAAATTCTTGTATAAAGAAGAATTCATGCACTTTCCGTCGAAGTCCTTCTTTAAAATGATATTCTATTTGAAATTTTGGTTTCCCTGGAGCATTACGTGGCATTTGAAAACTACCACATTTCTCTTCTTTAATAACTCTGTAAATCGTAGATTTCCCAACACCAAGTGTACTGCTAACTAACTCAACGGTCTCATCAACACTTTCACATAAACGTTTGTCTGCAAATGATTTAAAACAATTAAATATTAATGTTTTTTCATTAACTGTTAAAGGACCAATTTTTCGGCGTTTACACGGCACTTCCAAATTTTCCATAACACTAGTATACACAATAAACTGCACCTTGCAACTGAAGTACCTACTTTTAGTGAACTGTTAAGAATTTTGAATACGCCACTTGGACCTTCCTACAAAATGGAAAAACCCACTATCACATTTTCTGTGGAATAAGTTTAGAAGGTAATTATCTAGTCAATTACTGTCGTAGATTCCTGGAATTAAAGAATTAAATGTTTGATTGTTGAAACCCTTACTTCGTGGAATGCACTCATTTCAGATAAAATAAAACGTTTTATTTTATCTAAAGAATTAAACTTTATTTTGCAAATAGGTAGGTACTTATTAAACTTTTATTGGTTATATATAACCAATAAAATAAACATTTTACATTTCTTGCAAATTCATTAGTACCTGTTAACCTCCATCACTCCGACACTGGGCAACCTTATTTAGGGATTAGT
Organism: Diabrotica balteata; assembly: GCA_918026665.1. Classification (NCBI taxonomy): domain Eukaryota; kingdom Metazoa; phylum Arthropoda; class Insecta; order Coleoptera; family Chrysomelidae; genus Diabrotica; species Diabrotica balteata. The sequence goes on from OU898276.1 coordinate 188,668,112, forward strand.
AACCCTCACAACTATTGTATTCTATTCTGCTCCAACCTTTATACTGGTGGTCATACTCAATTTAAAATTGTTTTATATATACTTCTGTAAACTTGTTGACAAATATCTGTTTTTCATTGAGTCACCCGTATCAACAGTTTAGGGATTTGCATACATAATTTATTGTTTTATTACTCTCTCATACATAAAAATACACTATAGTTCTGGAGATATTTCTAATTCGCCGTTTATTTTCCGCACCCTGTATAAATCGGCATATCTGCTAGTGCAAGTCTTCAGCCTCTTCTTCAGTTCCAAAACCTTGGTCTTGTATTCCTTAAAAATATTCCTTTTTTAAGAAATAAATATATTTTTCCCTTGTGGTGATTTTTTCTGAAGTAGTACTTCCTGAATCGCCCTCGTATGCAACCTCGCGTGCCAGATGGAATTTACGTTCGCGTGACATTCCGGTTAAAACTACCATAGAAACTGATCCATCACGGAAGGGTGTGAAACTGCTCCTTATAATGCATACCATCATTGGAAATTAAATTAAATTGGTGTTTTAATCAAGTGTTGGGTGGAGTATTTGGGGAATTTTTCATTACTCGGAGGTCGATTTGGGGGCAATTAATAAAATATAAATAACTTGAGTACAAGACCAACAAAGAAACAAAAAAAAACACTTAAATCACTTTTTTTGTTTAATTTTAACAAATGGAAATGTATTTAGGAATAAACTGCGCGGATATTGTATATACTTATATCAATAAATGAAGTGTATTAAGATTTCATGTTGTGTTTTTCTTGCTTGTTCATGACAATGTCCTCCAATGATGGTTTAAGTAGATTTTTTGCAGCCTACAATGTTTGTAATCATAACATTCTATTACATTTGCACCTCATTAATTTTTCTTTTAATAATTGTTATAGAACTAAAGACATAACCTACAATGACGAAGAAAAAAGCCTGAGGTTCTTCCTCAGAGGTCGGCCCATTATCGTGTACGCCCCTACGGAGCTGGGAGAAAACTATGAGTTGACCAAGGTGTCTACCACGCCGTCCAAACGTCTAAAGCTCGACTGGGCATACGGGTACAGAGGAAGAGACTGCAGATCTAATCTATACTTTCTACCCACTGGGGAAATGGTGTATTTTGTGGCTGCCTTAGTAGTTTTGTATAATCCCGAGGAACAGACTCAGAGGCACTATACAGAACATACTGATGATGTCAAAAGGTAGAAGTTTTGATTAATACGATCATTGTTTGATGTATCTAATATTTAATTACCTTTTTCAGCTTGGCAATACACCCCAACAAGATGGTCATAGCTACAGGTCAAACTGCAGGCCACAATGGAGTTGAAAAAAGAGCCCACATCCGTGTTTGGAACTCAGTATCACTGTCTACGCAAGCGGTTATTGGAATGAATGACTTTGAACTGTCTGTTTGTTCTCTATCTTTTGGCAAGGCTGATGGTTCCCTTTAGTAGCTATCGACGAGGCACCTGATCATATCATTTCGGTTTGGGACTGGCAAAAAGGAGAACATGGATATAAAATTACTGAAACAAAGGTAATGAATAAGTCCTCAGTGTAGTGGATTTTCGCAAAAATTAAATTCAGATTTCCTTTTGTAGTAGCTATAATAGATATCACACTGTTCGTTGCATGTCAGCATCGAGTGTTTCGTTCAGTTTTTTGAATTTAAGATTTCTTAAAAATGGGATTTTACAAGAGATAACCGCCAACCTGAGCCAACAAGTATCCCGGATGTAATTTGTAATGCCATCAACGTATGTAGACTAGGAGAATTTACAGCAGCCACTTGATATGACTGCTGCTATAAGACTCGTCCACTAACTATTATCTCAAATGAAAAACTTAATCATCCGGGCTTAGGATCTGTAATATCATTTCATATAATTTCTCACTAAGCTTAATTTTTTTATTGATAGATCAAGCTGTAGCTTTTTTCACTGGAGTGCTTGTTATGTATGTGGATGATTAGCCTTTTTTCAATTTGTGGTGTAAGTTCGTTTTATTTTTCATTCTTTTTTATCTCCATCTTATATTTTCTTTCACCTGTTCCCGTGATCTTTTATTTGTCTTCTGAGCTAGTACCTAGTGATACACAGTACTGTTATTTTCTTCTGATTATACATGTATTTGTGTTTTCCTATTGATTCTACACTATTACTACTAAATATGTGTTCTTCTTTATTTAGTGAAAATGTAGATATGACAATTTAGGTTACGTGAGGTTATGTTGAAACGCGCGTTTTTGCAGTAAAAATCCCATTGCTGTTTCTTTTTTTTGAAATCACTAATCTATTTAAATATCTTGCATAATTTTTATTAATATTATTGTTCTCATAGTGTTCAGTGGATACCATCGTAGCTGCTGAATTCCACCCGCTCGATAGAAACACCATCGTCACCTGCGGCAAGTCCCACATCGCCTTCTGGTCATTAGATATTAACGGTACCTTATACAAGCGCATGGGCATCTTTGAGAGCCGGGATAAGCCCAGATACGTTACTTGCGTCAGTTTCTTGCAGAGTGGGGAAGCTATAACGGGGGATTCTAGCGGAAACTTAGCTGTTTGGGGCTAGAGGTACCAACACTATCTTTAAGTATGTCAAGCATGTGCACGAGGGTTCGATTTTCTCGATTTGCGTCACGAAGGATGGCAGCTTCATTACCGGTGGAGGAAAGGATGGTAGATTAGTGGAATTCAGTCCGAATTTGAACATGACAGGGGTAGTGAGTCAAGTAAGTTAAATCAATAGAATTGAAGATTTTAGTCAACTTGATGTATATGATTTTTACAGATTGAGGGTCATTTTGGAGGTATCCGAATGATTTCCGAAGGTAGAGGGTATCAATTATTGATCGGTACGACACATAACTGTATTCTTCTCGGAACATTCGAGCTGGGCTTCCAGCCTATCATTCTAGGCCACTCTGATGAAATCTGGGCATTGGCTGCTCATCCTAGCATTCCCCAATTCGCCACTGCCGGCTATGACAGAGTTTTACAACTTTGGGATTCCATGTCTCATACGATTTTGTGGAGCAAAGATATTGAGGTAAATACAGTTACAAAATATACATACATATGTAGTATGTTTAAATTTTTTTTTGGTTCTAGGAACAAGCTCATAGTATATGTTATTTCCATGACGGCTCCTGCGTTATAGTTGGTTGCTTGAGTGGCAAATGGATGGTGTTTGATGTTCAAACTCGGGAGCTTCTTGCCCAACAAGTCGATGGAAACGAAGCCATTCAAGTTATAAGGTAAAATATTAATATACCTTTTACAAAGGATTTTTTAAATAAATTTTTTTGTGATTCATTTTTTGTAGCCAACTACAGGAATTCAGTTTCCTTGTGAATATATTTCCAAGCTCCAAGATGAATCAAACGTACTCACATTGAGCACCAAATAATAATCATCACCAGCGTCAAGAAGAGAAAACGGGTTAGTAGAATTGCTCTATCCGCCAAGAAAAGTAATCTCAAAATCATGAATGGATCATCAGGTGTTGAACTTACCCTTTAATCATAAATAAGCGAACACATGTATATTTAGATAACCCTGAAATTTTAAAACAATGAAATAGAACGAACTCGCAAACGAAATAAGGACAATGATTTAATAATTTGCACGTGGAATCTGAAGCCTTTATCATCCTGGCATTACGATTCTGTTGATAAAGAAATGCATAAAGCCAAAGCAGATAGCATTGCTTCACAGAAGATAAAGTGGACTTGCTCAGAAATTCTGGAAAAAAAGAACTATATTTTATACAATATTTATTTCAGCGGATATCCTCCCCATTACGAATTTATTGACAGCAGCAGGATTAAACACAGCGTAAGTGACTTCAAGGCTATTGATTACAGAATATGTCAAATAAGACTTAAACGAAAGTTTGCTAATGTTACCATTTGAGGCACTAGACCGGGAGTACGATAAGTGCCCAAGAAATGATGTTAAAATAATAGCAAGAAACTTTAATGTCTAAGTTGTAAGAGAGAGATATCATCCCTCGGAATCGGTAAAAAGAGGATACACGCAGACTCAAATGACAACAAACCGAGACTTGTAAACTTTGATACTATTAAGAATATGGCATTAGGTGGGACACGATTTTCCCACAAAGACATACATAAGGGAATTTGGAAATCTGAAAATGAAACGATTAACCAAATAGATCATATAGTCATCGATGCAAGTCACTATTCCAACACATTAGATGTCTGGTCTTTGAGAGGAGCAATGATAATTAGATATATTATAGTAGTGATCACTATATGGTTAATGCACGATTTAAAGGAAGAACATCTAAGCAAAAAAAGGAGATCCGAAAAAGGAGAGAAAAATAAATATTCAAAAACTAAAAGATCCGGACATGGCAAATGTATATAGAGAGCAAATCGAAGATAAAATAAGCACAGAAAACATAGAATAATCAAGAAGCTATTAACTGTTTAAGATATTAACCAGTTATGGATAAAAATATTGTATTGTAGAAATCGGTTGAAATATTGGGTAAACATAGGCACAAAAAGAAGTCAATGATTTGATAATGAGTGCGAGATGGCAACAAACAGAAAAAACAGAAAACGTTAAATGAGAATAAAATAAAAATGAAACAAAAAATACTACAAATCCCTAAATAGTAGCCGTTAAGAATTTAAGCCAATAATAAAAAGACAAACTTAGTTCTTAATAGATAGACACAACATTTGTTGAAGAAGACTTTAACATAGAAAATCAACCAAACCTACATATGCAACTACTCATTGAAGCACAAACAAAAGAAGAGGTGGCAACTGCCACCCAAAACATCAATTCCATCTGTTCTGAAATATATAAGGAAGGTAGTTACCAACTTTTAAAAGCAATCCATAAACTAATAGTACTTATGTGGCAGAACGAATTGATACCAGAGGAGTAGCTAAAGGGTACACCATGTCCGTTGTATAAATATGGTGATCAACTTGATTGTAAGTACTGTAGACATTACTCTGTTAGTGTCTGAAGATAAAAAATATTTGGCAATACTTTATGAGAGACTTAAACTCTTTACAACAGATATTTTTGGGCATTAACAATGCGGATTTATTGCTGGAAACTCAACTATAGACCAAATACACACACATAAGTAAGTTTGAGAAAAGTCGCTAAAATATATTATTATAAATGTTAGATTGAATGGAACTATCTTTAATAGATCGACACAAATTCTCGCATTGTGGGCAAAAGTATGAGAGACGTAGTGTGGTATTTTACAAAGTTTACGAACGCGTCAAGTTAACTACGACTTGTTGGAAACGAAAAAAAAAAACAAATACATGTGGGGTGCTAAAAACCCTCAAAATGTTCAACAGAATCCAAATTAACAAGTGAAAGAATTCATATATCTTAGATAAATAGTAAAAAAAACAAACACGACGAGCGACGAAGTACAAAGATGCATAGCAATAGCAAACATAACTCCAATGGTCTTCAGAAACATTTGAGAAATAAAAACCTAAAACGTGCAGTAAAGCTCAACATTTACAAGACCTTAATAAAATCGGTTTTGATGTATGAGGCTGAAACATCCCAAAACGACGAGGGACTGCTTGGTATCTTTGAAAGATTTTTGATAGGATATGGCGTCGAAGATATAACATTGAATTTTACCAGCTATAGACAGATCTAGATATTGTGAAATTTATTGAAGTGCAGAAACTAAGATCGGCTGGACACATTGCTATGATACTAGATAATGAGTACACGAAGGATTGACATTTTCAAACTCAGAGGACAGAAGAAGTAGATGACGATCGCGTCATGATGTATTGATGATGTAGAAAAAGATCTGGGCCTCTAAGGGTCAAAAGATGGAAGGAAGTTGCTAGCATTATCATGATGATGAAATTTTATATAGCGAACTGTTAGATTTGCCTGTGTAGCAGTTTGCAAACTGCTCTTTGCACATGGACGACAATAAACTATTTTTATGAATTTAAAATCATGAAATATATTAAATCGTCGGTCAGATAGCCAAGCGGGCTGCGCGGCCGGTTTTCATTCGCTTCACTGCGAGTGATTCAGTGGGTGTGGGTTCGATCCCCAGCTCGGTGTACAGAAAATAAAAAGGCTAACGCAGCAGTTTAAAATTCTAGATGAATCTGCGGCTTATACTAGAATATGCTGGTGTCTGATCGGCCTATGGTGAAGCAGTACGGCAAGAGATAAGGGCTTGCGGCTCGGTGATACCCTCCATAAATCCCTACCGGAAGGGCGTGTCGCCTAAATACCGGTGTATATATAAATAAATTGAATCTTATATTGAAATGTATCAAACCTCACACAAATAACTTATACTGGCTTGCAGGTTTTCACCAGATGGTTCCCTTGTAGCGTTTGGATCCAGGGATAGCCAGATTTACATATATCAGGTATCAGACGACGGATCCAAGTATACCAGGGTCGGAAGGTGTTCGGTAAGTTATTTGCTAAGGAAATAATAATCACCTACAGATTTATAGTGCATTATTAAACTAATTTTGCGTAATATTTATTTCAGGGCCATTCCAGTAGCGTAATACATCTAGATTGGGCAACTAATAACCAAACAATAAGGTCTAATTCAGCTGATTATGAGTTGCTCTTTTGTAAGTAAAAATTCATAATATGTCTTTAAGCAAATAAAATAAATTTGACTGTATTGACAAACAGTTAATTAACATTTTCTTGTCTACTTATCCTTGCAATATCTTCCTTGTATTTTTTTGCTGTTCAGCTTAAATTTCATAATCTTTCAATTATTTAAAAGATTTAAAAAATACGGAAAAACTGTGATACGAATTATTTTCTTAACTTGAAGAAGGGTTTTAGACTATGTATACAATGTGGTAGATATGATCTTGTTACTATCTACATTAACTCTTCAATATATGTCCTCTGCATCCACTTGCCAATCCGTTTTTCCTTAATTATTTAATATAAATATTTTGAATTTACTTTTCAGGGAATGCTGGTACTTGTCGTCAGATACCACAGAGTACCATCATGCGAGACGTGGAATGGGCCACAAACAGCTGCACCATTACATTTACCACTGTTGGAATCTGGCCAGAGAATGCCGATGGTACTGATGTAAACTGCTGCGATGCCAGCTATGACTCCAAATTAATGGCTACCGGAGATGACTTCGGGAAAGTCAAGTTGTATAGTTATCCCGTTAGCCAGCCAAGGGTGAGTTAGTTCGATGTTAAGTAATGCTATAGTTTTATTTTCCAGCAAACTTGGTCAAGTTGCAAAAATATTATTTACAAATCTGAGCTTGTTACATAGTTTATTCAGCTTAGGTACTATTGTTATATTTTAAAAGCATTACTAAGAAAAATTACCACGTTTTAGATTTTTGTGCCCCAATTAAACTTAACACTATTTATTTTGTTTCAGTCCCTGTGCCATACCTACAATGGACACAGCAGCCACGTGACCAACGTCCGCTTCCTCTATGATAATTCCCGGCTTGTTTCTATAGGAGGAAACGACACTTCTGTTCTGCAATGGACTATTTCATAATCTAACACTTTTCCACAGTAACCACCTGTATCCAACATACTTTAATCCAATTTTTAGCTGCAGCTGGAGGTCTTGAGAAGACAGAAGTTCCAGCCTAAACTATCCAATGCTTAAGGACATTGTATTTTTGTAATTTATTGTTTTTAAAGAGTAAAGCACTTTTAGAATTCACGAAATTGTGCCAGAAAGTTGTATTGATCGTCGAAGAGCGACATTCTTTAACATCTTGAGATTACATGTATATTTTTATCTATAACATTGAGTTGTGTGATAATAAACAATATTTATATATCTTGAAGGACTTTTTATTTGAACGAGACCTATTCTCAACCTTAAAGTCAGAATGGCCAAATCGAGAGCGTAAGGAGGATGACTACTATTTTTACTTGATTTTCTACTTTTATCTTACAATGGCTGGATATTGTATTTCCAGATAGTTTTTTCTTTCTTCTCTGGGATCGCCTGATACAAAAGATCTCCGTTATCACTGAAGCTTATTGTGTTAACCATGTTGCTGCCCATTGTTGTTTCCTACATTCAGTCTAGAGAAGTTTGTAGAGGTCTTTTGCTTGGTGTGTCCTAAATATACCTGGATCTCCCTGTTTTTTGTCTTTTGATGTTAATCGCCTCGTAATCGCATAATACGTGTTTCACAGTTTCTGCTTCCTTATCTTAAAGTCTGCAGTTAATTCTCTTACTGATGCATGCCCAGTCAATATTAATGTTACTGTTCTCAGTTTATTCCCACTCATAAGGAGCAGTGGCTTTGTTTTTTTTTTGTACATGATCCACCAATGAAGATTTTCCCATGTGTTTGTTTTGAGATTCTCTCCCAATATTGCTCATGACTTTCTCTGATTAAATACTCTATATCCCTACGTATTGTAACCTTTGGTGCTCACAGAGTCATAGCACCTTTGATTTGTTCGATTCTCTTTTAGTAAGTTGATCTGCTCTTCCGTTGTCTTCAATGTCCTGGTACTCAAACCAGCTCCATCTTATTCCAGTCTCCCAGTTCATTCAGTTCCCTGATTCAATCCCACAGCAGTCTGGGAAAATGAACAGATTTCTTGGGCGTGAGAAAAAACAGCATCCTTTGATATGCCGCCAGGTGTGCAATTGTGGCAGGTGTTACAGGTGAGCGTGAGAACTTTCTTATCGACGGCATCATTTCATGTGCCGCCAGGTGTGGCATCATTTGATTTTTACCGCTGACCCGCCCTCAGTGGAACGAACCACAATGCGGGGCATCGCTACTGCAAAGATGCCACTTTTTCCTACGGTTCAAAAAATTTTCCCACGCCCAAGTGTCCCAAGCGCAATACTCTACTCGAGTGCCGCCTGACAATATATGGATCTGTTCTTTTTCAAGTGCTCTCTCATTATTTTTCTTTGCAAATTGCAGTATTGCATAGATCTCAGCTATTGGTACAAAATGGTACATTTCCTCCCCAAGTAAACGCTATGCTAATCCTTGGATTTTTTGAGTATATTCCACACACCCCCGTACCTTCTACAATCTTGGATTTGTCTGGGTACCAGACCTTATCCTGTTAGTTGTGGTAGTCCTTGTTTCTCCATACATTCCTGTCAGGAAGAGACAACCTGTATTAATTCTTAAAATCGTATCTTTTTGTCATGTGATCCGATTCCACATTAAAGATGTCCGTCACGGTCCTTGTGATACTCATGTCCTATCCCTTCATTGCAAAGTTTCAGTAAATGTTTTATTTTGTAGGCACCCAACCTTGCTTTTTTTTGTCCAGATAAAAGGGAGGCAGGTCTAGGAAAGCCTCTATAACTGCTGTTGAAGTAGTATGCATTGCACCAGTTATACGCAAGTCTTTGCAGTTTGCTGAGTTTGGTTTTTGCAGCTGTTTGCAAGTGTCTTTAGTTCACTACATCATCGCTGCATAAGTGATTGGGGGTTTGATCACCATAGTGTACACCCAGTGCGCCATTCTTCTTCTTCAAGTTCCGCTCCTATCGGAGATTGGAAATCATTCTGTGCGCCATGTCCGGTGTTAATTCCCATAAAAGCGTCTGACACTAATAAGAGTTGTCACTGCGCTGTTTGTTATATTTTCTAATTGCCGGTTCCAGGTAACTTTCGAGTCTAGTATAAGCCCGAGATACTTTAACTCTTCCTGTTGCTCAATTTCTTGTACCTGCAGCTTTAGAGAACCTAATACCTCTTTCTACTTGTGAAAGCAATCCCTATTCTACTTTCGTTGTGAGATGATTACCAAGTCATCCGCATGTCCATTACCAGAGTCCACAGGAGTGGGGACCTTCCCCTTTGGGTATCTTCTATTGATCCGGGCCAACACAGTCTCTCCAAGGATGGTGGTATTTACAACTCTATTCCTGAGCACAGATTCTATCCAGTTCAAACATCCTCGATTCTATACGACTCACATGAGTCTATTGCCCATGCTACTTTTTCATAGTTTACAATTTTTTTTACTGTCAACTGTCTCTTCATGTATTGGTATAATTGGTATTGGAGTTAATTAGTTGCGTTTTCTCCTTTGAGGGCACGCTTTGTGCTTCCTCCATGTGGTTCTTTATTCTTTCCATTCCCCGGTTACTTTAGCTTTGTTGAATAGCTTTTTCGCCATTTTCCTAAACAGAGACAGTTCTTTATTGATATACAGATATACCAAGGTGTATCCCTGGTAGAATTCTCCGGTATATAGGACAAGTTTCTTGGAATGCTCTTCCAGATAGTCTATTGTTATTGTTTGGTTATCATTATTATCAGATTTAGTCATATGGCTCACACTCCCTTTAAGGGGAAAATTCACTCATCCATTTTAGTCTTCCACTCCGTCATTACTTAGTTTAAAAAGGTCACTATATTATCGACTTTATATATTCTCAATATATCTATAAGCCATTCATGCGGCACTTAATCAAAGGCTTTCTTTTAGTCAATGAAGGCAGTAAAAAGGTTCCTTTTTTGTTGTATGCCTGGTTAGAAATGACTGTGTCCATAATAAGTTGTTCTTTGCAACCCATGGAACCCTAAGCGCATCCTTTCTGTTAAGGCTCTATATTATTTAGAGCACAGTGTTGGTAGATACGCCGGGCTACACAGGGTGTGACCAATTTATACAGAGTTGGAAGACAAGTAATTGAACGGTACTTGGCTGATTCTTGGGTGTTATTTTAATCCTCTGATATTAGATAAGTAGGTTCATGTGTAAGAAATGATGGCATTTCCTATGGATTAGAAATAACATAATTAATCAACATTGACAAACACTCATTCTCTTTTTTCTCTTCATGTGCCTTGTCCGTTCCGAACGTTGGCAATCAACATGGCTATTCTGACTTTGTTTACGGCAGATGACAATCCGAACCATTGCCGCAAGTTTTGGAGCCACGAGTGTCTTCTCCTCCCTGTGCCCCTTCTGCTGTGTATTTTCCCTTGAACGATCAGCTGGAGTACTCTATATTTATTATGTCTCATAACGTGACCCAAGTATTCCAACTTTCTTTTCTTTATACTTATTCCTACCTCTCTCTCTTTACCTATCCGGCGTAGTACCTCTTCCTTGGTTCCGTGCTCAGTCCAGGATATACGTAATATACGTCGGTAAGCCCACATTTCGAAGGCCTCTACTTTTTACATCAATGTTGCGGTCATTGTCCACGCTCCATTCCATATAACAAAACCGGGAATACATAACATTTCAGAAGTCGAATTTTGAGAGGTAGGGTGAGGCTTTTAGAGGTGAAAATTTGCTTCATGCTAGTGAACGCTGCTCTTGCCTATTCTACTCTTATACGTATTTCCTTCGCTTGATCCCAATTTGAGTTAACTGTTGTTCCCAAGTAGATGTACGAATCCACGTGTTCAATTCTTTCATTGTCTAATATCAGTTGCTGTGGTGGTAGTTGGGTTTTGCTTACTAACATCCATTTGGTTTTTGTGATATTTAGTCTGAGTCCGTATTGTGCACTTGTCTTTTGTATCTTACTCATTAGGCAACTCAGTTCCTCCATGCTACTTGCTAGAATCACAGTGTCATCAGCATACCTTATGTTATTAATTATTTCTCCATTTATCTTTATGCCTTCTGTGCTTTCCTCCAGCGCTGTCTTACATACTTCTTCTGAGTATATATTAAAGAGAATAGGAGACAAGATACAGCTCTGTCGTACCCTTTTCTTGATCTCAATTTTATTGGTCAATGTAGATCCTACTTTCACTTTAGCTGTTTGACCCCAATCTCGCTATTGTTCGAATGTCTCTGTAGTCGATTCCGATCTTATGGAAAACTTCAATTATCTTTTCGTGCTTTTACATTATCGAATGCTTTTGCGTAGTCTATAAAGCATATGTACACGTCTTTGTTCATATCTCTGCAGCGCTGGATGAGTACCTGTAGACTAAAAAGTGCTTCTCTTGTCCCAAGAGAATTCCGAAACCCAAACTGCGAATCTACAATGTTATCCTCGCATTTTTTGCTTATTCTGTTGTAACTAACCTTGGTGTAATGCCTTCGAAATGTGGTTAATTAGACTTATCATGTACAACATGAACCACTAAGACAAGTTCTAATAAAGAAAAATATAGACAGCCGAGATATTCGAATTATATGCAATCTATATTGGAATCAAACAGCAAATGTCAAGGTTGAGGGCAGACTAACAGAAGAAATTCAAATCCGTCGAGGAGTCCGGCAGGGATGTATCTTATCGCCACTTTTATTTAATCTGTATAGTGAAGCTATCTGTGAACAAGCACTCGAGGAAGAAGATCTTGGTCTGATAATAAATGGTGAGACGATCAACAATATAAGGTATGCTGACGATACAGTTCTCCTAACGGGAACGCTAGTAGAACTACAATATCTCGTTCAAAGTCTCAATATATACTGTAACAGTTACGGCTTGAAAATTAATTTGAAAAAAACTAAATTTATGTAATCACGAAATCAAAGAACATCAGAGCTAATCTGTGTAATAGACAATACAACGATTGAGCGTGTGCCCTGTTATAAATATCTAGGTGCTTGGATCACAGACGATACTGATCAAACAAAAGAGATTAGATGTAGAATAGAAATCGCTAGATCAGTCTTTAATAAGAATGCGCAAACTCTTTTGCAATCGTGATATCAATATAAAGTTACGAATACGAATGCTGCGGTGGACACTAAAACAGTTGACCATAAAAAACATTGAAGCTTTCGAGATGTGATGGACCGCGTCACTAACACGCAAGTACTCCAAACTTTAGACAAAAGATGCGAAATTCTTAAATGAGATAAAAAACTAGAAAGATGGAATACTTGGGGCACATTGTGAGAGGTGAAAAGTACGAACTTTTAAGAAACATCATGCAGTGCAAAAGAAGTGTGGGAAGAAGAAAAATATCGTGGCTTCGTAATCTACGTGAATGGTTCGGTGTAGTTCGATTGAACTTTTTAGGCGCGCTGCTAACAAAGTCGCAGTGGCCATGATGATTTCCAATCTCCGCTAGGAGTGGCACGAGAAGAAGAAGACTTATCATCCGATGTTGATCACAAGACTTTGCTATTTTTAAGACCGTTTATAGCATTCTCCACTTCTGATTTTAGAATAGCTCTTTAGAATAATTCTTTAGCCGGAATTTTTTAACTAGGTCTTGTCCAGGAGATTTCCAGTTATGGAGCTCTTTGATAGTGTTTGAGACTTCTTCAGTGGTAAAATCTTCGTAAGGAATGTTTATTGTAATGCTGGCAGTTGTTCGTTGTGTCTTCAATCCATCCAGCATTGGTGTTATCATATATTATCATTATTATTATATTATCATTCTTTCTGTTAGAAAGTGTAGGGACGTGATATTATAAGAACGCGAACAAGTTGAGAATTTTACTCACATAGAAAAAAAAAATAAAACAATAATTCACTAATCTTTATTCAAAAATGTGTGGAAACAAATTAATAAAGATTTTTATAAATCATATTTAACCGAAATGTAATTGTACAGCTAAATTTATTTCAAACCTGCTCAAAAAATTTTCTTTACACACGTCGAAAAAACAGATTTTTTATACAGAGATGAAAAGAAATATAAATAGCTGTTCTAAATTACAAATATTGCACATGGATAGTAGAAATCAACAGTTACTATAAACTCAGGGTACTGGACTGTAACAAGAAATAAGTTTTGGATACAGAGCGAATAAATTTACGTTTGAGCACTAAAATGTATATTTAAGGATTAATTATATATCTACAGAATAATATAGTCAATTATCTAACCAATTTTTTCAGATGTCATGTAATAAAAGGTCTACTTCTGGGCACTACGATATTTTTTCTTAGTTAAAAATGGAGAATTTCTATTAGCGATTTTTTTATTTAAAAATTCCTGTCAATGGATTTAGATTGGCTTCAAATAGCTATGACAAAAAATTCATTAAAATATATTTATTAATAATGAAGTAATGACACAATTTTAAGACTAATTAAGCTACGAGTCACAAAAAAAGCACTCTGTATCAACAGCTAGCCATGAAAATAATTTTTTAAATAATTTTAATAATACACATAATACATAATTTTAATAATTAACTTTACAATCTACAAAACCTAATATTTCAGCTTAAATCTTCGTTGACATGAAAATTATACTATTGATTAACATTTGTGACAAATGTTAATGCCACTCTAATGATATTTACTTCCAAGTATTTTAATAATTTTGTGTGTCCCGGCTGCAAGCTTAAGTTTGAGAGAAAAATTGGAATTATACCTCTTTTGGGAGATAACGATATAAGTGCCAGAGAAGTTTGCACAATATTTAATGCCGATTTTCCTAATATTATCTGCAATATGATAATCAAAATAGAACATTCAATGATTAAGTTGCAGTATCAAAACTAATTTAAAAAAATAAATACAAATTCAATTTTCTAAAAAAATCTGTTGTTAACCTATGAAGACACTTTCACTCCAAATGGAGCAGCACCATCACAAAGTTATCGCAAATGTACAGTAGAAAATCCCCATTGGCAATAAACTGTACAAGCAGTATTCTCAAAATATCAAGGTCTAGTGTGGTATACTGAACGAGCAAATTATTGGTACTCTCTTCTTTGAGAAAAACATGAACTCTAGAATTTTTTTAGAACTCTTTAGAATTTTTTTAAAACTTTTTAGAATTTTTAAACACCGACTTAATGGAATTAATGACCAATTACATTTGTGTATTAAGTTAGCTGAGTGTTCTGTTAATCACGCCAGAACTGTGGAGTAATAGCTAAAGAAAATGTTCCAAACCGTTGGATAGGCCGTGGTAGTCCGTTGATAGAGTGGCTACCCAGATATCTCCAAACCTCACAACTTTAGACTCCTTTCTCTGGGAAGTTATCAAACAAGAAATTTACTAAACCCGCCCAAGAAACATACTCGAACTTCGTGTAAGAATTAGACTAGCACGTGCAGAAATTACTCCGCAACAACTAAAAAATGTAATTAGAAATAATTAGTATTTAAATGGGAATAAGCCACAATTAAAGGTTAAAGTAAGTTTATTGACGTTTCAATTTCCACTTCGGAAATCCTGCTCAAAATACAAACATTAGTAAATTTACTAATGTTTGTATTAGTAGTCTCCTCCGTTGTTTACTGTCTGTCAGATTCAAACTTTTGCTAACCAAACTACGCACTCATTGGTCTCTCATACTTTAAAAAGTTTTGCAAATATCAACAATATGTTGACAAGCGCCAATAACTTGGAAGGGTTACACATACTTTATTCTCAACTACGCTCGCTTCTGAACACTCACGGTTTCCAACGATATAAAATATATTCAAATTCTCGTGTCCTTTCAAATTAGTCTAATATGGTCTTCACTTCAGAAGTCAATCTTGATTTAGTTCATAGCTTCTCTAAAATCCTAGGTTATAATAGGTCACCTTATCAAGCCGATTCTCTTTTAAGTTGCTTGTTTGTGAAGAGGCACCTCCCTTAACAAAAAGAAAATTATGTGCATATGTTTCTCGAATGTATAACTCCTTAGGAAAACTCTTGTCTTTTAGAGTACACTCTAAATCTTTCTTAAAACGTCTCTTGCCCTTAGACTGGGACAGTGATATACTGGATGACATATTGATCTCGGATTGGAAATCATTATTGGATACATTCCAATCAATATATAAAATTCCATTTCCCAGATGCCTGACGCTACCACTGCTTGTATCTGATATGCTACTACGACAAAGTAGGCTTAAGTGGAACATCGCTACTGATATTTTAAAGAGAGTTACCCACTTCTCTGGTCTCTGACAAAGGTAATCGAATTGCTCCCACACAAGGATTCTTTTGCTCAAACAGGTGTATCCACACCTAATGGCGAATACCTTAGGTTAATAAAGACAGCTAGGTTACCCTTTAACCAATAGTGACGCTTTCAGCCAAATATGTATATAGTTTCTCTATATTTTAAATAGTTCTTAGTTATCTTAGTTTTTACAACAATATCTAATGTATACCGGTTTATCCTCGTTCTTGAAGTAACTATTTGATACCCTATCCCAGTGGCGTAACTCTTCTCGCCCGCTCCCAGTATGTTCAATTTTTTCACATGCGAAAAATTATGTCATTTTTTCGCTGTATTACTACATACACTTTTAAAATAGCAAAGAAGAAAGACTCTCTTGATTGTTGACTGTCGCTAAGGACAGTCGTTCTCTCTCCGTTTGTTGAGTCTCGCTAGGCAGACGTACTCTCTCTTGCCTGTTACCTAGCGCTTGGTACAGACGTATATCTCTTGGCTGTTATCTATCGCTGAAGAGACGCTCTCTCTACTGTTGACTGCCGCTAACTAATTATTTCTCCCCTGCTTTTAGTTACGCGAACAATACCGCAAATACTATTTTAAATGTACAGACGCAAAATGTGCTCTATCTCGTGATCTCAGTGTTAGTACCGCGAAACACGTGTTCAGAAACCGGTAACCGGACAGATTCCGCATATGAAGAACAACCGCGAGTGCAAGCCTGTCAATGCCGCGATTGTGTAGAGCAGACACATTGGTAAGACTTTGTATAAACTTAATTTGCTATTGTCTGTATAACCATTTATTACATATCCTAATTTATTTAAACCAGCCCTATGTAATACAGTCCTCATACACTGAAATTATACTCATAATTTCACATATGTATAACCTTTTTGAACACCAGTATCAGAGAAAGTGGTTATGGAGTTAATGGCTCCTTATTTAAATTTTGGACGTACATTATTTACTGACAATTTTTACACGGGTGTACACCACTCGCAAAAAGACTGCTTCAAAATTCTACTCATTTAGTTGGGACACTACGTGCTAACATGAAGCAAATACCATCTGAAGTATTAAAAGAAAAGTTAAAGAAAACGTGTTGCTCTTGAAAACGACTGTGGTATTACAGTTCTTAAAATGAAAAGACAAAAAGAGATGTCTTGTTATTAATCACTAAACATATAGATCAAGTTACAGAAGTTCATACACGAAGTTTCATAAAATCTAAACCATGTGCCATAACAGAATATAATATCGGCAAATATGCTATTGATTTATCTGACCAGAGGGCATCCTCGAGCTTTAAGAAAATCTGTAAAATTGTATCGAAAAGTTGCATTCGAGATTATTCTAAATACAGCTGCAGTAAACGTAATGTATCTGTATAATTCAGTGACAACAAACCAAAAAAATGAAAATTAATTAGAATTTAAAGAAGAGTCGGTGAAAAGTCTTCTAACAAAAAAGACAGCAGAAAGTTCTGAAAATATAAATCGTCACATTTTACAGAAGACAAACAAAAGAGAAAGATGCCAAAAAATGCTACAAATAAGTCGCGAAGAAATAGAGATGAAAACAACAACAACAAACTTCTAAAAAAATGTGGACACATTGTCCGATTTTTTGTAAATACCTTTGCACTGATTGTTTCTTTAAATTGCATTAATCCGTATTTTTGATGTGTTTTTATTTGATAAATGAACCATTTTTCTTTTCACTTAGAATAGTGTATTATTTTGAAACATCCTTGCCAAAAAATAATAGGCTTTTTTTCCAAAATTGGTTTAGGAGGCCAACTGATTAAAATTTCTATATAAAATATTAAGTTTGTGCATCTGTACAGGTACATACAATGATTGACTACATCAGCATGCTGTGCACCATATAGGTACACACTCTGCCATTGGTAAATAGTGCTGTGCACCAATACGGTTCACAAATACATAATGGCAAATAGTACTAGATCAGCTTGGCAGTCAACCTATTAATAAATATATTTCAATGAAATTTTTGTCATAGCTATTTGAAATCACTTTAAAACCAGTGGCGTAGGAATTTTTTAATAAAGAAATGTCTAAATAAAAGTTCCCAAACTTCGACTAAGAAAAAGCATCATAGTCTGCCATAGACATTTGAATAAACATTTTAAATTATGTCACGAAGTAGACCTTTTTATACATGATATTTATAGGAAAAAATTGGTTAAAATCGGTAAATAACTTCAAATTTCATAGATGTGCTTCCAATCTGAATGGACGAAACACTGTATAAGTGTGAATATAATACAGACAAGCTATTTTTCGAACATATTTTTAATCATTTTATCTGAAGTCGAAACCTAGACGGTAAGGAAGCTAAAGAAGGAAGCAACAAACTTATTGAAATGATCCGAGATGTGTGCCTAACCACATATATACAAATATCTTCAGTATTGACAGATTGAAGCTCGGAGAAAAGTGTTTTGGGGAATTAACTAAAATTGTTCCTTTATATATATATATATATATATATAATATATATTTATATAACTATATATATAATATATATATTATATATATATATATATATATATATAATTCAAGTTAGTTACAACAATACACTAAAATTCGTAAAGATAAAATAGAAAATAAGGAAGGTATTGAAAATAGCAAATACTTTAAGCATGGCAGTTAATTTCAAATATACAGATGATACTGTGATAATGGAAGAATAGCGATTAGATACATTTTGATATTAGAAAAGATATATTAAAAAATATAACTAAATATCAGGTTTACAACATCAAAAACAATCATTTTTAAGAAGAAAACATTTTTCATCTTAAAGAGACAAATTATTAAAAATGATTGAGAAGTATTGTAGAGTTAAAATAGTTCAAATGTATCGTCGCCAGTTACACATATTAATATAGTCAAACTGTTTTAAGATAAGAATTGAAATGGACGGAGAAATTCTGGAAATTATCAGTATAAGAAAATTACGTAGTCAACGCAAATTATATGAAACATCTATAAAACTATATCAACAGGCGAAGAAATATATGAATAATTATTGGACCTATATCCAGTAAGGAATGCACCAAAACTAAATATGATTTTGAACACTCAACATCTCGGTATTTTAATTAAAAACCATATACAAACGTCTATTTTTTCACTCTGCATCTCTGATTAGTTTTCAGTACTAATAGTAATAGTAGTGATAGTTTTAATAAAATATTTTCCTATATACATATATACATCATAAATTACCTATCTATGTTCACAAATTTTTAGAAAGATCCATATTGTTTGGGAAACAAATGGAGATACGTCAGTTTAAAATATAACAATGACGTCAGGCTGTCATATTTTACTGTAGTCTTGATCGTAAGTTTATCACCAAATTCCTGATTTTATCTTATTAGTTATAGATCTTGAAAATGAACTCACAAATAGTATGAGATGTTTCTGATGTGTTTAAAATAACCACTGTCAAAATAATTCGGTTCGTTTAGCATTAACATAACCTCAAAATATAACGGCGTGACGTCATACACCAGGGCATTCATTATCCAGTTAAAGAGGTATGAAAATATTCTAAAAATACTAGAGAATTATTCCTGATTTTAAACAATAAATATATGTAGACAAATTTATCCTTTCCAGATATCTAAAGGGCTAAAACGGAGAGATGGATTGCTCGGATTTTGAAGGACCAAACCATAAAAAACATCACAGAACTACGTGCAGAACAGAAAATGTGATCAAACTAGAGAACTAATACAAACAAGGAGACAACATAATATTGAAATTGTAAAACAGCTCTCACACCTGGGAGTATAGATAACGAAGGAAAGCAGCGAGGAAAAGAAAATATGGAGAAGGATAATACTTGCTAATTAGAGCATACTTCTCTATTTCCCCAGGACGTTTAGGACCCAAAGACATCCATAGGGAAGTAAATCAAAATATTTAAAAATAGATCATACGATCAATAGAGCCACATATGACGCACAAGTAGAGATCCGTGATGGAAAAAACAATAAATTGTATTAGTACTTTTGAAAGAAAGATACTGAGAATATGTGGAGAGGGTTCAACGACGAATTATATCAATATTACAAATAGCCCTCTATAGCAAATTATCCAAAATATAGATTTATGGCGGTTAGGGTGAGTATGAAGGAGGTGAGTGAGTAGAGTATGGGGTGGGTAGGTCTTTTATAAGAATGGATAACAGAACACCTAGTAGAACGTTTAATGGAAATATGGCGGGACCTTCGGCCAGTAGGAAGGCCGAGGAAGAAGTGGATAGACGAAATGAGAACCGATGCTATACCTTATTTCATTAAGCGATGCAGGGCATATATAACAACGATAAATTTAACAGATAATTGTTAAAGAATGTTCCATATGAGTCTACCCCGTTCCGATAAGTCAACACTATAATTAATGACACTTTATATATTTTTTTTCTTTTTTTCAAATATTCGTGTTTATTGCATAGTAAAATAAATTAATGTTATCACTGAATACATAGTGAAAAAATAATCCGATTTATAAAATTAAATGAATATTTTATGCATATAATGCAAGTAACAGTTCTTCAAAATATTTAAAAACTAACCGAAATGTCCATCTTTATTTTCGTCCGCCGAAGTTTTTCAGCAGCTCATACATGGTTCGGACACCCGATTATAAATGTTTACATCTTCCTGCATCGCTTAGATGAAATTTTACTATAGAAATATAACTGAGAGCAGCCGAGGAAAGGAGTGCTTAGAGGAGGATGCAGAGGGAAGCCAGGGCCTGACTTGGTCTATAGCGCCATTGTAGAGGAAGAGAGAGATAAATCTATAGGTTTGTTCTACTAGAAGCTGCACCAAACATAATGTTTAATATTTTTTTATAAGAAAATAGTTTAATTTCCACAAAAAATACCTTAGGGATTTATAAAAAAAATTATAACAATTAAAAATATCTTTAGACCGACAGCCCGAAAAAAATTAATGATGCAAAGTAGACTCTGATTCGGGATACCATTTGTGAAGTAAGCTAAAACTGTATAGTTTTTAACCTTCAGTTCGAAAATAATAACAATATAAATAACTAGTACGATCAAGAGAAATTTACACAAATATGTTACAAAACATAATCCAAAAATTGATTACCTTTGTTGTATAACACTACAGAGTTTTAAGATCTCTTAAAATATCTGATACAAATTTTAAACAAAAAAGTATATAAATAGTCTTCAGTTGCCGATGATAGAATTATAGTAGATTCCACGCCGAAACTAAATTTTGCTCATGTTTTTAGTTTGTATTACACACTGATAAGTTCGCAATGGCCTAGTTTCAGTGGAAAAAAGAAAATAATCAAAAAATATAAATATTTCGCATTTTTTTCAATTAGCGTTAAAATATAGTTCAATATAATGATATCTGGAGAATTGGGAGGTCATTCCATATATCACAGTATGCTAATAGATCAAGAAATTATGTTTCTCCTCTCTAACTGGTCAAAATTCTAAACAAAAAAGTATGCTAATACAAATGGATCAACAGTTTATAAACACCGCCAACAGAACTATAACAGTTCCCTGTTAAAACTCAATTTGTTTCTTAAATTTGATATTTTTACATTCATATACTCAACAATGTTTAAACATGGCTCTGCTACAGCTCTGCTTGGATCAAATGGCGCCTTGATAATTCATGCAGGATTTCATCTTAGGTTAAACAATTAATTGGTGCTAGATGCTGGCAAGTTAGTAGATGCTGCATATCACGGACCAAGACTGAGAGAAAAAAGTGCGTATAAAATATACATATTGTGGACTATTTTATAATAGTCCAATGTACTTATGTCTGGATCATTTGTAGACCAATATTATAGACTGATAATATCGTTAAGATACCACATGGGAGTTTCGTTTTTATGGCTCTAAAATCCTCAAGGTTTGGTTCAAAATATGCAGTAGATCATCTTTGTATTTCGTGAATGAATAAAATAAAAATACATTGTAATATACATAGACTATACAAGAAATATAAACGAAACGATTCCTCTACAATATCTTAGTAAATCTATAACAAAACTATGGCTCAGTTCCTGATTGTGGTCCTACAAGTAAAAGTTAAGTACGAAATTATTCAAATTATGAGAATTATACTTAGTATTTTATGTAATTTAGAAGTTAACCTACAGATAGAGCAATTTTTTGAATCTACACTGTCATTTCGGGAATAATGTTATTTGTAATTAGGACCTGGTATTTCTTTTACCATGTTGTAGATAATGATATGTAGCGCAATTTGTTCTAGAAAGCTTGTACCAGCATTAGCGTAGCTTTGTATACTCAAGCTTTAATTTTTACCGCCTGCAAAAGGTTATTTTACCAACAGGAAGATATTAATCATCATATCTTCTAGTATTTCCAATCTAATGGGACTCCAAACGATAAAGATGGATATCTGCAGCTCATTTCCAGAATTACATAAAATTTTCAACGTAAATAGGACTACAATTGGTATTGAATACAGGATGTTCCAAAACTCTGTTCTTTTATCGCAAGAAGGAAAAAGGCTAAAGATATATGTATATACGCATCCCGTATTAGATTAGATATGCAGGGTTGTGCAAAGATGCCGGAAGGACTGGTTCCTATCGCCTATTGTGGAAATTTTTAAACAAGAATACCCAGAACTATCAACGACAAAAAATTTAAATTAGTTATTTTTAAATATCTAGAAATTGTACTAAATAAATTAAATATAGTGTTGTTAAATTAGAGTTTGATTCCTGTTGTTACTTAATAATTGAATAGCATTCACGCAAAAGTGGATAAATGCAAATTTGTAATTTTTGAGTTAGGTATGGATTCGGCATCTAAAAGCAAATATCTATCAATATTTTCATCAACACCCGTGCTAAAGTTGATAAATACCCAGCAAAATAAATACGAAAATGGTCAGGATCAAGCAAAAGAGAATATTTCCATAATATGGCACTTATGTAGGTAAGTTCATCTTATGAGTGCTATTAGGATTCAGTCACAAGTTGATAAGTACACATCAGGGATCACTGTAATATATTTTTATTGTTTTGGTAATGTATACCCCCTGTTACCAAGTAGCTGAACCTATGCCATTAAGAAGAAATACATCACTACAGTATTTCGTTATTAGTTTTGAGTTAGTATATGGTGTAAGATAGAGATGGCACACAAAGTTTTGTAGTTTACATAAAACAGAAAAATAACATGAACGTTGAACGTTTTTCGACTTGGTTTTAGTTCTGGCAGGCAAATTAGATTTATGTGTTGTGTAGTTATGGATCGTTATGATGAAGACTTCGTTTTAGTGGGGAAAAGTAGTGCTGGTTCCTGAAAAAATTACTAGCTGTAACTGAGAACGAGAACAAGCTGACGGGTGCTTATTAATGAATTTTATTCTTATTAAAGGTTTTCCCGTTGAAGTTATGAACTAATTTTATTACTCGGATTTTTGCCGCTATGTTCAGTTATGGCGCAAGTGTTCTTATCTTACAATCCCAATGGGACCAAATTATTAAATAAAAACCATAGCTGAATACTAATTTAATACCAGGGACCTATATGAAGCTTTATATTGTTGTTTTAGACATCGGATTCCCATATCCGATGACCTAATTAAAATGCAGCCATAGTAAAAAGAAAATTTATCAGTGTAATGAGGTGATACTTCATCAATGGATGGAAAAATTGTACCATGGAAATTCTAAAATAGAACAAGATCGGCTGATGTGTAGGTTTCTAGCTGAAGGAGAACCGTCTAGAAACACAGGTGGGAAAAAGTCTAGGCCAATCTCTATTAGTTGCATAAAGTTGGAAAATATTAATTTTTTTTAGCAAATAAAAGTTAGGGGTTTTTTTTATAGATACCTTATAAAAACAGTCACAAAACAGTATGCTCCCGATTTTATCTTTCGGCATTTAAGGTGCCAAGAGCTAGAATTATTGGAATTTCTAAAATCTTGGAACAAGGCGATGTACCTAAGGAAAGACGAGGGGGAGATAAAATATCACAAGTTAGCTTCAAGCAGAGAAGTCCGGAATTTTTTAAAAGGATTGAAAGATACCGAAAGTCATTATGGTCTAAACAAATCTAGACGTATTTATCTTGACTGTAATCTAACAATCAAAAAATTGTTTCGTCTATGCCAATCACCCGTCAAAATTAAAATTGTCTCATTTTCAACATTTCAAAGAATTTTCGCAAAAGAGTTCAACATTAGGTTTAAATCTCCATCAGCTAATATTAGAGACTTAAGAATACTCGCTAAAAAATTGCTCCGCAGACTGAGAAAAGAATTCATAAACTGCGAGCTAACCAGTTCTACAAGTTAATGAAGGAAATACCGGAAAACTATTTAACTTACTGCTTCGATCTACAACTAGTCCAACCCTTGCCCAAAACAGCTGTTTCGGATGCTTTCTACTTAAGGCAAATAAGATTATTGGAATGGAATTGGAATTATACCAGTACACCCAGGTGTAGCAAACTTTTTTCATGGACAGAAAATCAAGCCGGAATAGGCTGCGTAGAAGTAGCATCTGCACTTTTCATTTTCTAAACTCACTGGAAATCTTACCGGAAATAAATGCTATTACTTTATTTTGTGATGGATGTGGTGCACAAAATAAAAACAAACACGTTATCTACATATATGCTAATGTATTGGTTAGCCAATACTGCCACATCTATAACTATGGTTAAACTAAGATTTCCCATAAGAGGACATAGCTTTCTTCCAGCCGATAGAACATTTGGAAGGTTCGAAAAGTTATTGAGGAAAGAGCCATTTATCAAGACAAAAGAACAATACCATAAAAATTATAAAGAAGTAAGAAAAGTCTATGTTTTGGAGAATGATTGGAAACTTATGGGTATTAAAAGTCTAAAAAATTATTAAAAAAAATGACAAGAATAAGTGACATGAAAAGAGTAATAATAGAGAAGAGTAGTCAAGACTTCAAAATTAAAATCCTAGTACGAGGACATCAGAATTATAGAATAGATTTTGACATAGAGAAGAATCAGAATTTTTGCAAGGGAGGAACAAAGCTATTTAACCTTATTCTTCCAGAATTAAAAATTGCTCGCCTATTACCCGACAAAAAAATTGAGAACATGTTATGCTTATTGAAGGCAGGATATGGCGAAAATTGGGATACATATACTGATTTATCATGGTACAAAAATTTGTTCAGAAAACCCCAACACAAAACTGTAAGTGGGAACTTGTCATGTATATCACTCTGGCACTACTGATTGATGTTCTCTTCTAAAGTTAGATCTTACTCAGTCTCGTCAATGTTGCCAAATTTATCACAAATATAATACTCTATACCTAATTGAAAAATTAACACACTTCTAACTACCAATTGACTTGAAAATGAGTAAAAAATTAATTTTCATTAGATATACTTTGCAATCAGCCAAATTCTGACATATTCAGCAAAATATACGTCAGTACAGTATTTCAAGCAGTCAAATACATTATAATATTAACATTATATAATTTACTTTTAATCAAGAGTTGGATATGTATCTAGATTTAACAATACAACTATTTTCCTTGCAATTCGGTTATTTTCCATATTCTCTACAATTCTTTACTACCCAGGCGATTAGGCAACCCAGTATGGACACAACAGCATGAAATTGACTGGCTGATCGACGAAGAGTAACGAATCTCATATAAAAATTAGCAAACCGAGTATTGGAAAACCCTGTGGTAAAAGAATAAACGTTTAAGTCTACATCCGTCATTTTCACGTTCTTCTAATTTTTTAAACTGTCATGGTTACAAATAAGTTGGCTCGTAACTCCTAAAAAAATCAGTCTATTATCGTTTTAAGGCAACCATGTAAAATTTTCATAACTTACAAACTTTTTTATTATCTATCGATAAATTACATAATATCCAACTTGTTTTATATACCTTTTCACATATGCAACAATTGTGGCGTTTCTGTTGTATAATATGTACATTAAATAAGAAAAATGGCCAATGCGAAAAAGGATTTGCAGTATTGTTAAAAAAAAATGGTTAACGAGGTACGAGGAATATTTCTCTGCCTTTAAATTTATGCTGCTGACCTTTATGTGACCTAAAGTTGGTGTTTCAGTCTCCTGGAAGTTGTATTATCTTATCTTCCACATGGACAATACTCTTACTTACAATATTAGCCTACAAGTCCTCATTTTTGACCGAGTTACGTTTTCCTCGGCATCTCGGTTAGTTCTTCCCAAAATAATCTTACTGACGCTAATCCAACTCTAACGAAATACCCTAAGACAGAGAATGAATACTTTGTATAGCTCTGACATGTAGTTGGAGTGGACTTACAGAAGGCATAATCTGTAACATGTTGTTTAGATCCTTTGTGAAGTATGCACACAACACTCCCTTATCTGGACGGAATCTACTTAATTCACTTGTAGAGATAATTGTTTGTGTAAATTGTTTATTAACCCACTTACTACACACACTTAGATAACCAAATCTCGATAAAACAATACGACTGAGAACCTGATCAAGTTAGAAGATTAAACATTTGCATTCAATGACGAGGTATACGTTGGCTAGTCAGTTGGTCTAACTCGAACATATACACTAACGATAAATGTATTTTTAATCCACTGGCAAACTGCTTATTTACCCTAATTACTGTGCTTAAAATATTTAGGCATATTTTTGAATCAGTGACATAGAACAAATCTTATATGTTCCGTGATTATGTAAGAAATGACATGTCATTAGTTTGACATGCCTCTCTTTGTCCATGAGTTACGATAAAAATTTAACAGTGACAAAAAGCATTAAGACACACACAAGAACATTTTGGAGAAATTGGTAAAAAACACATATTCACTTAGTTTCGACGTTTAAATGGTAATCTATGTCTTTCGCTTTCGCTATTTTCCTTATTGATCAACAGAAACGTTAGATACCTAATAGAACATTCAAATAGTCTTTGTTCTTGATAATATATAAATAAATCTTAAAAAATTAGTATTAACAGTCTCTCTCGTAATAAATAAAAAATAACTACAATAAAAAAAAAACATAAAAAATGGACAAGGCAGTCAGTTTCTGGAGAAAAAGCAGGCTGCATACAATGGTTCCATTCTTTACATTGTTTATGAGGATTTTTTTAAAATATTTTTGAAGTTTCTAGCCTACAAACTTTTTTAAAATAAATTATAATATTTCACAGGTCAAACTTTCAATAGTTCATTAAAATTCGAGAATTTAAAATTCAATTTGTGCTCCAAAACTAAAAAATTACATTTAGGCAATGTAGTTGACACCCTTGAAACAAAACCCATATTTCATTTCTCCAGAAACTGCCTCCGCGGATTCCTTTAAAATATGGAAGAACATCATCTTCACAACAGCACATGCTACAGCAGCAGATGCCTGAGCAGCATATGCTATACTTCGGCCCCGAGATCTTGAACTCCGCTTTTAGCTATCGGTACATATTTATCGTCGATATTGACCAGCAGGATTGTTTTGTCGATGTGAGACCTCTTCGCTGCTTCCTTGTGGCTGGGAATCCATTTGTGGACCACCTGGAAAATATGATAGAATGTTAAAGTAGGTAGGACTTCCTTTTCTAGTTGGGTTAGAACAGATATATAAATTACCACTCAAACCATCATAACCATAACGTTAAAATCAAAAAACGAATTATCAAATCATTATATCAGAGTAGTACAAACCACCTGCTCTAATGAAAATGTATTTCAGGAGCAAAAAACACCTGCTAACAAAGGTTTTGACAAAAAATAATTTACCCATTATCATTTACAAACAAGGTTGAAGAAAGAAAACAACAAAATACCACAAGCAACGCAGGAACAGTCATAAGAAGGGATTTAAAGATGACAACAGTACCATATGTCAAGGGCTCATTAGAAATATTAGAAGGGATACGAAATAAGATAAGAATAAGAAGAAGAAAGAAATAAGAAAGATCAAAGAACTTCATCTATAAAATATCCTGTCAATGAAAAAATTTCTACGTGGGGCAGACCACAAGATTACTAAATGTCAGGATAAACGAGCATGAAACATACATCAAAAATTACCACACTTGTGGCTAAATAAACAGTATATGCAAACATGTCTGGCAAAGTGAGACAGGGTATAATGGGATAAGAAGAACAACTAATAATCAAAAGAAACAGACATAAAAAAGAGAAAAATCAAAGAAGCAGCTCTCATTCTACTTAATGAAAAAAATTGCAGCAAATCTATCAGCAGAATGTAGCAGGCTTCAGTTGCCAATACTAAAAAAAAGAAGTCAACAACAAGAACATACAAACAATAGCGGATTAATAGAAAGTCAGAAACATATCATCTATAATTATACACAATACATATGCAAAACACAATACACAGAAACGCATCCAATACAATACACTCTTAGGGTGTGGGCCGAAAACATTATTGGTTGATGTATTTAATACCACAATACCCCCAAAAAGAGATGCCTTTTTGGTCAGTCCTAATCACTGTATATTTTTTTTAGGAATTGTTTAAAAACACATCTGCAGCCCTCTACCACCCCTTAAGTGAACCCTCTAAATCTTAAATTATTCAATTTAATTAGCAAATACTGTAAAAAGGTTCCTTTATATGCAAAAGAGTTCCAGGTAATTTTTTCGTTTTTATACTCATTTAAGAATCAGATAATTCAATTCTACCCTCTACCAACAGTTTAATGATCTTGCAATCCAAAAATAAATGACTAAGTAATATTCGACAATTATTTCTGAAAAACTTAGTATATGTGCTAAAATATGGGAAAACTACTGGCACATTTCTATTGGGTCCGTTGGGTAAACGAAACAACTAATTTGAACTGAAACTAAAAGTTTTATTGGAACCCGAAGAAACAAACTAAAACTATTTATATATCCTATTTTTATAAGCACACTAAAATGGCGAAATCATAAATCAATGTAGAAAAAGTCCGTTTTTTTTTTTTCATTCAATCGTAGTAAAAATTGTGCTTTGTCTTGTTATTCGGATACGTTACAAGAAAGATCTTTTGGATTGTTATTGTGATGATCGAATAAATTCCGTCTCTGCGTTCTGGCCCTGTAAACTAGCAAAGATTGAGTTCTCCGAAAACAATTTCACACATCTCTCCACAGCTTGCGTGTGGGCATGGAATATTTGGGAAAGTCAAAAGTCTGCAATTTATAGAGCTAATTTCAATTAACTGTCTTCAGCTCATCATCTGGTATTTGTCCAGCTAACTTTGGTGGGGCCGATATCTTCACATTCACCCAGTTTTTAGTAACTACAGAAATTACTCCGCAGCTAGCTTAAAGTTTATTTCCTGGTTATTTTTAAAACTGCCTTATTCCGACTTGTTTTCCTCTTTTTTCTGGCTTTATAATAATTCTCTCGATTTAGCTTCATTCTCGTACCCATTGACGATTATCTGTTTAACATACATAAGAGGAAGGTTCTCCGGATGAATATAATAGGGAGTTTTTCGTTGGCTTAATCTGCATCTATAATTATTTCTTAAAGATCATCGTCTTAAATATCTTGATAGTGGACTAAATTGGAGTTTGAAACCAATGCATTATCTGGCTTGTGTGCACACTTGGATTAAGCATGTGATAAAAAAAACCACATTGGTGCATCGACTTTAATTATAAATTGAACAAGATCTTTCATCGTGAGGTAGGATGTTCGAGTTCCAACGTAGAGGCGAAGAAAACTCTATTTGCCATCGCTTGCTCGACGCCATTCCTGCGCGAATGAGCTAAACTTTCTCAGGGCGAACGATTTGCTAAATTTTCATAAGACGTTGCCATTAGATATTGCGTGGCATATGTCGTACAGATATGTATGACTGGTCCTGACATTAATTACTTTTAGATGGTTTGTTTAGTTCATTGGGATGCTATCACTTCTCATTATATTTCTACAAATCGACGATTGGAAGGTGTTCGCATCATTTTTCCAATAATTTCCCGATCACCCCAGAGATTTGACGAGGTCCCAGTAGTGAGCTCCTTCCAAACGTTGTAATAAAATGTCTCAATGCAACTCATTAGCATGTCAGGGCACCACACAAACCTATTGCACAAGGTCGCGTTAAAAAGTTCATTTTCGATATATATGTTATAACTCGACATTTTTATGCTCCAGTATTCACTCTATGGTTTCCGTCACAACCAATCGCCACTAAATTTATCCAAACAAGAAGTTATTTTGACAATGGAGAAAGTCTATTATTGCTCTTTCCAATTGACTTGGCTGAGCCTTGCGATGGGACGGGGTAAAACGGTGCCCCCAAAATAAACAGAATTCGGTTCTTCTATCATGTGACCACATGTTCTTCTGCAATCATAGTGTTCTTTTTATGCTATCTCTGCCCCTTTGTCTTTTCCTGCACTAAGGTTTTGTCCTTCCTGCCATCAAAGTAAATACTCTTTATTGGGTTCTATTGGTAGACCTGAAACTCATTTACTAAGGTATTTTCTGGTTCTTTTGACGAGGCTCATTCTATCTACGTTAATTTTTATATCGATTTACTTTGAGGTATCTACCTATCGCAAAAATTCCCACATCCTTTTAATACTCAGCTGCTGGGGCAACAGCAAGCTGCTGACACTGTCAGAAATTCACCATTTTTGTTCAACATACTGGATACCTTAATGATGGCAACTCTATCCTACATTTTGACTAACAGGACTATGGTTTTCGACGGTTAATCAATGATTCTATGCAAAGCACGTAGGTGACGGCTTCAGATGAAGAAGAATTGTCAGAGCTCTGTTGTGATTACCTAGTGACCTCAGATAGAACCAGCCTGGGGTATAGGAAATATTGTGATGAACTTGCAGATCTTGAATTTGTTTGTACTCGTTGCTGTTGTCTTTTTGATTTGGTCTCTTCCGGTCCTTTACTTGTCAACTTTATATAAGTTGTTTCTCCACGCGATCAACAGTTTCCTATAGCCATATCTCTTAGTGGACCGGTGATCCACAAAGAAATTTTCCTGTTCCTGCTTTTGGTACTTGTCTTGATTTATCACACTTGGCAGATACATTGCATGCAGAAAAATATCACTACTTACCAGGCCAGCAATGTCGAAACAAACTTATCCTTTGTTTCCCTCTTTGAAGCTGGTGTAATCACTTTAACTTCATATTGAAGCATTTCTTTTGCTTATTTTTGGATATCTGATATGGTTTAATTCGATTTAGTATGATATTGTCACGTATCTAATAATTGCATGATGGGCGGTCCTTTGAGCACGGTTGGAAATTGAACGCCTGATTCCCATATTACTTTTGATTTTGGCACACGCAAGCACTTCACAACACTTCATTAAAGACTTGGTTCCTTTCCAAAATATTTTGTAAACTTCAGTTCACAACGAAATAAACTCAAATAACATCGGAATAAGCACATGCTTCTATCGTTGCTAAAACATGACACAGTCCCTTTAAGTCGATCATTGGGTTACCGAAAATTGGAACATTTGTCTACGTTACTTCTTGTACTATTTAATTTTAAAAGCAGGCCCATATTTATGGGTCGTCGTCTTGAAGGTATTTCACGCAAATACAACAAACACACAATCTATTCGTCTTGGCTTTCAACAAATAAAACAATAAACATGCGTTTCACCGAAAGCTTATTTCGCACTAAGAGATAAGCGACGACAAGTCCATAACCTCTCGACGATCCATCTCAAGCCGGACTGTTCGATTGTATCCGAGGCTTCACGACCAAGACCATCAGTATTAAATAACTTTTATATTATATATTATACTTTTATGCTTTAAAGTTATACGGAGTTAATTTTACATTTTGTGTTTGGAAAATGTTGGAAAATTGAGATTTTATTTTAGTTATGAGGGTGGTAGAGGGCTGATAAAATCATTTTAAAATAATAAGAAAAAAAACAAAAGATTTATACACGGTAAAAGACAACTTTTGAGCGGTATTGTGTTCCTAATTTATTTATTTATTTTTTCAAGGTCACTTAAGGGCTGGTAGAGGGCTGAAGACATTTTTTTCAAAATAAAACAAAAAATCACAGTATTTTTTACACATATACGCATCTTTTTAGGGTATTGCGTTCCTGTTTGATTCGTTTTTTTTCTGAAGTCCAGTTTGGCCCACCTAATACACATACATTACACAAGAGGAGAATTACGTTTGTGTATACAAAGAAATAATACAAAAGCACATAAAATAGTCAAGACTTAATATCCCGAGGGCACAAACACCACCCTTCAGACTTTTTCAATCCAAAAGCATTACTGTTACCTAAATGATGGAGGCAAGTAAGTTAACAGTCAATTCTGAAAACACATAATCCAATTAACAACTGTTGATTATACTTTTGGTATAATTTTTATATTATTTTTTGGGAACGATTTCCGGAGTAGAAATCGAAACGTTAAATATTAGTTAAAAATGTAATTTTCATTACAATCAATTCTGGCCTAATCCCATATAAACATAGTATTTAGGTAGGATGAGTGAACAGGTTTTGTTTATCTTATTTACCGTTCCTTCCATTCCTTCTTCAGGTATCCAGTCTTTCCAGTAGGTACGGCCTCCCCTCATTCTGAAGAACTCGTTCGGCCATAGGAGATCTACTTTGCCTATTTGGTTTACAGAGTCAAATACAGCACCTGGTTCTATAATCTGCAAAAAAAAAATATACTAGTGTTACTAGATATACTGTAATTAGCTACAGTAAAAATATAAATCAGAAGCGATTTATATATATATATATTTATATATATATATAATATATATATATCTAGTATATATATATAATATACAAAAAAATCGATATACTAGTGTTACTAGATATACTGTAATTAGCTACAGTAAAAATATAAATCAGAAGCGATTTATAAGATAGCATATGACAAGGAGGGTGAAATGGGGATTATATAATATACATAACCATAAAGCAAAAGATTTTAATCAGATTATATGTATCCTGGAGAGAAAAATAATAAATAATATATTTAAATTTTAATTTTTTTGTACAGAGAAGCATCAATAATATTACATTATTATAAACGTTTGATTCCTCAGTGCATAAATTTAGGGAATCAACTTTCTTAATGGTAGTTGGTCAGAACATTAAACACAATTATGATATCTTGTGAAGTTGGCTTTATTTATTTGTATTATTTTACAGAAACATTTTACTTTGTTTGCAGTATAGAAGTAATTAACAATTTTAAGAAATTAGGTAAATAACAAACTATCAAAATAAGACCCTTTCCATCCAGCCTTTGCATAACTGTTAATGAAACGGCTGAAATATCTTCTTCTTTATGTGCCGTCTTCTAAAGAAGGTTGGCGACCATCATACGATAGGTTTCGCAGCTTCTGGTATTTGAACCCATTCTCTCAAGTTTCTCAGCCAGGATTCTTCTTTTTGCTGCCAAACCTCTTCTACCTTCAATCTTGCTTCCACGATAAGCTGCAGCAGACTGTACTTATCATTACGGTAACAACATGGACAGGTATGACGCTTTCTTTTCCTTTTAACAGTTGTTAACAATTCCCATCTCTTTACCCATTCGTCTTAATACTCTGTGTTGGTCAATCTGTCTGTCCAAGGTATTCTCATATGCGTCGATACAGCCACATTTCTCAGAGCCGCTAACTTCTTTATAGTTGCTGCTGTTAACGTCCACTCCTTCTACGCCGTAAAGTAGCGTAGAGACTACGTAGACATTTCGTGGCGCGCCATCGGAGGTTAATGCTTGGTTGCGGTTGCTTAAGAGCTTTCTCATTTGATGAATTTGGATGCTTGCTATTTCAATTCGGATCTTAATCTCTACTTCTGGGTCCCACTTGTCATTTTACTGTATATCCAGATATTTAAATCGGTGTACTCTTTTAATCGTTCGTCTTCAATATGCAGGGTCGATATGTTGAAATTTTTTTTTAATGATCACCATAAATTTAGTTTTCTTTCTATTGATCTTCAGTCCAAATCGGCTGCCAGTTGTATTAACTCTATGGTAGCATCATCTGTAAATCTTCGATGTTATCGGCCAGTATAATTAGTATCACTCTGCATATCGAACAATTAATTATTGGTACGCCATTAATCTTGATGCCCTCATTGTACTCTTCTAGTGAAGAGTGGAAGGCTGAATAATAATAAAATGAAAATAGTATGTATACTCGGTTCACTAATCCCAGACTAACTTGTAAATTAAGCAATAATTATTGTTTGTAAAATTAGTTACATTTTAACAGACTGGAAGTGTCTGTGAACTACAAAACACGTGAAACAATAAATCAAAGATCGTCTATAGATCGTGTATAGTAAAACTGATTACCGCCAATAAAAATTTATTTATTTTGTAAATACTTTGGGTTGCACCAACTGAATAACAAAATAGTATACTCCATTTGCTCAGCTCGGGCATATTTTGACAGATTCATTGTCGGAAACCTACAGACACAACACTATTCTACTTCTCAGTATTGTTGTTTGTTTGTTTGTGTTTAAATGACTGCGGGACACTAAATCCATTCGCCGATCTTACAATTTGATGTGTAGTGTGTGTGTGTGTGTGTGTGTGTGTGTGTAGAGTAATTTGTCTTGATACTATAGCAAAGTCGACGTCATTGTCTTTGCTAAGAGACGCTAATTGTATCCGAACGTCTGCGGTCCCTCCGGTGTGTACCGATCACACAAGGATAGAAATTACTTTTCATTTATTAATTTTTTTTTTTAATAAACGAAAAATTCCACCCAGGTGGGATTCGAACTCACGACCTTTAGATTTAAAGGCAGGCGCTCTTACCACATGAGCCACAGAGGGGGGTCTTCTCAGTATTAATAGCTCAAGTATACTCATGATACAAATACAAACAGATAAGATACGCGCATGTGGGGTGGCTTTATGCATGACTTTTGTGACGTCAACTTGTGCTAAATTTCGCCATATTGTCTTTTTGATGTTTGTGTACATTTACGGTTCTAGCCAATATTTAATAAAGTAATTTTTAAAAGTGTTACAAGGCTTTAAATTTTCCCGATATGAGGTGTGCAGTGTATGGTTGTGCCGTTGACAATATGTGCTAGAGTTTTGTACCCGGTACAGCATTTTATAGTTTTCCAAAAGACAAGAAATGCAAAGCTGTTTGGAAACATTTGTGTAACCGCCAGGATAATTTTAATGTTAAATTTGCTCGTGTTTGCTTTAAGCACTTTGTTGAAAGTGTTGAAGGGATGAATCGGTCATTCAAGGTTTGCAATATAAAGCAGAAGTCAACTACTTTATAAGTTTATAGAAGACGTTTCTTTATATTTCTAAAGCTTCATCAGCTCTAACTCAATATGTAGTATTAAAGATGTTATTAATATATGTACATTAAGTTTACTCTTATTTAGAACTAACTTAGAAAAAAAAACAGAAACAAAGGACACAAAAACTATGCAACAAATAATATTCGCAGAAAGACGAGATTTAACAAAATTTTAAACGTACATTTGGCTTAATTTAGAGATGGTTCTCCAATGAAGAACAAACAAAACATGGTGAGTGTTTTGTTTGTCTTCATTGGAGAACCATCTCTAAATGAAGCCAATTGTACGTTTAAAATTTTGTTAAATCTTCGTTTCTGCGAATAATATTATTTTTTGCAAAGTTTTTGTGTCCTTTATTTCTGTTTTTTTTTAAGTTAGTTCTAAATAATGAGTAACTTTGGAACATATATAATAAATCTTTAATATGTCTTCTATCAATTATGAAGTAGTTTGACTTTGTTTTTATTTTGCCAACCTGAACGACGATTACCTCTGAATTCACTAGTTGAATACTTTATTAATATATATATATATATATAATCTATATATATATATATATATATAATATATATATATATAAATTATAGTTGGGAGATTTAAATAATTATATATATATTTTAGCATATCCTGAAGCGAATAAATTTTGTGAAAGCTAAATAAAAGAACAAAAAATTTTACTTATTCCTGCCCTATTAATGACTGCAACCTCAAAAGAATAGTTCACCTAACGTGTCAGTCAATAATACCTAACGACATATATATAAAATTATAGATATATTGTATGAAAATCACATTACATAGTTTGGAATTTGTGGCATTCGGCCATGGCTCCTCCTCCATCAAACTTCATCTTATGGGAAAATTGTTATTTTTTACAATATATTAATTTAAATACTTAAGCTTAAATTCACGTAGTAAAATTAAAACATCTAGTAAATTATATTAGAATTTCAACAGTTCGTTTTATCCGCAAGCATGAATACATTTTGAAAATTTAGCACAAGGTGACGTCATGCGCGTGAGTGTCGAGTTTAGTGCGTGGCAATATCATATACTGGTATTTTTATATCATGAAGTATACTACTATTGCAGACTTCTTTCTTTGAAAAAAAGAAGAATTATTCTAAATAATGGAAGTGCATACTAAACCCATCAAATTTTGGGTAGTTTATATTTAAAAAATATATTTTAGTTGTTATAATTTAACATAACTATGTATTATATGGTGCAGATAAATAAATATTAATTGTCGGTAATTCGCAAAGTTCTATTTTATTTACTATTTAGTTTGTTTACTATTAATATTGGCTATGAGTACGTGTGTTTGGTTGTATAGTAATTTCCAGCCACTTTTATTCTGTCAAAAAGTAACTAACTTCGCAAAAAAATAATTACTAAATTCACTAGACAGTTCGGACTGGGAATAGCGAACCGAGTATAACATGTCTTGTTAGTAACATGCCTTGTATCACCTAAAAACCACCAGATTTATCTTGCACGTATCACACGGATTATGCTGAACAGACGTTAAACTATATAAATAATTGAGATCTCTCTCCAATGGCATTACAACCCAAATCGAGCCTTGGCCTCCTCCAAACTATGCCTCCAACCTTGCGGGTCCCGCGCCGATCTTCTCCAGGTTCTCAGTCTAGCAAGTTTGCGCGTCCGCTGCCACTTCATTCTCCCACTTTTTCCGCGGCCTCTTTGAACAGTTGTGTAGGAGAAAGATGAGGTAGTTGGTTCGATGATTTAAAAGTAAATATTTAAAAAATTATAGTTTCACCTTCCTACATTTGGTAGATTAAAAATAGATAAAGACCTCGAAGGACCAGCAACCAATAGGTCGCATAACTGCGGATTAGCATTAGCAATGAACTTCAAAGTTCATTTATTCGAGCATTCAACCTCATTTCAATTAATTGATATATGTTTGTAAACTTGTAATATCTGAATTATGCTCCATATAATGTATTTATATATGTGTCAAGTGCTATGCGGTAAATACATGACCCTTTCGTCCCAAAGATAAAAAAGTGTTTGATGGCTAGAACAATCAGACTTGTTTTGGTTAGGCAAATTATTGGTAAATCTGCAAAAATTCTTATTTATTTAACTTTGTGTATTAACAAAATTTAATACTGTTACATCAGCAGACCGTTCTATAAATGTGTCGATCTTGTCTACCTTTAAAGGGTTATAGACTTCGGAAATCCCATATCTTATAATTTGCAAAGCATGATGGAAAATTCCAGTGAAACTGAAATTTTATAAGACCACCGAAATTTTATAAGACAAGTAATAAGTTATTTTATAAGACCACCGTTAGATCAGCTATGATCTATGATATTAAATATTATACAAGCCAAGAACGCTGAAATATACTATAACATCATAGTCAACTAAACAAAACAAACGTTACAGAAAACCAAAAAGGTATTAAGAAATATACACAGCTTTTAGATTTAATACAAACAAATTCGAACTAATCAAAAGACCTTCAAAAATGGTGTTGATAACGCATATCTTTATCATTGCTTGTATTGCCAATAATTGATCCAAAACATAACATCACACCAAAACCTTGAATTCCAAATAGAAACAGTTCTTAATAATGCTCCGAATATACGCCACCGTTTCAGTGCTATGCCTTTTCGGCAGTTTCTTCGCAAAAGCGCAGTTCAACAACATCACTGTTTTGATACACAAAGGCAACTCGTCAGTGACTTTAATGAAAACAGTAACGTTACTAAACGAAACGTATATAACAGAAATCTTAATAGAAGAGGAAGATGTGCCAGTGTTGAAGACGGGAATATTCGACAGCTTGTTTCTACTTCATACCGTAAACGTAAGGAATACGAACTTAGTGACATTACAACCGAATATCTTTGCTGGACTAAGACGGATCAGAAAAATCAATTTTAACTTCAACAAGATCCGTTTTGTACCTTCAAATGTTTTTAAAAATATACCTGTGTATATAATAGCTCTTAGAGGTAATGGGATAGAAACTATCAGTGAAAACGCGTTCTATAACCTCCAAAATCTCAGAAATTTGGACTTGGGCAGTAATAATATCGAACTATTGCCCAAAAATCTTTTTGTTAACACCAATAACCTCAAATACATCGATCTGAGCTACAATAAGCTAAGACACTTCCCTGCAGTTCCCTACAAACCGTATCCTTTCTTTGACGTAGCTTTCGCCAACATGGTACCGGAAGAACCATCCTTTCTTGATTTAAGTTACAATAACTTCACTTTCATCAGCTACTACCTCCTTAGAGGCATCCACTACATCGATGAGTTGCGTCTGCACAACAATAATATCAAAATGATCAGTGAGTATGCTTTTGATGATTTCAAGAAGATTAATACTTTGAATCTGGATGGTAATGATCTGAACGAGATAAGCGATGGGTTGCTGGGTGTTCTTACTTACGTAGAGACCGTGAGGGTGGAAAATAACCCATGGAGGGATAGATTCGTGTGCAAATATAAAGACTGGTGTGAAAAACATGAAAAAGTTAACTATATGGAGATGAAGTGTCCTGTAAGACTGTAATTATATTTATAATAGAAATAAAGTTGTTTTATTAAGTTATTTAGCTTTTTTACTAAGTCACTCATAAAATAATAATAAGAATAAAGAACATTAAAAAATGTTAAACAAATATTTAATTTTTGAAGTTCAAATTGCTTTCTTGGTTTTCAGTCCATTAACTGTTTTATAGTCAACGATTTTTATTGTATAGGACTACTCTTATATGCTGATAACTCATCGGAATAAAATGGATTCCAGACAAAAATAGATAACCCAGAAGGGCTCACAAATCAGTGACTCTTTTGAGACCATAAATGATAAAATGAACAGAACAATCAGAGACTCACGACCCATATATATTTCTTCTTCTGTTCACTTCCGTTCTTCACTCTATTCACGTGATTTCCCACTAACGATGTTTTGCATCCTGAATCTTCGTTTCCCCAAATTTTTCCTCGGGAGTATCATTCCATGTATATTATTTTCTTGTTTTAAGGTTGCTATTGTTCCTTTTGTGCCAATCTTAAACCTATATGTTTAGCTGATGTATAGTGATTGTAAAAAGGCTTTACTTACCCTTACTCTAGATGCACATTCCCGTTCAGCAATGGGATTTGTGTCTAAGGTCTTATCCTCTCCACGGATCTGAACATCTGGAGCTTGAGACACAGCTCTTTCATCCCGCTCCTTGAACAAACCCGCCAAACTGACTAGAGTTGAACTTGTTGGTTTTCCAACAGATACTAGACTACCTCTATTGCCACCTAGAATAAAAATATATTAAGAATATATCCAAAGAAAAATTTTAAATTCTTACCTAAAGATGTCCTGCTCAAGCTAGACCCTCTTCCAATGCTGCCACCTAAATGTGATCCATCGGTAGACTGACTTCCGGTATGGGCTAGAGTCGAAACCGGAGTCATGGCATACATTCCTTCATGGGCTGTGCCAGCTTCTTCTCTGTTGGCCGAGCCGCTGGAACAGCCCTCACCACAACGTTTTCTTATCCTAAAAAAACGTTACATTTATTCATAAAAAGAAAGTATAAAAACTTATTTTTTGCAGTAGGTATTTTTAAATGTAAAGAAATATCGAAAAGGATTTTAAGTTGAGTCAACATTTTCAGTCCTAGCGGACCTTCATCACCAAGTCTTGATTACACCATATGTGCAGCCAAATAATAAAGAGATTTAAAAATATTTGATACACCAAAATACTAAATTAAATTAAAAAGTACTGACATACTGCCGATGATTAAAGAACTAAGTGTAAGGGAACATGATACATGACACTAAAAGGTTGTTTACCGGTACAGCAGTTCGAAACCAACTTTAACTGAATTTACATTCGTGATCAACTCACGAAAACATCTGAAATTTCTCAGTGAAGTGTGTACTGGAGGTCATCATCATCATCATCAATTAGCCTATATTTGTCCACTGCTGAACGTAGGCCTCCCGTAAAATGTTCCACCTATTTCTATCTTGAGCTTCTTGCATCCAGTTTGTGGTGATACGCTTGATGTCATCCGTCCATCTAGTCGGTGGTCATCCTCTGCTTCGATATGCATCTTACCTTGGCCGCCATTCCAGAATCTTTCTGGTCCATCTATCATCCGTTAATCTGGCAACATGTCCGGCCCAAGCCCATTTAACCATGGCTATTTTTTCAACTGCATATGTGACTCCTGTTCTTCTGGAGGTACTACTGCTAATATGAAACGTACTGTATATTGAAGGGACTACGAAAAATATGAGAAAATGTTACAACTCGTAAAAGAACTGCTGAAAAGTATGGAAGTACTAATGATCATGATTAAGTATTTTAAATATGACTAGATCGGGATAGACAACAAAGAAATTGGACGCTGAAGACCATATACTACAAAAAGATCAAGTGGTCGACCGTAAATGAAATGGGGATAGAGGGAAAACAAAGATAAAATGAGACAAATAGAACAGGCAAATATTCATAATGTGACTGGCTGATAGTCCGTATATAAAGCAGTAATGTGAAAAAGTATTAGAATATATTCGAAATATCCGATCCGAATGCCCGATATGCGACTCACAAAACAAATAATGATCTTACAAATTAGGACTACGCAAGCCAGAGGACAACATATGCGATACAGGGACAATATTAAAAAACAACATAAATAAATGTAACATCTACTTTAGCACCTGAGAAGACGCAGACCACCCGGTATGATTGCTTAACCAACTAAACAATCCCCAGCAACTGGGTGCCAACGCAGACTGGGTATGCCATGATTATGGTCGAGTGTGCAATTCTGCAATAGCTGCAAGTAAAGCTAGAATAGCTATGGTGATCGACAACATCCGGAACGGATAGGCACCGTAAGAAGAGAAGATGTGATTCCAGAATCGGCAAATTTAGTCACCGTGGGATGTAGTCCCCGACTATTGGTAATAATCGTAGTATGGAAGATAGTTATACTCGTTACGGAGTGAATGCCATGTGGCTTCAATTTAGAATATATTCCTTGTTCTATATATTCCTTACTGCTTGTAACCTTGAATCTGATCTGAACGTCTGTACCTTGTTTAAGCTTACGCTTCTTCAAGGAGGGCGTGCTCCCTTTTTCGCGAGAACTTTTGAGGGGGCGAGCAAAGTTAGTTGTGAGTAGTGTTTTTTGGAGTGGTATGCGGCTATAGAGCGAGGGCTTAGATGGTAGTAATATAGAAAAAGAGCGCTATGAGGGAGAATTTAGACTAGTCAACTAAGCCATAAGCAGAAGCTACCTCCGGTGTTACCAGCCATACTAGGAACGGCTCTGAATTAGCGCGCATTTCTGCGTTATTTGAGCGGAGTTGCTTCGAGGATATCGTAGTGCTCATCATGAAGTTTGTTGCCAGCAAAGTGTAGAAGCTTAGCTGGAGGGAACGGAACTTTTGTTAGAGAGAGCCAGGTGAGTATGTGCCCTCGGTGATGACAGGGAGTCGTTAAAGTTTGGTTAGCTCCGTTGTTGGAGCCAACTTTTATGCAGAGATCTTTGGCTGAGAGATCGGACTCTGTCCTTTCTTGATGTTATATTCGCAATTTGGTGAATTAGTGCTGACAGATAATCTGCACGTTTCCTCGTGCATTTTCTGAGAATTTTCCTTTCAGACTTTTTCTCTTCAGAGTTTTATTAGGGGTATTTCCGAGTTTTTCAGGTAGCGCTCCCAGAAGTCTAGCTCTTTTTCTTACCCTATCTAGGGTGCCTTTGATGTCAATGTTCCAGTTAAGAGTCCTGTTAAAATGAACTCCAAAGTAGAACACTGAGTTTCTGTAATCAAGAGCTTCTCTTGGAGGACTATCTGGTTCATCCTCTGGCACTACGGCTAAAGGGATTTGAATAAAATTAATTTAGTTATGGAAGGATTGAGTGTGACTCTCCATTTGTTGCACCACCTGACAATTCTATTCAACTGGTCCTGTGATCTATCGAACACATACGGCTGCCTCAGCGTCCCTCTGTGTTCCTGCAGAGACGAGTGCAGTATCGTCAGCAAATAATAATATTGCCTCTGATCTAGTGAACGGGTGGGGGATGTCAGTGTTTTAGACTGTATATAATATCAGCTTGTGAAGTGAATGGTGTTAATAGCGTGTTAGCGACTCTGATTGTTCGATTAAAGAGAGAGGAGTGGATTATTCTTACGAAGGGAGTAGACATAGGCAGTCCAGTACGGCAGAGCTTTTCGATCAGGGCTGTGTTCCACACCTGATCGAAGGCTATTTGATTCATTGAGTCCTTCTAATATGAAGATTGCTGCTTCAATCAATGTATTTTGTGCGGAGTGTTTAACTCTAAATCTGAATTCTGGGGACGAGAAGATGTGCGCCTAGGAATTCGAGTCTCTCCTTTAGGATCCTCTCGCAAACTTTACCTAAGATGCTGAGTAGTGAGATTCGGATATCATATATATCCTTTAATCTTCAAAAATCTTGATCTTTACTACTAGTAGTAGACTGTAAAACAGTTTAAATGAATGTATTGGTTGGTTAATATTTAACGTATGTTGTACATAAGGACTTCAATGTTGTATATAAAGATCTCTAAGGCCGATCTAAATTACAATATTCTTACATTTTCTTCTTTTCCAATTTTTGCTCAAAGTAGGTATTCTACAATGTACTTCAATGTTTCTCAAAACATTTTTTGAATATACGACTTTAAATATGCCGAATACTAACAAAAACTTACCTTCTGAATGTGTTAAAAAAATAATTTTTAATCTTCTTCAAACTGACTGACCCACCTACGAGATTGGCATATTGTTCGTTGGTTTCGGCATAGCTCGTAGTTAAGGGTGAAACGTAAATGGGGTATCCAATGGGTTGATCGCAAGAAGAGTTAATGATGTTCCTGAGCGCCTGCTTGGCGTTCTGAATGCTGCCCCGCTCCGGGTTGCGATTCCTAAAATTCAATAAACAAGTTTTTGTGAGTTTGAGCCGTTTATGGAACTCTGAAATCACCAATAAGCACGAAGATTATTCGGGGAGTAAAAATACTCACCTAAAATATACTAACTCCTGTTGTTGGCCAGCCCAAAGACCTCTCACACATTCTTTGTTCACTTTAATGACCCGGAAGCTGAGATACCTCTTGTTTAACATAATAATTTTATATTCATCGTTGCCTTCATCTAACACATGCCTGCAATGAATGAGTGATAAAAATATCTACAAAACTAAAGAAAATCTTACCTTAAAGCTAAAAGACTAGGTGCCCCACTTAATACTCCTCTCCTCCACGCAGGATCTCCCTCGTGTGATATCACTAATTCCTCTTCATGCTTACAGATGGCTTCGTACAATGTAGACAGTTCTTCGTACTCGTCGGCTGCCATGAAATGGTCCTGGTGGAGCTTGAGGGACATTCTAACGCCGGGAGCTACAACAGTTTTCAAGAGATCCATGTCGCTGAAGACCCATTCATCTCTAGCACACGATATTCGAAAATCCCCCTTAAAAAGGGCGTGCAATCCGTAGAGAAAAAACTCTACCCCCGAGACCGTGTTGTGAGAGACTGCACCCAGTGTTCTTCTTCCTGGAAACAACAAATAGGTAAATCTGATTTCCTAGAAACACATATAATTCAGAAGATAAGGATAAGTGGAGACTCACCCAGTAAACTTAACGCGAAACACAAAAGAGTCAACGGCGAACTGATGCCACTCTCAACATTTTTCCCGGATCTTTCCACGCAGAACTTGATCCAATCACCATGGATCTGCATGAAGCTGTTCTTGGTGATGCCGCTGTTCTGCATGTCGTAGTCCTCGTCAATGTTGTAATTGAATATCGGATCCAGGTCTACAAAAGATCTATGTTCCATAGGCGAAAGAGCTTTAGATATTGTTGGATTAAACAACCATTCCTCGAGTTTGGGAGACCGAATGAGGTAAAATATTATACTCTAAAAAAAACAAGATCATAATAACAACTCATACAGTCAACTATGTAATTATAAAATCGGTATACAGTTCCCCAAAGATTAGCCAGTAGTTTGGTTGACTAGTTCATGATAATCTGAAGATGTTTATTTATAGTTATATAACTTTTACTTACTTTCACATAATACGACAC
This sequence comes from Diabrotica balteata, assembly GCA_918026665.1. Lineage (NCBI taxonomy): Eukaryota > Metazoa > Arthropoda > Insecta > Coleoptera > Chrysomelidae > Diabrotica > Diabrotica balteata. Next base: position 188,712,485 of record OU898276.1, read on the forward strand.
CAACACCTTCCTGAATTCGAATACTTGCAGCATAGAAACAGCACTATTATCAGAAATGCTGTAGCCTTCTAGAATATATTTCGCCGCTATGACTTCCCACGCCAGCCATCTTTGATTGAATGCTGCGTTTATGCTGAGCATGTTTGGTAAATGTCCAGTGTCACAGCAGCAACAACCTAAATAGAAACAAGAAATATATACCAACGGAATGGATATCTGATCAAGACCTTCTTGAAAGAATGTCAAACAAAAGAAAACATCTAATATACTCACCATCATTTTCTTCTACTCCTTCAGTGATGGCTTCTACTTCCCTCTGTTGACAATAGGTCCCTCTGAACTCCAATCCTCTCATTTGGAACGTAATCACATCGTTCCCCATCTCTATCACATGCACCAAACAATTCAAGTAATCGGAAGCCAGAACGAAACAGTCTCCTTGGTTAACCAATCCCCACCGCCCCATCTTCAAATCGCCACATAAAGACGTCTGAAGTGACCTTGTGAGATGTTCGTAGAACAAGGAATTCAAATTGTTGTCGTCAGCTCCTAAGTTCCTGTCCAAATGAGATGAAAGGGGTGTATTCGAGTGATCGACTCTTCTAGTATTGTAGTCTCTTTCCCAGAACTTAACCGGTCGTACGTAAGATATGATGAAAATAGCGCTGCCGAGAAAGGGATTGAGAGGCATTGAGAGACAAGAGGACATGAAGGCTTGGAGGAACAGCATGGCGGAGTGTGGTACCGAAAAAGGCTGTGCAAATGCGTGAAACGCCGAACCCCATGTTATTTGCCATGGCGCTATATATGTCACTACAAACTGGATCTGGAAAATAAAAAGTATACTTTTGAGCAAGTTTTTGGGAGTACCCAGGAATATATATTTAAGTCTCTTGAGCCACACGTTCCTAACCATCAAACCATATCCTAAGCTACCTTAAGTCACCAGATAAAGGACTATTTTTTAAATTTATTGCACTTACTTTCTTGTAAAAGATATTGCATTGTTGCGAGTAATTTTTGTTCTTTTATTTTATAATAAAAGTTTTAGTTCAAACTAATCTTATTTATTTGGTTCCTGTGTGCATAAATACTGTTATCCTATTCAAGCCAATCTACTCCTGAGGCTAGGTTAACTTTTTATTTATAGGTTTAAAAGATTCCATATACCTAGAGGTATACATGGCCCTCGTATAGGTTTTGTTTCAACACTCATACATCTTACATACAACACTTACCTTCAACATAAACTCATACATCTTGTTATAAGCCGTGACCATAAAAAAGTAGATGACCAAGAACGTCTCGTCAATTTTCCTCACGTCGTATTTGTAGAACAACGCCGAAAACACCAGGATCAAGTACTGGGCGCTTTGATTCGAGTAACTATTCCTTAGGCACTTGATTCCGCATATCACAACTATAAATGAGCCTCGGATCGTTCCGTATTTCATCACAATGCGAGGCGAGTCTTCAGTCAGAACGGAGAGGAACAATAGTGGATACACGATGTTACGTTCCAGGAAGGAGAAGTAAACGTATACCTAGAGGAAAAAAAGCAATACTAAGAATTGTTGCCAAAATGTATAATTATGTCTATACAGTTCGTAAATCTGTCAACTGGACATACGTAATATACCTTAAGGTAAGTGTGGTAACTGCGCTTTCTCAAGTCCACTGCTGTCGTAAAGGTAGCCGTTTTAACTTTTACTTTTAGTATCAATTAAGACTATTGAGTGTACATCGATGGAGTTAATTCTACTACGTAAATAATTTAAAGTTATTGCAATGCAGTTAAAAACCTTTGAAAAATATTATTGTGGGCTATTCCGACCGAAAAACGAAAAAGTATTATTCTAAAAGTAGTTTAAATCAAATAAATAATTCGACACGAACGTTTTCGGAATAATAATTCCATCATCAGGTTAAAATTGCCTAAAATAGGTATAAACCATTTAATTAAAGCTGACGTGGTTAAAAATTTTGACTAAGGTTCTTCTTCTTCTTAGGGTGCCTGTCCGTTCCGAACGTTGGCGATCATTCTGGGTATGATGATTTTGTTGGTTGCTATACGAAATAGCTGTGTTGAGGTCTTTCTATACCATGCTCTCAGGTTAGCAAGCCAGGATATTCTTCTTCGTCCTGGGCTCTTTTTCCTTCAATTTTACCCTGCAAAATGCATTGGAGTAGCTCGTAAAGGTTACTGACTAAGGTTAAAAAGGCTGACTAAGGTTAAAAAAGCAAAATGGTTATACTTGCAGGTTAACATGCCTGAGCCACCAAAATATTAGGGTATAAACCCTTTAAAATAAATAAGGTTAACAAAGATTGTATATATCGTTGTTAATAATATTTGATGTTTAATATTTCATTATATTTTACTTCAGGTAACATACACCCATGCCTTACGCCAGCGTCCGGAGAGTAAACCTCTTCAAACGGACTTCAGCTGGTAACTGATTTAAAAGATACCTATGAACGGTGTCGAAAACAAAATGTCAATTTACCATGAAACAGTATTAGTTATACATAGTATTACTACAGCCAAAAGATTCAAAACTTTGATGATGTTAAAAATGATAACAGCAATCCAGGTGTTGGGATTAAAACATTTTTTTAATTATGTAATTTTGGATATAAAAGATGTAAAATTACCGATGGTGTTAAGGTCATGTTTAAGATAATGTAAGTCATGTAAGAGAATTCATTCACTTAAACATGACCTTTAACACCATCGGTAATTTTACATCTTTTATATCCAAAATTAAATAATTAAAAACATTTTTAAATCCCAACACCTGGATTGCTGTTATCATTTTTAACATCATCAAAGTTTTGAATCTTTTGGCTGTAGTAATACTATTGTTTCATGGTACACATTTTGTTTTCGACACCGTTCATAGGTATCTTGTCAATCAGTTATCAGCTGAAGTCCGTTTGAAGAGGTTTACTCTCCGGACGCTGACGTAAGGCATGGGTGTATGTTACCTGAAGTAAAATATAATGAAATATTAAACATCAAATATTATTAACAACGATATATACAATCTTTGTTAACCTTATTTATTTTAAAGGGTTTTTACCCTAATACTTTGATGGCTCAGGCATGTTAACCTGTAAGTATAACCATTTTGCTTTTTTAGCCTTAGTCAAAATTTTTAACCACGTCTGCCTTAATTAAATGGTTTATACTTATTTTAGGCATTTTTAACCTGATGATGGAATTATTATTCCGAAAACGTTCGTGTTAATTTGCTGTAGCCCTTTTAAGGGTTTTTTAAATATACCCATTTACAAAGATTTAACCCAGTGGTTCTCAACCGGTGTTCCGCGGAACACTAGTGTTCCGCGAATTCCTTCCAAGTGTTCCGCGAAATACTCGCAATCCTACATACCATTTTGCTAAATTACTCTTTTCAAATAAATATTTTCAAATTTTAAAATAGCCACTTACGTACATTTTAATTTAATAAAATTCTGCAGCGTAAATGTTCATTTGCTCAACTTAACAACACCGCGTCGGCACAGTGCACACGTTGGATTTTATAAGCGCTGAGCGCTGAGCTCCGCAGTGGCCACAGCCAATCTGAGTCACCCACGCCACAGTCTGCAACTGAATGTTGAATTTGTTACATTGCACAAACGTAATACGTGAAAATCGCTGTCAGGTTTTTTATGATAACGTTTACGTACGGCTTATCTATCAAAGGTAAGTAATTGCATATTTTATACAAAATGTGAAGCATTCATCCGCATTATTTTGTTTAGAGACGAATAAATTAAAATGGAAAAATTCCTCAAACTTAAAAGAAAAACTACTGTGGAACAACTCATAATTAATGATGATGAAGCGAGCACCAGCGGAGATACTGAAACTTTACGAAGTGGGGTTGATGACAAATCGAAGCGCAGCAAAAAAATGTTGAACCGGCAATATTTGGATGAATATTTGGATTATGGCTTCATTTGGACTGGGGAAAAAGACTATCCAATTCCCAAGTGTATTGTTTGTGGGCAGACACTCGCTAATAGCGCAATGGCTCCGGCTAAATTAAAACACCATTTTACTACCAAACACGCTAGTTGCACAACAATTTCCGACAAAGCACAAATAGCTTCATATAAGGTCGCCGAATTAATTCTTTGAAACAGAAACCACACACTGTTGCAGAATCTCTTATATTACCAGCATGTTGTGAGATGGTCAAAATTATGTTTGGCAACGATGCACAAAACGAAATACGGAAATTTCCTATGTCGGATGATACAATAAGAAGGAGGATTGTTGATTTATCTGCAGATATTGAGGAAAAAGTTACAAATAAACTTTACAAAAAAAACTTCGCATTGCAGGTGGACGAATCCACTGATATTAGTGGCAAAGCTCATTTATTACAATTTATTCGACTTGTCGACGAAGGTGAAATAGTCAATCAGTTTTTATGCTGCAGAGAACTTACAGCACGTACAACAGGTCAGGATGTATTTGATTCCATAACGTCATATTTAGAGAAAAAAAAATTTATCATGGGACTTTTGCGTAGGAATTTGTACGGATGGTGCCCCTTCCATGGTACGCTCCATAAAAGGTTTTTGTTACCCTTGCAAAAAAGCGAAATGAAAATATCATATCTACGCACTGTTTCTTGCATAGAGAATCTCTAATTTCAAAAACGCTACCAGCTACTTCGAAATCTGTATTAGACCAAGTGGTTAATGTCGTGAATTACATCAAATCAAGACCACTAAAAACCCGTCTTTTTAAACAACTCTGCATCTCAATGGAATCAAAGTATGAATGTTTGTTGCTGCACACCGAAGTTAGATGGTTGTCAAGGGGCAAAGTATTATGTCGAATTTATGAACTTAGAACGGAGCTGTTAACTTTTTTCCAAGAAGAAGGTAAGGACACATTTACCACATATTTTGAAAATGATGCATGGTGCACTAAAGTGGCATATTTGGCCGATATTTTAAATTATTTAAATGGCGTTAACTCAGGTATGCAAGGCAAAAATGAAAATATTTTAACATCCACGGACAAGCTGTCAGCTTTCCAGAAAAAATTGTCATTTTGAGACAAATAAAATGGATATGTTTCCACTGCTTCAGAATGAAGGTGATGAAGATAAAGAACAAGAAATCACGTATATAGTTACAGAACACTTATCACTATGGGAGGAGACAATTGCCAGGTATTTTCCTTCTCTGAACGTAGAAAAATATGACTGGATAAGAAGTCCTTTTAGCACAAGTAATACAGCCAATTTCCAGTTTTCTCTGAACCAAGAAGAATTTATTTCGTTGTCACCTGATCGTACTCTGAAAATTAAATTTTCAGAAGTGAATGTTCAGGAATTTTGGATCTTGGTCCAAGAGGAATATCCACTTCTTGCCAAAAAAGCGATTAGTATTTTAATAGTTTTCAACGTCCTATTTATGTGAATTTGGGTTCTCATCTTTAACAAACATTAAAAATAAGAAACGGGAAAAGCTGCTAAACTTAGAACAAGAAATGAGAGTAGCTCTTTCCCACATCAGGCCTGATATTGAGCAAATTTGCAAACGACACCAGGCACAAGTGTCTCACTAATTTGAAGTATTTACTCATATGATGTAATTTGAGAATTACGCTTTTGTTAATTTTAAAAATGTTTTTTGTTTTTATATTTTAAGTAAAATTTTTACAAATTTGAGTACGTATAATAAAGTTTATTACAGACTTTATATGCTAATCCTAATTTGTTTATCAATATATGCATGTTATTGCTTTGGTGTTCCGCAATTTTTTTCGGTAATTAAAAGTGTTCCGTCGCCACAAAAAGGTTGAGAACCACTGATTTAACCTCTTTTTTTTGTGATACGTGGTATACAGCCAACTGCAGAAATTATTTTCCTTGTGGATTTTGTTAAATAACAATTAAACTAAAAAAAATGTTCCAATGCACCAACTTCTTTTGCAAGACAATAACCTGATCTATTATAAAATGCTTGTCTTACGTTTGCAAGCTGTTGTGGCGTAATCGTAGCACATGCATTTCTTTTTTATTTTCTAAATCAACTAGATTATGTGCCCTCTCGAGACCATTGCCACAGATAGTGGATTTAATATGTCCCCAGAAAAAAATCCATGGGAGTCAAATCTGGAGATCTTGCAGGCCATTTAATTTGGCTTGTTTCCTCTTATAATAAGATCCTGAAAACTTGTTTTTAGATAATTTATCACGATACGCGCATTATGAACGCAACAGCCGTCCTGTTAATACCAGACATCTTCTAAACGTACATCTGGGAGATTATGAATAGCTGCAACAATATTATCTTGTAAAAGAGCAAGATACTTAGCTGAATTCAGAACTATCTCAATAAAAAATGGACCAATTACATAGTCACCTAAAATTCCGGTCCACACATTAAGTTTTTGAAGGCGTTGGGTCCGATGTATAATACTTCGATGTTCATTTTCCTGAGACCAATACCGCGTTCTGGAAAAATTGTGATGACTCTGTACTGAAAATAACGATTCATCGGTGAAAAAGATATTTTTTATAAAATTATCACTTTCGTGAGATGCATTCATTGCAGCTTCACAAAACTCTACTCTACAAAATTGATCTCCGGGAAACAACTTCTGAGTTTTCGAATATTTAAAACTCTTAATTAAAGCCATATTTTTTTAAAACTTTAATAACTGTGTTATGCAAGACCTTCAACTCCTTGGCGAGACTGCTAGTGGTTCTGGAGTTATCCATCTCAATGGTAGCACAAATACTTTCATCTCTCCTTTCGATTTCCTGCTGTCTTTCCGGGGACATCTCTTTTCTTTTGTGGCATTTTGTACAATCTTGTAAACAATAATGTGTTTCAAAACTATTTAAAATATTTACAATTGTCTGTCTAGAAGGTATGGGTCTATTTTCGAAAGTATTAGCAAATAGATCTAACCATTCTGACGAGGAATTACCTTGATAATACCATTTATTTATTTGAACCTTTTCTGGAGATCAGATTCTAAGGTGCCGATTATCGAGTTATCAATTGCATTGTAGGTATAGCTTAGTGTAATAGGATATTAGCATCGATTCGAGAAAGCGCAGTTGCCGCATTTACCTCAATGTATATTACCTATGTCCAGCTGACAGATTTACGATAAGGACATTTACATACTTTTTCGAACCACATGACTTTGGCCGGACCTTTGATCTGATACTGCTCATGTTCTTGGGCTCTGAATATCGGTCTGGCGATGCACAGCCAAGGCAAGTGTTTGCGCATCTGAGGAACCGTGTAGTGTAGAATAAACCCCAAAGTAGCGCCAATGGACCATAAAACCGGACTTAGTTCCGGTTGGAGAACAGTAAACACAGTGCTAGCATGAACGGCAAACACTGGAATAAACAAGATTATTAATAAAACGATAAACGTTTTTGTTCTTGTGCTACTTACCTAATATCGCTATTAAACTGCATACTATGACGTCATGCTTCAACCTTGCGTTGTTGATCTTCTGTAACTTAGCAGGTAGTGGATCTGAGACGTCTTCCTCTACATTATACTGCTCCTTATTACTAGGAAATTTCACAGTCTTCTCTTTAGTCTTCGATTCTAGCTTCGCATCCGCCTTAGCCTCCTTCGGTTCTTCTCGGTGCTTCTTCTCTTCGGTACTGCTACTCTCGCTCTCCTGCTGCTCCCTGTAAACATCCGGCAACCACAGATGGTTCTTCACCATGTTCCAAATATGCGTAGGATCACTGGTGCTTCTGCTTAGATGATAACAGGTGGCTACCAGCGAAGCGCAAAACATCGAGAACAAAACATGCTGTGCCCCTTTACTCTCACTTAAGCCCCCGTAGGCGACGCCCCCCAAAATTATCACAGTCAAGCATGATCGGAAGATGCAGTAGAGAGAGGCGGAAAGGCTAGACATGGCGTTGCCTCCAAATACGTGCATGTCCACCTGTTCCAGGATGTACATCAGAAACGTATTTATCTGAGGAAATAGGCCGAGAGAGAAAAGAAGCGGAAACACTAGGATAAAATTAACTAAAAAATCACAGGACAATAGCAGTAATTGCTGGTTTGTTAGGGAAAGTGAGTTCAGATTGTACCCCATCTCCTTCGTTTCGGCTAGTATATGATAGTCGAAGATAAGTACGAGGGAAGAAAATATACAAAAGTACAAAGGTCTAGAATACGCGATAACCCTGTTGAAGCCGTGTGTCGGCGAAGCAGCGTCTGGCTGCACGCTCTTTATCAAGGAGTACTGGCAGCTGGCGATGACAAAACAGAGAATGAACGAGGTAAGATCTCTGTAGAATTCTTTGTGTAGCATAACGGCACCTAGGATGCACACCATACTGCCGAGTATGATGGAGAGAATCGTTTCGTGGAGAGTTAGATTTCTATCTAAGAGCGCTAGCAACTTCAGTCTGTCCATGCTGACTTTCACGTAAGTCCATGGCCACACTTTGAACACATAATAACTCTTTGTCCGTTTATAATTATTGTCTACGGGGTCTGATTGTATACTCTTGAATTTTGATTCAGTCTGAAACCAACAAAAAAGTAAACATAATAAAATGATCATGAAGAACAATGCTTTCAAAAAAATTACTATATGTTGTATGTCTTACCCGATAAGACCGATTACGCTAGGAGTTTTGAAAATCTATAAAACTTACCTCTACTAACAGTCGATCGTGTTCAAACGGTTGTTTAAGCCGATTGTGTGGCTCCGAAGCCATGGGCGAGTTGAGAGGTTGATTCGACTTCTGCAAAGAGACATCCAGAATGGTAGAGATGGAACTATTACAAGTCGATTCGGTACTATTACTATCCCAGATATCGTTGACAGTACGACGCGGCCTGCTGGACGACGCCGTCACACCAGCAGCGTCGCTTCGGCGTCGGTGAAGAGAGGACTTTTCGACAGTGAGGCCGGCTTGGGAAGTACTAGGACCTACAGTTTCACTACTAGCGGATACTCCAGCGGCTTTATCGTCGTAGGTTAACACATAAAAATCTCCGTACTCATCCATAGAGCAATGATTGCATCCTTCTGGAGTGTCTGAAGTAAAATGCCTAGCAGTATATCTGCCGTATCCGGCTGCTAGAGATCCAGGGATATTTTCTTTCTTTGATGCCTGGTTAGATCTGAAAATGTATACGGTAAAAAACAAAGTAAATTTCATAACCAAGATAATTCTTATTATTTATAAAATATCAAAATACTTTAATATTCGTTCTTTTATCGTGATAAGTACATCACGTTCTTTTTCATTTTGTAAAGAACTTCAGAATTCGTTACCCAATTGACAAATGAGATCCGCGTTCACGTTTTAGGTAGTGTCTCTAATGGAAAGACACACACATCGCACTTGGTGGTGACGACTAGATTATCTAACGTTTGACAACTGTATACTCCCCTTAGTTGATACACATAGATATTTCTGGTGCTCTTTCACCTCAATCTTTATAGCTCTCTCTTTTACTCTTCCATATTCGCAATACACAAGGTTAACGTCTTGCCGATACTAGTATATACAACAAATGTATGGTACTCACCTCCTCCTGTTGTTTCTGTTGATCCTTTTCAGTCTCATGCGATTAGAATTAGACCGGATATTCTCCAAGCCCATCGAAGTACTCATGTTGGCGGGTCTTGAGTTCAAAAACGCAGAAAGCAAAGGCGCAGGTGGTAGTAATGTGCTCAGTTCGTTGTTGGAACCATTTGACGAACCGTCTTCGTTCTTAGATTGCGAATCTGCTTTGCTAGTGTCACCAGAAGCTAAAAATAAAATAAATAAACATATCTTAAAATATCACTAACATTTGTGTAAATACCTACCCATTTTTGGTAAATTCAGTTTAGCTCGTGATAAAGGTGGTGAATATACAACACATTCCAAACCCTCCACTGGACTTAAGCTCTCTGAATGCCTCATCTGTGTCTGGGTCACTTTGTTCTCTTTCATAGGTTTGTTTCTCTCCCTGTCTAACCTAGATGGTTTACACCTGCAAATATAACGATACATGTTTTCAAAAACTGACAAACTTTTCTTTTTATGACTTTTAAAAAGCTCTGGCTATCTTCAACACTTCGCAGACAATTAATATATGACTGTTAAGGACAATAAACTAACCGGCAAACGCTACATTTTTCAGATTCACTCTTTGGTAGTTTCCTGGCTATGGAATTGGAAGGATCCCTCGAAGCCAGTCGTGTTTTCTTTGGTATGGCGCCCAAACTACTAGTGGATGGAACGTTGTCTTGCAGGACTTTGCTGACATCGTGCTCCAACGACACCGTCGTCGTACTACACCATTCGGAATCCCTCTTTAAAGGCTCTAAAAAAAAAGAAAAATCGGTAAAACATCACTATTACAGTTTCCACTCAAGTTATTAGACTCACCCTAAAAATTTCAGTTTTTTTTAATTTCAAGCGCCTTAAAAGTCTATTCACAATGATACAGAGTTCCTGAGTGGTTTTCATAACAATTAGTGAATAATCATCCTACGTTAAAATTGATGAAACTTTTTAATTGAAATGTGAAAACTTGACAGGTGGCAATAGAATGTGCTAAAAGTGTGAATGATTCTACTTTTTCCAAATTTAGTTTTTTACTTAAATTAGCGATTGGTGTTCATCTTTTGTAAAATTTGTAGTGAATAGTGTTGATATTATTCTGTAGTAATGTTCGTTTTTGATTTGAATAATTCCTAATCATAAAATAAAAAGGTTGATCTCCAATTGGAATTTTTTCTATTGGACAAATGTAAAGATCTTTCTGCTGAGCAAATCAGAATATTCTATTACTGCTCTAATAGAAAATACCACATATAATCAAAGAGAAATGTCAAAGTACGTCGGTTCGAAAGGATAAGTGTGGCAGAAAGCTTTCAGTCACCCCCAGAAGACAACGAATTTTTAAAAAAATTGACTATAAAATATAGAAGAGCTACCCATGAAGATAAGTAATAAGTAGTAAAAAACAGGGTGTTCAGTATCGGTGCCCACTGAGTGCTGAAATTTGTACAGCATGAGGTTCAAATGTTGTAGGCCTGTTAAGAAGTCAAAACTAATAGTACAAGCTGTAGAGAAAAAACTGGTCCTCAAAAGCCCTTCAAAACACTATGCTGGTTTCAAAAAGTCACTAATTAATGCTCAAAATCATTCATTTTTGTCTCTATAACACCACAAATGCTACCGAAACGCTTAGCTTGGGCTAATTTGCATAGAGATGACTGGCAAAAAGTTAATAAAAATTATTTTGTTTTCCTACTTTATAATTTTTATTCAAATTTGCAGGTTGACTTAAAAGTCATGAAGCCATATTTTAAATTATGTATTATAATACCCAATTTGTAGAGCCACAATAGACCTCTTAGGTTGAGTGGAAGTGTCAACTCATGTAGAACCTGTCCTAACCTAAACTAAGGCTTAATTTGTCCGGAGACGTTTATGAGAGAATAGGAGTGTGTAATAAAAATAATTAAATACTCCATTTCAGTAACGATCTGGTCTGTAATCAATGGCAAAGAAATGGGACGTGGGAATGGTAGAAGAGACCTTGCAACAGGATCAGTATAAAGAGTCTTGCAGACAAGATTGGTTCCACAAATGAAAGAATGGTTTGGGAATTGGTCGCAAGGTATTTATGGAGGATGGAGCATATTGCCACACAGCTAAAAGCATAAAAAGATTTTTGATAAGGCAAGAAATTTCTCTATTACCAACTGACCAGACATGAACCCCATCAAAAAAATGTCTTGAGAGTGCCTAAGAAGAAAATAAGCTGAAAAAAGAGAGGGGCTACACTTCTTAAAGCCAAGGGTTCATATTCATGTGACAATTTCAATTTTTGTTCAATAAATATAAAAAAAGGTTAATATTATCATTTATGTAATCCTCTTATATACATATAGGTAACATAATTATAAGTATAATTGATTGTGAATCAAACAAAACCATAATTTGTTAAATGAGTCTAATAATCTGAACAGCAACTTTATATAAAAGATATATACCAACCTGTGCTAGAAAATTTTCCCTGATGTTGGCACTTCAACTTCCCCTGTTGGTCATCGCTCAAGGCTCTTCGTCTCGTCCTGGCGATTCTCTTCTTTCTCACCACCACTGTAGGTTGTTCTTCTTCGGTTTTGGCTACTCTTTCGATTTCTTTGGGCTTCCTCTTTAACTGTTTGTCGATCTTTTCCTCAACAGCGGCAATAGGATATATACAGCTGAAAATATGGATATTATTGAGTGGAAGATTACTAAAGTTGTTCAAGATATACAGTTTGGGTGTGTACGAAGAGATCAAAACTACATAGAACGATCGCGGAGGGAGGTAGCTTAACACTAATGAGCTCATAAATCGACTTTGATATACTGGAGTATACGCGAGAAATAATGGCACATACAAAGCAAACAGCCCGAAAATCCACTGGTGGTAAAGCACCACGTAAACAGTTAGCAACCAAAGCTTCTCTTAAGGGTGCACCTGCCACTGGATAAGTTAAAAAACCTCATCGTTACAGGCCAGGAACCGTAACTCTTCGTGAAATTAGACATTACCAGAAACGTACTGTGTTACTTATTAGACAAATACCTTTCCAACGTTTTGTCCGTGAAATCGCACAATATTTTAAAACAGATTTACATTTTCAGAGTTAAGCAGTTATGGCTTTACAGGAAGCGGTGAACCATATTTGAAGATACTAGTTTATGCGCTATTCACGCGAAGAGAGTCACTATTATGGCCAAGGATATTCAGCTCGCCAGGAGAATCAGGGGTGAAAGGGCATAAACAAATAAAAGACATATTACAAACTCAACCGGTTGGAAAAATCACTAGGTAAACCAGTAAAAAAATACTTACGCAGCTCTATTATCGTCCAGTTCCATACTAGAGTTGCTGAAAGACAAATTTTTATCGCTGACGTCGTTATCAGTATTATAGAAATCAGTCCTGGCATCTTGCATGTCGGGTGTAGTACTGGAATTGGAGTTGTCGTTATTTTCCAGAAGTCGATCTTTGGAGTTGGTATTAGTTTTGGAGCTGTGCTGATACTGAACGGGCGCTATGACGGATTTCGTGGAAGATAGCTTCGCAGTTTGGTGGTACTTCTCGTCGTTGAGGGAGTAAGGCACACTTTTCGGTTTTTTGGGTTTAATGTACATGAGGGGGCTATGGCTACCTGTGAATAAATGTAAAACATAACATTTTTTTATGTTTTCCCCAATATTGTAAATATTGTTGAATATATAGATTTTTGATGCTAGTCAATATCAACTGATACTCTCATTTTTAATAACTGACACTCACCTTGGTCGATTTCCTCGCAATCTGAATCAGAACGTCGTTCCATGCTCTCTACGTCAGTGTCTGGGCCGTGGGAAGTTTGATGTTCATCTGACTGTTCTGCTATGGGGTAAACTATCTCGGAACCATAATACGGACACAGGTTTAGGTGTTGGTTCCGAGTGAGACTAGAACTGGGTGGAGGAAGAGGATTTTTCGTCAAACTTTTGCCGCCTAAATAAAAATACCTTAGTGAGCGTAAATCTATTAGGAAATGTTAGAATAATGTGTATATCTTAAGAGATAGGTTGACGTAAATCGTACAGTTAATCAATCAGAAAACACGAACAATGAAAATAAGTTGAACTTACTGAGTATTTCTAAACTGTTGGGATGTACATCTAGAGGTGGGGGTGGACAACACGATTCCAGAACTGTAGAACGAATTCTTCTCACTCCCATTACAGTAGGCTTGAAATAAAACCCTTCCGAGGTAAGTGGTTGGTTGGGATTTTTGTCTATATAACCTAATTCAAGGGAACCTACAGCCAATAATAAACAAAAATAAATATGTATATATTAAGGCTATATTCATTTATTATACCTGTAGGTTTAATATCAACTTGAACTGTGGACGGCAAGAAACTTAAACTCGTGAAATTGGAATGCCTCCTTCCTGAACTTTCTATCTGGCCAAAATTTGTAGATCCGTGTTCGGATTCCACACTCTGCAGTGAGGTCCGCTGCCTTAAAAGCATCCCGTGTCCTTGTCCGTCAGTTTCAGAGTCTAGTTTTTTGTCTTCTTTCACGAAAGTGACGTAACTGTCTGTTTTGGAGCGCTGGTGTTTTGGACGCCGGTCTGAATATCTGACTTTACGCTTTTCTGGTTGTTCTGAGTTGATGGGGATCAAATCAGTGGGGACGCTAGGTATATCATCACTGCTTTCTGATGAGTTTTTTCTATGTACTTCAGCTTTTAAATCTGAAAAAATCATAGGTTACTAGTGCTATTACTATTAAATGTATAGCAAGGACTGTTTGGATCCTTACTAAACGGATCGAAATAATTTTAAAAAATCACGATATTTTAGTTTTATGCGGTCTGTCTCTCTTCCGATGAATACTACAGATACAATTGCAAAAAGATACAGAATAACTAATGAAGAATGGATTTTATAAGTTATGTTTATCTACTATCTATGTTATCGAAGCGGCTTACCACCGCTCTGTATGCACTCACTCCCAGCGATAACTTTCACTTCTATAGATGCGCGCTGGAGATGGAAGACCGGCAACAGTACACAAGAGAAAATCGAGAGGATCCAAGTTCTAGAAAACGTTGGAAAGGGAGAAATAAGTAACGAATATACCACAAAAAAGGAAAGGATCCCCCTAGTTATATCAGGACAGATAGGACAATATGGTGAGCTTATAAGTGAAATAAAAAAAGTGCTACTACACAACAAATTTCAAGTTGCTCATATAGGCGCTCAGGGACAAGGATTTACACCAGAACTATGGAGGATTATGATGTTGAGGCAGGAACTTATCCCATTGAAGACACTTATAGGAAATACTTATACAAAAAAGAGCGAAGTTATCAAGAAAATTGTAATGAAAGCGGCTCCGGGATGGACATCAAAGAGATGGAAAAAATAACTATAAGAACAAAGAATCAAAGCCAAAATAACAGAAATGGAGCCAAAACTACATGGGAAGAGAAGGTAATTCATATTGCAATTCAAAAAAATACAGGACCTTAAAGAAGTGAGGAAAATTAACGAAGTTCAAAATATTCGTGTCAAATGGGATACTTACAGTAAGCCGGCTACAGCAACTCAACGATTTAATTGCCAATCTTTCGGACATATTGCCAGGAACTGTTTCAAATCTCCAAGATATATGAAATGCACCTATGGACACTTAGCACGCCTATGCCCACTCCCAAAGAGTGTAATTAACAAATGCTGCAAATGTGGCGAAGGACACACATCTAATTATGTGATGTGTGAATAACATATCGAGTCCCTGGATAACCAAGCACAGAAGAATACAAGGAACAAACCAGCGCCAAGAATTAATCTCTCTCTGCGTCCGTCAGTTTTCAGAAGCACCACAAGTGGCATGTCATATGCACAAACTGCAAGAGGGCAATCAACACAGGAAAATAGTCAAACAAGTGGAGCAGCAACCACCAAATCAATATAGGCTGAAATAAACCAAGCAATGGTCTTTATCAAGTATGAAAAACTTTACAGTGCTTAAATAACTGAAAATTCTACAAGTCAACAAAGCATTCCTGAGGCTAAAACAGAATGAGCTACGCGAAGTAGTCATCAGGCAAAATCCAGACATCATCTGTCGTATCATATCAGAAACGTTTTATATGACAGAATACCAGCTTGCAAGCATTGCCAACTACAAAGAATTTGGAAGAAGAAATACTCCCAACCACAGAGGAGTAACAATCTGCATCAAGAATAGCCTAGAATGAAATCAGGCCAAGATAATCTAGCTCTGAAAGAAATAGAAGAAATGATAAACACTGCAGAGACTGTTATACCTGCAGGAGATTTTAACACTCACCACACAGCATGGGGCTGTGTCGACATTATATGTGCAGTAGAACATATTGTACTACTGAGATTCTGCCTGGGCGGAAATAAGATGTTTTCAAAAAAGTTCCATGTTCGACATATTCATTAGGAAAATGATTAGGACTCACTACGAATGCAGTTCCAGCCACAAACCAGTGACAGGAATCATGACATCAAGAATTGACCTCCCAACAAACGAACCAATAGAAAGATTGAAGTGAAAAGAAGCAAATTGGCCAAACTAGAGACGATAACTAAACTGAATGGAAATGAAAAGAGAATTCGAATGTGTAAAAGAAATGGAAGAAAAAATTAAAGAAATCACAAGAAGAATACAAGGAGCAATGGAAGACAACATCACACGAGAATGACGAATATCGGAGGACTAATCATTCTGAATGGGTTAAAAGAAATTATAAATGAAAGAAACAGGATCAAAAGAGTGTACCAAAGACAAAAAAGAGGAATTCAACTCTATGGAGACGAACTATCTGAAGAAATAAGAACAAGATTCACCGAGAACAAGTGGCACAACATCAGAAAAGCTGAAGAAAGCTATTAAAATGTATGGAAGATGCTAAAAGACAAGAAGAGAGTTAAGCAGAAGATATCACAAATAATTAAACAAGGAACTCACTTCGAGACTCAAGAAAAAGTGGATGCAATTGCAAGAAGAATGGCAGGAACACATAGGCAAAATGAAAATATGTCAGATGCAAGAACCATAGAAGATGCATATGAGAGAATAAAAACAGGAACGAATTTTTAGTAGAGGAGGAAGACTATCTAAATCCAAGAGAAGTTGTTAAATCATAAAAGGATTAAAAGGAACTAGAGCCTCAGGAATGGAGGGCACCCACAACATTGCACTCAAGGAACTACTGAAGCAAATTATAGTGTAACTACACTACATTTTCAGATTTTGGAAAAGGAACTACAAGGAACTACTGAAGAAAATGATAGTGCAAAGATACTACATTTTCAGATTTTGCCTGGAAAAAAAACATTTTCCAACCAACTGCAAACATGCTAATATCATATCTCTACTAAAACCAAGAAATTATGGAAGAAGACCAGAAAACTAAGGGCCAATATCCCTCCTGGAATCCATAGGAAAAATATTGAAGAAAATTATCTACAGAAGACTAATAAAGCCCACAGAAAGAAGAAGAATAATTCAAGAAGATCAATTTGGATTCAGAAGAGGAAGAAACTGAGAACTCTAACTAGCCAGAGTGATCAGTTGAAGATCTTATTCAACAGAAATCAGAAGAAAACAGGAATGGGCATCCTAGACATAGAAAAAGCATACAACACACTTTATTAACAAGATGGGCTTTTCAAAAGATGGACAGTGCTAAGTTGCCTCATTATTTAGTTAATATATGTGACGCTTATTTATCTAATATATTTCAAGTTTCAGCTTACCAATAGATATATAGAATACGAGAAAAATATGTGTGTAACCAATAAAGGATTTTATTTTATTTAATTAGAGAATCGAGTTTCGCCAGAGTATTGATCTGATAGGAACTTCACCGGGTCTTTGGATATTAACCAACCATTAAAGGCCAACCCCACCGACCCTAGGGTATTGACTGAAGGCGAACCGCTTCTACTAGAGTATTGATCCAGTAGCAGCTCCCAAACCAGTCTTAGAGTAATGATCTGATGCCAAACTGTACTGTGACTAAGTATTGATTAATGACTTCCTGCTCCTTGTCAGATCTAGTGCTGATTGATTCATCCACCTGTAACTCTGATTATTCCTTCTTCTTGGCGTGTGTGACTGTGTTGCCTA
The DNA here is from genome assembly GCA_918026665.1 of Diabrotica balteata. Taxonomy (NCBI): domain Eukaryota; kingdom Metazoa; phylum Arthropoda; class Insecta; order Coleoptera; family Chrysomelidae; genus Diabrotica; species Diabrotica balteata. The sequence continues at coordinate 188,730,188 of OU898276.1, forward strand.
ACGCATCATATTTTTGTTTCAATGTTTATAACATATTTATTTTTAGTAGGTATTAACAGTGGGTCATAGCAACCTTCACCAGGATTGATATTTTATTTTTATTGTACAGAAGAAGCTTATTTTATTTTGTTGTTTATTTATTCTAAATATATTTTTATTTAAACTAAACTTGTGTTTTACTGAGTCTGGTGAGAGACCACAAAAGAGAATGTATAAGACCACAGAGAGAAGAAAAACATAGGAAAATAAAACAGACTAGGCACATATTTCAATAGGATAGAAGATGATGTACGAAATAGATTAAAGAAGATAGAAGCCATGAAAGAGATAAGAAATGTAGATCAATATAATGTATATTAAGTAAAGATAGTCAAACATACAAAAGAATAGAGGAACATAGTATAAGAATTAAAAATAAACTGATTTCCCATGGTGAAATTCCATTCCACTTTCAACCATGCTGATATTGGAATTCTTAGAAGAAATAAAGGAAGATATTTAACGGTACTTCTTGGGGTAAGAGCCATCCGCTACCTGTTTACATAATTTGGATATTATCACAGTTCAGTTCACAAAACGCTATTACAAAAGTCGGTCGCAAAATCTCGTAAGCTAAACTCGCTATTTCGCAAATACTCGCTTTGATTATTAATATATTATATGTATTTATAACTAAGTAGTTCGCATCGCATTATTATTCATAAAGATTATCAAGGCAATCATTTATAGTAACCAGTATTTCCTAAAACCGCAGTTATAGTTTTCATATAAACAGTTCATCTATTCAAATCTGCAGTGTTGCCAGTAGTTCACTTTAAACATAGAAACGACATTCCGCTAAGCAATTGTTCTTGTAACTATATGTAATAGTGAAAATAGCGGCAGTGAAAAGTGTAGTGAAATATATCATATCACAGTGTTTTCAGAGCTAATGTTCAATCATCCCACATATAGATAACTTAAAATTTAAAACAGATATTGGTTAAATCAAAGATACTAGTAATAATCTTACCTATGGTACTAGTAGGTTTACAGGCTCCTTCGGTATATTCTAATTGATGGAAATCAGACTCTAGGCTTTCAGCATCAGTACTGTGCAATGGACCAAATTCTATATCATGCAGGTGAGCTAGTTTTGTTCCTGCTCTATTAGTCTGGCCGGATGATTTGCTTGGTATTATCTGCAATTCTATACCTTCCTCCTCCCTAGATAGAGATAAAATTTATTTAAAGTTTTTGAAAAGATCCAAAATTAAAGCAATGTTTAATATTATTTGCAATTAAATCAATTTAATTAAATTTAATTACAATATTAAATAGTAATGTTTAACATTTTAATAATGTTGAACATTATAACAAACTATAAATAACATTTAACAATACAAATTATTTTTATTTAAAAATAATAACAAAAATGTCAAAATTAGAGCAACAAACTGAATAGTTTTTTATTTTTAGTTATTACAACAACCAACACTTAACAAATTTATTAATGATTATAATTGTCTATCAATTACTATCAATATTTAACAGACTGTATGTTTTAAAATTACTGTCCAAAGCTCTTTTAAACTGCGGAAATAATACTAATTCCAAAAGCAGGAAAAAATCCAAATGAGGTTTCATCATATAGGCCAATAGTCTACTACCAGTTGTATCCAAAATACTTGAAAGGTTACTGTTACTGTTAAATTATGTAACAAAAAATTAATTCAGACTCCAATATGGAGGAATGGATACCTAACCAAATATTGATGGTAAAAAGAATAAATAATTAATGCAAACTTATGAAGACTGGATTAGAAAAAATAAAAATCATATTAGTCCCTCGATATCAAAACCATATAATAGAAACAGAATAGTTTTTATGCCTTGCACAATGAAATTCAGAAACATGGAATAATAATGGTAAAAAATAATAATAATTTGTGACGATTTATATTTTGCAAGAAAAATTATATTATTGATTCCTATAGATAAATAAATAATAGCCATATAATAGAGAACAAATAGTTTTTAATTTCTTGTACAATGGAATTTAAAAAAAAAACTAAAAAATTAAAAAATGATGTTAAAAATGGATAAAGAATTTGTGAAAATTTGATAGAAAAATCGTAATATTAGTCTCAAAACAATGAAACATTATTAGCTTCCCAGAGACCTATTATTATTTAAACATCATTATTTCTAAACATCAACAGACCATGGTCACTTTGATCATATAATAGATAATAATAATTTTTGATGTTTAGCACAAAGAAATATAGAAATTTAGAAAAATTATGTTAAAAAGGGATAAAGAATTTGTGAAAATTTGGAAGAAAAATCATATTATTAGTCTCTGGAGACCAACAAACCATAGCTGTGTAATAGATAAAAAACAGTTTTTGATATCTCACTGATTTCTGGTTGCACGATAAAAAACAGAAGAGGAAATGTACAAATCCAATAAGCTGAAAGTAAATAAGTATTGTTATACTTGGTTCACTATTCCCAGTCCAAACTGACTAGTGAATTTAGTAATTATTTTTTTGCAAAGTTAGTTACTTTTGACAGACTAAAAGTTGCTGGAAATTACTATACAACCAAGCACACATACTCATAGCCAATATTAATAGTAAACAAACTAGATAGTAAATAAAATAGAACTTTGCAAATTACCAACAATCAATATTTATTTATCTGCACCATATAATAAATAGTTATGTTAAATTATAACAACTAAAATATATTTTTTAAATATATACTACCCAAAATTTGATGGGTTTAGTATACATTTCCACTATTTAGAATAATTCTTCTTTTTTTTTCAAAGAAAGAAGTCTGCAATGTAGTGTACTTGAGCTATTAATACTGAGAAGTAGGAATTGTTATGTTGTAGGTTTCCGACAATGAATCTGTCAAAATATGCCCGAGCTAAGCAAATGGAGTATAATATATTCTAAATTTTTTGACTTTAGGAGATTTGTTCAAAACAGTTTCCCCCTTGTTTTTTAGTTTTTAGTTTTAAGACTAAAGACCCATAATGAATAACATTTATTGTCATTTAGAATGAAGTCATTCACAGTAGTGGATTTAACAAATTAAATGACCTCACAAAACTAAGATAAAAGATTATCAGAAAAATAAATGTAAAATCAAAAATACATAGTATGAACACACTAGGAAAACAGAAAATGAGTAGATAAAAAAGAAATCAGTACAATTGTATCAATTATAAAGCGAGAAAGAGATATAAGAATCAAAATTACCACATAGAAAAGCAGTTGATTGGAGTTGATGAATCTACATAAAGGTTTAAAAAATTAACTGGGAAATATTTTTAAAGAAAATGTACATACATTATACATTTCACTATCTGATTATTAAACTCATAATAATAAAAACAAATTATTTAGATTTCACTTACTTTTTTAAGTCTTGGGGTACATCTTCAACTTCTTCCTGTATACATTCTTTGGTATCATACATGTGATGCAGGCCATAGTTAACTAATTTCAATATTGTTAGACCCACTGTTACAGATCCGCAATAAAAATACCAAACAGTCCATGATGGTGGAAAATACTGCAAAAGATAATCAGCTGTTTACTGTCTGATTCACTTGATAAATTTCATAGACTGTTTATAAATAAATAAATGAGTTATCAAGTTATGAATGACCGAAATTAATTAACGTGTAGACTTACCACATAGATACAAAACGGGACACATAAGAGATATAACCAAACATACAAATGAAAAGTGTTACAGAAGACATCCTGGTGAGGGTCATAAAACCATCCACCAGTAAGCGAGGCCCATACTCCTTGTCTAAGAATTTCCAACGTTTGTGATCCCATTTGGGTTTCTTCTATCATTTTAAAATTAATAACTGCGTAATGTTCATTTTTGCTACATTTGCTCTATACCTTACACTAATCTACAATACTTTCTCCAAAATAGATCCATAACAACGATTACTTCCCAGGTTATCACAGTTGGTTGATATGAAGCATACTACCATTATTTATTTAACAATTGTCAATCTCTCTTACTGCAAAATTTCGTAGATAAGAAATTACAACAAATTCATTAGTATTTTTTGGAAACACACTTTTGACAACTGATATGAATAGAGGTCGAGAACCATCGATACTGCTCCCGATGGTTTATATTACCGAGCATCATCTATCGATACTGTCAATAAATGAATATTGTGCAGCAGATGTGTTATAACTCTTGCTTGTAGTACTTGCCTTTTAAAACTGATAATTTTAATTTTTAATATGTTCTTTCCCAGATAAAAACAAGAACAATAAAATCAATCTTACTGTAAAATACAAATACACTATCGATGATTTTCGATAAAATGATTGTTCTCTGATTATCATTCGTGTTCTGTGATACGAATCAAACTCTTCCAATTTCTCGGTCTCTTTTCCGATATACTTGGCAACCCGATAATATTTTCTGTTTAAAACAACCGATGAACTCAAAAAAACTTGAATTTTAAGTAATACAATAAAAAATATATTGTTATATCGAGATAATCAGCTACTATTCTTAATACCTTAATGAAATATTATAAAAGTCATTATCAAAGGCGGGAAACTATCAGGAATCCTTTTGAATAATCTATCTTTCTTTACCTGAAGTGGAATGATATTTCATTTCCTTTTTCATGGACATAACCATAATTTTTCAAAATGGAAGTGTATGAAAATTAAGATAGCAGGCATTTGTTTTTAAAAATTAACAATGTTAAATGACACTGAAGTAACATAGCATATAAATAATTTTGCAGCAAACGTAGTAGATTGTGTTGTTTAAGTTGAAAAGACATATTTATTTTTGCGAAATGGCTGAAGACTATGATACAGCTTGTAAGACTGTATTTGTAGAGGACTGGCTATGTAGTAGTAATATTTTAGGCGAAGGGGCTTATGGAGAAGTGAAATTGTTAGAGCATAGAAGGACCAAAGAGAAAATAGCCTGTAAAATGATTGATCACAGTAAATATAAAGACGCCGCAGCAAATATAAATAGAGAAGTTAGTATTCATAAATTATTAGACCACCAGAATATTATTAAATTCTTTGGTAGACGAGAAGAACCAAATAGGGAATATATATTCCTGGAGTTTGCTGCTGGTGGAGAACTGTTCCAGTTAATAGAACCTGATGTAGGTATGCCTGTGGCCAAAGCTCAATTATACATGAAGCAACTCTTTTCTGGTATTGAATACATACATAGCAAAGGAATCGCTCATCGAGATATTAAACCAGAGAACATTTTGATAAGTGCTGAAGGTGTGCTGAAGATCAGTGACTTTGGACTGGCAACTTTATTCAGGTAATAGACTAACATTAAAAATATGAGTATATTTTACAACTTTTTTTAATCGCTTCATCTTTTAATCCTCTGTTATTTATTTTTATTTTATTTTTGGTGATGAGTATGTATCTGAGAATTATTAAGGTAATCCATATTAGTCTGTTAATAATTTTTGGGGAAACCAATCTTGACCAAAGTGATTTTATTGCATTAGCTTTCTCAAAAAGTACAATTTTCTTACTATTTGCAAATTTTATTTGCATAAAATGTTATTATGAAAATATTTTACTGCTTCTGGTATAATGCCTTTAAATATTGTTTATAACTAATTTATAGTTGAACGTCTTTTGTAGCACTTCTGATTGCAAAAAATGTATTTGAAATATGATTTTTACCATTCTCTATAATTTTCTTATTAAAATGTAATTGTCAAATTTTAAATAACGTAAAAGTTTTCGTTGTTAATAAGCACAGTTTTCTTTATTAAATGATTGAATAAAACAGATATATTTTTATAGCATACTCTATTGTTTTTAGATTTAGAGGAAAAGAAAGACTGTTGGACAAGAAGTGTGGAACAAAACCTTACATGGCTCCAGAAGTGCTAACTCGTCCCTACAAAGCTCAACCAGCAGATATATGGAGCTGTGGCATAGTATTTGTAGCATTGTTGACAGGAGAACTACCATGGGGTAGCACTTATAATGACAATCCAGAATTTATAATGTGGAAAACAAATAACTATATATTAACCACTCCATGGTCAAAGCTTGGAAACACTGCCCTAAGTTTAGCAAAACAAATATTACATGTAGAATCAAAGAAACGTTTCACACTGCATCAGATATTAAACCATCATTGGATGAAGTTCAACTTCTCTACTGGCAGTTCTATTGACACTGTTGATGATAGTACATCAACACAATCAGCCAAACGTTGCAATTCTTTAATCGCAGCTGAAATAAATAATGCTAGAGACGTGCCTGTTGTTACATTATCTCAACCTAATATGATATACCGCCACAATGCTATTATGAAAGCTCTTGACAACATCAAAACTTCTGGAAAAGATCTTATATCATTCTCTCAACCAATTAAGAATGATAATCTAGTTATCCAGTTTACTCAGACCCCTATTACTAAGGATAACTTTGAGAATCTCATTGTCAAGAGGATGACCAGGTTCTACATAACTAACAGTAAAGAGAAAACATTGGAGAATCTTTGTTCTGTTTTGGATACATTCCACTTGTGCTGGAATATTGATATTAATGGAGCTGTTTCGATATCCACATGGGATGCTGTGAAGAATCAGTTGCTGTTTAAAATTACTTTGATAGAGATAGATGGAAAAGTTCTCTTAGATTTTAGACTATCCAAAGGCTGTGGTTTGCAATTCAAGAAGATATTCTTAAAATTGAAAGAAGCTATGGTTGCTATATAAATTGTTATTTGACTGAACCATGACGAATTTAACCAGTATTTGTTGTTAGTATATAATAGTTATTTTTGATACAGTATGTAAGTTTGTTTTAAATATTGATAGAATTATTAATAGGAGTATTTGTTTCTGACATTGTTTAATTTGTTCGTTTGTTGTAAGTAATAAAGCAATATATTTTTCCATGTGTGTTTTAGAAAAATTTTAGGTCCATAGAAGCTTTGAGAATTATAGTCTTAAAAAGACACAAACAAAAATAAATCTAAAATATAAACTAAGCGTTCAAATGTGAAGAAATCAAAATAGTAAGCCTCTTCTTATAAAAGTTTCACATTCATCATCACTTTCTGTCAGTATTTTTCTTTAATATAATCCTTCTAATTTGAAGAAATCAGTGATAAACCAGATATAAAACTGCTGTAGTTTTCTGGTTGAATTTATTTATTTATTTACGGGATGTCCCCATTTTTACAAAATTTAACAAAAATAAATATGCTAACCATAATACAACTACATACTAAAACTAAGTATTAAATAATGATTAAATAATTATTGTTAAACAAATGATTAAATTAAGTAAATTAGATCTTAATAAAATAGAATAAAATGAAATGAAATGAATACTCCAATGTCACTCATCTTTGATTCCTAACATACTCAGTCAAACAGTGCTTAAATCTTACAGATTTTATATCCACCAGATCATGAGATTGGCTAAAGTCATTTCCCAGGATATGAATCCTGTTAATAGGAGAAAATTTGCCATAGTTAGTGTGATAGTGTTTTATAGAAAAAAAAAGCATGTCTCTAAGAATTTTAGTGTTATTCTAAAGTTGATAAGACTTAATAAATCAGAACAGTCAGCAGTATGGTCAAGTACTTTATGGAGAAAAACTAAATCACATTTAGTTCTGTAGTCTTCTAAGGAACTGATATTTAGCCTTGACCTTAGTTCTACCGAACACATGTTCCTTAAGTTTAATCTATAGGCACAAAACTGGAGAATCTTATTTTGAAATTTTTCAAGGGTGTGAATATGGTTAAAATAGTATGGTGACCATACTATAGAATTATAAGACAGGATGTTATGGATGAAAGTAAGATATAAAATTCTATATGTGTGTACTGAAAGATCTCGAAAGTTTCGTGTGATAAAACCTAGATTGCTGTAAGCTGTATTTGACAAATTGTTGATGTGGGGGATAAATGGCAAGGAACTGTCCAATAACACTCCCAAATCTTTTATTTCAGTCACTCTGGACTTGTATTAATGTGATAGTCAAACACAATATTATTTTTAGATTTGCTAAAGGATATAACAAAACACTTATCTTTATTTAACTGGAGACCATTGGAAAGAAACCAATTATACAGGGAAGAAAGATCTTCCTGGATCCTTAGACAATCAGATAGATTTGAAACTTTAAAATATAACTTAAGGTCATCAGCAAATAGCAAAAACTGACAAACCTTTATTACCTCAGAAATATTATTAATAAACAAATTAAAGAGAAGAGGACCCACATGTGAACCTGTGGAACGCCTGAACTGACCAAGATAGGAATTGAAAGTGAACCCTTTATAAAAACAAACTAAATTCTTTCATCAAGATAACTACTTAACCATGAAAGAACCACTCAGGAAAACCAATACATCTTAATTTAAAGATGAGTAAAGAATGGATTACTGTGTCAAAGGCCTTCGAGAAATCAGTATAGATGGAGTCTACTTGGTACCCATCCTCGAAAGCCCTGATAATATAATTATGATACAAAACAAGATTTGTAGATTTAGATTTACCCTGCCTAAATCCATATTGCTCATTAATCAAGAGATTCCTACAATGCCAAGTAAGATATTTGTTTAGAATTAGTTCAAAAAGTTTAGGGATGGCAGATAACATAACAACAGGCCTATAATTTTTTATATTGTCTCTGTCACCGTTTTTAAATACGGGAGTTATATAACTGTCACGCCACTTACTAGGAAAGGTGTGTACTCTTAAAAGATACATTAAATAATACATGTAAAGGTTTGGATAGACTGTAGACACATCTTTTAAGAAATATGTAGGAATATTATCAGGGCCATAACTCAGTTTATCCGTTAGACCATTTATAGATTCAAAGACTTGAGAAAGTCTTTGAATCTATAAATGGTCTTTGAAAATTGGATAAATGGAATGTCAACAGAATTTTTTACTTTAAAATTGAAGTTACTTAAATTAACTTTGTCTAAGCGATAGACACTAGAGAAATGGCACGCAAACAAGTTTGCTATTTCCTCACTTGATTCAGCTAACAAGTCATTAAAATGTATTTGGAATTCCGTGGCTTTTATTCAAAGAGTTTATATGGTTCCAAAATGGTTTTGAGTCTGAGTGAATAGATTCCTCAATGTTGGAAATATACGATCTGCAGCATAGATCTGTTGCACTGTGTTCTAAGATCTGAAAATAAAGTATAATCAGCTGCTAACTGAGTATGTTTGAATCTAGCATGAGCAGTTTTTTTTTAATAACAAGTTTTTTTTTAAATTTGGAGAAAACCAACGAGGAAATTTTGAAGGATTATATATGTGTTTTTCGGAACAGAGTGATATTGCTTCAGAAAGAACTTCATAGAAATTATTTACTGAGATATTAATATTTGAATAATCAAAAACAATATTCCAGTCAACTGAAAAAAAAAATTATTTAGACCTGCAAAATTTGCATTAAGATAGTCAAAATATGTAGTTTTATAATCTAATTGTTTAACATTACCATTAAAACTAAGATACAAGTAATTGCCACATGATGAAAGTTATTGGGAAGCAAAGTGTCCACTGCCTCATACACTGACAGTTTCTGATAGTCTTCAATACTGTGGAAAATGAGATCCAAAAATACGCCATAGTTTTGTGGACATTCAACGAGCAAGCTCTCTTCATTCGAGTAAACCCAAGAAGCTAGTGGTAAATTGTAGTCACCAAATAAATATACAGGTACATCTGGCCTACTGTTTTTAATAGTTTCAACTGCCGAGCAATGACTAAGGTCAACTACTGATGAGTTCGGAGGAATTTATAGTAATGCTCAAATATTTTATTATGTTTATAAGGAATTAAAGGATATTAAAACACTTGGTTACAAAAAGAATATATACTCAACGATTTTATACCAAACATTTTTTGTTAAATTATTAAGAGTCTTTTAAAACACATTTTGAACAGTTCCGGATTTGAATCAATTTCAAACTGACATCACAAATGCTGTCGATGTATAATTATCACCATGGAAAGGAAGATAGGTATTTATTGAGATCTAGAACTTCTTTAATAATACTCTTTCAGATGGTATGCAAGCTATAATGTTTTCATGGAGCGTATATTCAAGTAAACATGTTAGCTAATCCACTCATCAAGATGATAAACAATTTTAGGTATAAGATCATCCATTTTCTCTTCTGTTACAAGATTTTGCAAAATGGTATTCCACTGTGCTGTTACTCAAAAACCTTATGCCAGATTGTTTAATTATCTTTCAAATACTATGAATGCCATGTAGTCATATTATTGGGGGAATCTGTGATAGCCGTATTTTAGACAGCATCTATCCATTCTCAATTAATTTTATGTCTTAATGTTTTAACTGATGTAACTGTGATAGCCATTTGATTCTCCAATTTCAATATTTTTAATCTCAGATTAATAAAAAAAATCTGCTTTTTCTCTTTTCTGTATAGACTCATTGGAATGATGCTCAAAACCATATCTGCTACTGACGATTATTAATTTCCCATTAATATCTTCAATTCGTGTTCATATAGGAGTAAATTTACATAAAGTCTGTATACTTATTAATGTAGTCTTCAATAATAGGCACTCTTTCTTCCCTTTTTCAACAACCATTCCTGTGTAAATGTATATATGTAAATATTGGTATGTGTATATAGATACATATCGCTATATTTTAAAAATGTGTCTTCTAGTTTTACTCCAATCAAATCTGACGAACAGTTATTACGTTTTCATATGCATTTACTCCTGTCAACTATCCCTCAGGCTACTATTGGTACTTTTGGGAAGGGAATATCAGGCTGAGTTGCTTTTTTTATTCTTTTTTTGAACTAAAACTGATAATTTTTGGTAAACTGCTTCAGTAATCTGAATTATATACATAACATACTCTGCATCAATCTGAAACTGTTCATTTAAAAAGAAAGCTCGTATAATTTCCAAATGCTAGAAGGTCAGTATAGGTCCCTCTCTATGATCAAGTATATCTGAAACAAAAAATAGTAATTTAAATTTTTTATATATTTCTGCCTGACATCTCAATTTATTTAATTAGCGAGAATTACCTGCTACAATAGTAGCACTAGTTTTATTTGTTTTATGTATATGAAATGGGGAAATAAATGTAAGTGCAAATAAGTTCCGCCTGAATTTTGCAATCATTGAACAGGTTTAATAATTTAAATAGGTACTTGGGGAGCTGGCTGAATAGTAACAGTGACTCTGACGAGAAAATTCGTTCCAGAAGTTAGAATTTTGCAGGAAAAACAATATTATGTAACAGAAATTCAGGTATTATGTTTAATTAGTCGTGCAATAAGATATGAGACTTTAATTTTAAAAACAACAACAATTAAAAGGTTGGAATCAGTTGATCCGTCGAATTTTGAAGATATTGTGAACAATACACACTACCAATAAGGAGAATATGGGCAGGGAACTATACTAATCATAACTAAAAAGAACTACTACGTTAAAGGAGTTTTATTATTTTATATATGGTCAGTGGACCCCTAGATATGAAAAAACTGCTGGGTACTACTGTGTTGAATTCTATGTAGTTTTCGTACATACACAACACATAACAACTTTTTCGTAGATGTATGTGTACGAAAACTGCATAGAATTCACCCAAATGCATTCTAGTGCATAGGGACAAGATTATCCCTCTCTCAAAAACGCACCCCTTGAAATGGTAGCACTCCGCGGTTTTTATATTTGGGAATTAATTGACCGTATGATAAAATAAAACTTCTTTAAAGTTGTAGTTCCTTTCTCAAGTACATAATCAATAGTCTAATATTTCGTCGTAAAATTAGAGGACCTAAATACTTTTTTTCTCTTAATTAGGATTAATTCCTGTTAATTTTTCCAGCTAAGTCGTGGGACTTTGATGTTCAGCTCTTATCTATTCTCATTTTTCTTCTTATGTACTTGTTCCTCCAGATAATGTCACGTGGGTGTCCAGATATCATTGCTGCTCAGTTAGTCTGTACTTTGACTTTTTCCTTGAGATTTCTGCTATTGGTAATGTTGACACCTAGATATTTGAAGTTCATAACTTGCTTAACACTTTGATTATTTACTTCTAGTTGGGTAGATAGATTCTGTATTTATCTATTAAGTTCTCTGTTAGTCGTAAGTGATAGACGTATAATACAAATAAACTGAGCGCTACAACATATGCCCGTCATCCCAGTGCGACAGAGAAAACTGAAGCAAAGCAGTTCCTGCATCTCTTTCTAATGGGCCGTATTTATAGACCACGTGACCTTCCCATTGGTCATTTAGGTCACGTGGTCGATAAACCCGGCCCATTAGAATACACTGACTATTTTTCGTTATCGTTAGTGTTCTCTGTCGTACTGGGGGAACAGGCTGATAGCAGCGCTCAGTCTGTTTGTATTAGGTATATGTATATGGCTTTAATGGTTTAATTTTAACCTAAATGCCAACTACTAAAATTAATTATTTGCGGAAAAGTTGGGGTAAAGGGAAAGTAGTATCTTGGTTACGTAACGTAAGAGAATGGACTGGCTGTCAGATTGAACATGACTCAGACACAGAATAATAAACAATCAAAATGTCCATTCTTTTTCTCGTTTATTATTCTGTGACTCAGACAGCTACTTCTATAGATAGGATGTCTAGAGGAATGTCTGATAATAGACAGACACGAGAAGAAGTAGGTATGAAAAGAAAGATAACTAAGATGAAAGAGGAATCTGCTGTCCATAGCTGGACACCTGTCACATTACATCTTGGTGATCACATTGGCAATAATAACTTTGGTTTAGGCAACTCGAAACCTATTAGCGGTTGTCTCTTGATACCACTCTTGGAGCCAGAATATTCTTCTTCGGCTGAATCTCTTCTTCCGGCGATCTTGCCCTGTATTTTGAGGTGTAGAAGGTTATACCTCTCTGAATGTCTCATTAGGTGCAGTATTCTTAAAAAAATTTTCAGTGCATGGCTCATTAAACTGATAGTGCGATGATCGCTACATTGTTAGCGTTTATTTTTTTCGGTATCATTATCAATATGCCCTGTTTCGTATATTTTATTGAAGAGCTTTAGAGGAGAATGTTTGCCTTTATAGTCGAGTAGTTTGATTATTTCGCTTGAAATTTCATCTGGACCGGTTGCTTTTTTATTATTTGGTAGTTGTATAGCTTTTTCCATTTCATAGAAGGATATGTTTGGACCAGTCGATATATTTTCGGTTTGTATTTCTGTTCTTTCGTCATCAAACAATTTCGCAATATATTCCCTCCACCTCTCCAGTTTCTCTTGTTCATTGACTATGATATTTCTTTGTTTATCAACTTAACTTTTTATAGTTTTCATATTATATGGTCCAGTTATTTCTTGCACCTTTCTGTACATATTAAACGTGTCATTATTTTTCTCCATTTTTCTATTTCTTTTTATAATCTCGCACAAAACAACAGGAAGAAAACATTCAAAAACATGTAAGTTTTGTGTGAAAAAACTTCTTAGTAATAGATGATGATGAGAAGAACAGGTGTCAGATGATAGTTAGATATCTTACCTTTGGCTATGCTCCACCAAGGCAGTGTTATGTAAGTCAGAAATGCGTTTAATGGAACTGATTGTGCTCTCTTGTTCTCTTTCCAAAAGTGGAAGGTCTGGGTGAAACCCCGCATGGTCCATAGTGGATTGTATGCGCCATCGTCTAGTTCTAAAAAAGAAAAATGTTAATTATGCTAAATCTGCTGTATATAATAGTATAAAAAAAACAATCTGTGAGTTGATCTGAGTTTTCGATACAGAACAACAAAACAAAGAACTTAAAATGCTAATAGTTACAACGAAATATGCGTTTCCTTTACCATTCATATAGATTCAAAACACACCAAACCTTCCAAAACTTCTGGCAACAACTAAAAAATATTATTAACGATTTCTTGTTAAAGATTAGCCTTCAAAAGACTTAATTTTAGTCGAATATAATGTCCATCAATACAATCCGTTTAGCATAAAAAGATACACATGATATGGAAGGTCCAACATAATGAACGAATAATTCAAAGACAAAAGTTATCTAATACAGTTCCAAAAATAAAAAAGCTACATAATATACAAATGCCAACATTATGCTTACCGTAATCCTTTTTATTAAGATCGCACCAATAGTAAATATGGGTCCCATCTGGCGTAACCCTTTTCGGTGGTATGATATGTTTCAGCAGCATTTTCTGCTCACTCTTCCTGCGACTTTTCGGCAGAGTACAGTAACTATAAATGCTCTTCATACTATTCAAATGATTGTAGTTCCCATTAACGTTCCTATTACATTTAGCAGTCCGTTCCTTATTTATTGCTATCTCTTCCTTATCGATATCTTTAGTCAAATTATTGTCCTGGATGTAATGTACACAAGGCAACTCCTCCTTTCCGCTGACGGTTATATACATGTTTTTAGCGTGATCGAAGCATTTCGCGTTCGCCAGGATGCAGTCCGTCTTTCTGTCGAGGCAAATAGCGTCATCTGCGAGTTCGTACTCAGGGCAGTTCGCATTTTGGGTGGCACGTTTCTTGTTGGCGCGGCACGCACGCACCGCGAAGGCACAATCGCTGTCTATGGGTCCGAGGCGAGCTCGTTCGGAACAAAGCTTGTGATCGCTACAGCGCATGCTGTACATTTCGAGCAGTGCTTCCCGGTTTCTTCTTTGAAAGCAGCCGCAGCATGCTGTATTGGATGTCGAAGCAGAACCAGTCTCTACAACAATAAATATAGGTTGTTAGATCAGCACCCAGAGACTGTTTAGGTGTATATAGATAGCCAAAATATCGGTTATTATCTTTCACAGAAGAAAAAAACCAGATTGGCAGTATGGAAAAATATACCACTAGTTGATCTACTTCTACATATATTATTTCTTAAACTTACTGTATTAAACAAATCCTTTTTTTTTTAACAACTTCTTAGGAGGTAATATTAACTTTTTTTATTGTTTTCTGACAATCTGATTCTGCTTTTACATCCAATCTCTAACTAATAATTTTGCTCCCCAAAAAGAAGTAATAAATCAAAAGAAAAATAAAAGTTTGTCTGGTGTTTTATGGAAAAAGTACAGTATATCTTTAATTTTCTATTGATATTATTGAAATATGCATTTTTTACTGTTTTTTTTGTAAAACGTTATCTCGACTATTTATGTGAATATGCATAGAAAGACAATTAATTCGATATATCGACAAAAAGCGCCATAGGATAGGAAATGAAATACTTCTTCATGGTCACTTAGACTATATATATTGACGATAAGTGCAAATTAGCAGTAGAAGAAAAGAATAAAACAAGATTGAAATGGTTGGAAAAGCACAAACAAAGAAGAAGAACGAGAAAAATACAAAGATCAAAGGCAAAAGACAAAGAAATTGTTTAAATCGAAAAAAGAATATCAAAAACTAGACGGAATTATGAACGAGATACAAACGGAAAATAAAAGACACAACTAAAAACCATTGTACCAATACTTAAAACTAGGTAACCAAAAACGGAGAGCTAATATAGCTATAGAAACAGAAAAATGGCAGAAGCATTTCGAAGAAATATATCAAGAAACGGATAGAGAAGAAGAAAGAGAAACAATAACAAACACGGACCAAGATAAAGAAGAAGAATTTACCTATATAGAAGTTAAAGAGAAAATATGCAAACTTAAAAACGTGAAAACGGCGGGAGAAGACGGAATATGTGCAGAATTTATAAAATACAGTGGTAAGGCACTATACAGACAGATTTATAAACTAATACAGAATATATGGAGCAAAGAAATAATGCCCCAAGAATGGAAGAAGGGAATTTTAGTGACAATCCCAAAACAAGAGACCATAGAATATGCAAAAACTAACGAGCAATTAATTTACTGAACGTAACATATAAAGTAATGACTGGCATAATTAAAGACAGACTAACAATGTACTTATAACAGAGCATAGGAGATTACCAGTACGGTTTTAGAAAAGGAAGATCCATGACAGAAGCTATACAGACGCTAAAACAAGTGATAGAGAAAACATACGAGTACGACGGAGAAACACATATACTTTTCCTAGAATTTAAACAGGCGTTTGACAAACTAAACAAAAGAAAATTATAAGAATGATAGAAATGACAATGCGAGGTTCCCAAGCAATATTAGACAGCGGAAGAGAAAGGACAGAAATAATAAAAATAAAAATGGAGTAAGACAACGCTCTCAACGGTACTATTTACTCTATCACTAGACAAGATAATAAAAGAGCTGTCAAACGCAGGATCTATAAACAAGAATGCAGTAGAAATAATAGGATATGCGGACGATATAACCATAGTAGCAACAGATAAAAGGACATTAAAGAAAACCTTCCAAGAAATAGAAAACGAAGCCAAACTAAGAGGACTGGAAATAAATGAAAATAAAACAAAATACATGAACGTAAGTAAAAAGAAGGAGACACAAATGACAGAACTGACAATAGATTCACACGTTTCGAAGAGGTTGACACATTGAAAATTTACAAAACGACCATAAGACCAATAGTAGTATATGCTGCAGAGACATTTACTTTAACAGCAAGAGAAGAAGAGCAACTGAAAGTTTTTGAGAGGAAGATTGTCAGAAAAATACTGTGACCAAAGAAAGGAAAACGAAGAGGATGCAAGACAAAGGATAAATCACGAAATACAAGAATTGATGAGTCAAGAGAACATAGTTAAAGCAACAAAAGCACAGATAATTAGATGGTATAGACATATAACGGGAAGAGAGAAGAGCACTCCGTTAAGAGTTATAACGGAATGGACACCACCAGGTAAAAGAACCAGAGGCAGACCTAAACTGAGATGGAGACAACAAGTGGAAGAAGACTTAAGAAGTACGGACATTAGAAATACAGAAAGGACCATCAAAGAGAGAGAAGAATGGAGAAAAGTAATGGAAAAAGCGAAGTTACACCAGAAACTGTAACACCAAACCCAGAATGGAACGACGCCCCCCACAAAAAAGATCTTCAGAAGAGGAAATACTATTTTGAGGGGTGTAATTTATTGCATTCGTCAGAGACAAAAATGCCACTGAACGTCTGAAAATCATACGAACAAGCTAAATTTTGCTGAGAATGTCAATTTTGGGACCCCAAAAAAAGGGAAACGGAAAACATCGATTTACCGAGAATGATTACGGCGTAAAAAATGTTTTAAACAAGAATTGTTGCTGAGATAATTTTGGACAAAATGAACTATTTTTTGTGCTTTTTCTATAGAATGAACCGTTAACCGTTCTCTCGGACACAACGTTTGAAGCGTCTGGTAATTTTGAATGTCAAAAATTTGTATTAATTCAACGGTAAAAATTTAATATCTTTTGGTCAGAGTATCCTATCTACAAAAAATGCATTTTAAGGGTGAATAGTGTAGCTTTCTATAAAGCTGTTAAATAAATAAACGTGCTATTTTTGCCATTTTTCACGATTCTCTTAAGATCAATAAAATTTATCACTTCCATTGGCCGCTCAATATGGAATTTCCATTGTTAGAGCCCAATCTTAATTTTCAAAACCAACATGAAATTTTGAGTGTTGGCAACAAATATGAGGCATTTGAAATATGTCTAAAAAAGGCCGAATTTAAACTTTCATATTACAAACGATCTAAAATATTTAAATGAAAACATGGAAATTCCTCGGCGACTGATCAATGAAAGTATTAAATTTTATTGATCTGTTATTCAGTGAACAGCTAAATTATGGAATATTAACATTATTTCGAGAACCGTCAAGTTTCGAGGGAAATCCCGAAACAGGTCGATTTTTGTTATAAAATACTCATCTTATAACGTACATGGAATAGGGATGATGTCAACGGTGTAGGTGTAGTGACGTAAACATTAATTTTTTAAATAGAAATTGGTATAATGCGACACCTCATTTAAACGAGAATTTAGTTCTCTATTTAACGGCATTATTTTTAACTAAAATATTTTTTTAACGGTACAAAAACAGTTTTTTTTTATTTAAATTCAACTGAATTACAACTATTGATTTAATTCATAATGTACTTTAAAGTAACCAAATTATGCATAACAACTATTTTAAATTAAATGTTCGAAATGCCATCTATTGGTTCCTGCCATGACTTTCTGAAGTAAATACTTAAAAAAGCAAAAATAAGTAAAAATAATAATGGACACAAAAAATTATCTCATAAACACTAAAACTTTTTGTCAAATGTTAATTCAAGCAAATGATAGTGGCATAGTTACTGTAATATTTATTGACGTAAATGTTTTGATTTTGTGAATTGTCATCAGTTGTCAATTGTAATTTTTACTTTTGAATACTAAATTATGGCTCACCTAAATGAAACACAATGCATAGAAATATTAATTCTTAGCGGATATGGAGATAAAAAAGAACACAGAACGAGGTATGCAATTTATTCAACGCAAAATATCCAGACAGACCCATCAACCAGCCAATCAACAGTAAGTAAAATAGTCCGAAAATTTGGAGACACTGAGCACGTTAACATATTCCAAACGCTGGGCGTCCTAAAATTAAAGACAATGTGAAACTTGATATTTTATTAAATGTACATGACAGTCCTCACAGTAGTTCAACACAAATGGGTGAATATGCTGGAGTTTCCCAACGATCGGTATTACGTATTTTAAAAAAAGAAAAATACCTTCCCTACAAAATTCAACTACATCAGCAATTAAACGACGACGATCCCGATCGCCGGCTTCAATTTTCTAAAATTATGCAGGATTTATGTATCCGCAAACCCGATTTCATCAATTAATCCTTTTTTCCGATGAAGCCACATTTTTTTATACATGGTACCGTGAATCGTCAAAATTGCACCTATTGGAGTCAAGAAAACCAATATTGGATGACTGAGTCACACACGCAATACCCTCAGAAAGTAAATGTATGGGCAGGGATCATTAATGACAGAATCATTGGCCCTTTTTTCTTTAAAGAAAATCCAACAGGAGAACGTTATTTAACTTTTTTGAGAAATCAACTTATACCTGTCCTTGCTAACATGTATCCAAATGCCAATAATTCAAATTTACCTAGTGAAAATATCTGGTTTCAACAAGATAGGGCCCCTTCGCATTACACACGTGAAGTACGTCAATTTTTAAATCATTGCTTTCCCAGGAATTGGATCGGAAGACGAGGTTTGATAGAGTGGCCAGCAAGGTCGCCAGATCTAACACCTCAGGACTCTAACAGGACTTAAAAAATGGAATTATTCATGAAATGAGTCTAATTACTCCAGAAGTCATCCACAATATACTTGATGAATGTGTCCGTAGAATCGCATATTGTCAAGAAACCGATGGATGGCATTTCGAACACTTAATTTAAAATAATTATTATGCCTAATTTGGTTACTTTAAAGTATATTATTAATTAAATCATTAGTTGTAATTTAGTTGAGTTTAAATTAAAAATAATTGTTTTTGTAGCCTTAAAAAAATATTTTAGTTAAAAATGTAATGTCGTTAAATAGAGAATTTAATTTTCGTTTAAATAAGGTGTCACATTATGCCGATTTCTATTTAAAAAAATTAACGATTACGTCACTACATCTACACCGGTGACGTCATCCCTACTCCATGTACGTTATAAGATGGGTATTTTATAAAAAAATCGACCTGTTTCGGGATTTCCCTCAAAACTTAAAGGTTCATTTGCGTCAAAATGCAAAAATTGCATACGAAAGCTGCACCCTTTACCTTTAAAACCCATTTTAATGTTTGTCGATAGGACACTCCGATCAAAAGATATCAAATTCTTGTAGAGTTGGTATAATTTTTAATTTCACGCGCGAAAATGACAATTAAAATCGTTGATCGCGGAGACAACTGAGAGAAAATAATTTTTATTCAAAAAACAAACAGTTTTCAGGAAGTTCCAACACCTTGTATAGTTGTCATTATATAAAAACTGAAACTTTGTCGATATTCATATACTTCTTCTTGACCAGAACGTTATACTACTATAATATATATTCTAAACAGTTTTTCAGTCGTATTTTTACGAATAATTCATTTGAAATACACGAATTATATGATATACCTACCATCTCTAAGATCCCCTGCTTCGATCTCGCTAACCCCATTATCGATTGCATCCAAGCCTTCACTCTCAGATCTGGCCTTCACATCCAACTTCGACTTCCATCCTCCTCTAATAAAATTGTTGATATTAGCACTGGGATCGCTGAGTCGCCTTTGATTTCGATATACATAGAAATCTTCGGGATCTTCTTCCCAATCAGAGTCCCACATATCTGTAGCGCAGAATCCTGGTTCGGAGGTAGGAGTCTCCACACCGGACCCCTTGGGTTTGGTAACCGCCATTTCTGCGTGGCCCTTGCCTTGCGGTCCTTTCATCCGGACGAATTCGCATCGTTGTGCCGTTGAAGAAGAAAACAAACCGAACGTCATCCTTTGGGCCATCTTTGTGCTTAGACTCGATTGCTAGAACAAGAATAATTTGTTATTTACAAATTTGTTATTACAAATATAATCAAACGAGAAAATAAACCTTTCAAGATGGAACTAGTTGCCACAAAAGCAGAAAAAAAAGAAAAGGAAAGACTTAGAAAAAAGAAAATAAAGCTGGAACGTGAAGAAGACAATGACTTTATTTGTGACGTTTGTAAATAAACTCGGTGTGAAACTTTCTTTTTCTACGATGGCAATAACGTTTTTATTTTGAAAATACATTTTCATTTAGTATACAAATTCAGTTAGATATTGCAAATTTTGCCAGCGCGCTTCAATTTGAAGTTTCTTTCTTAAAAAACGGAGCACAGACAATTCTTCTCTCAACTTTTCCGTGGGAATAAACAGAAGTTTTTGTGTCTATATGTATAAATGGATAAAAATATATCCATGTCGTCACCACGAGAACAGAAAATTGATTGATCAACATCCAGCCTTCTTCGTCCAAAGTTGAACATAGGTCTCCCCTAATTTCTTCCAGTTCTGTCGGTCTTAAGCTTCCTGCAGCCAATTCTCAGCAATTATTTTGACAAATAATTGCGAATATTTATATACTGTAGCATTATTGGTATGTTTAAAGGAATAAAAATAAAGAAGTAAATAAGTGCTATTCATTACAATAATACACCATGTTACGAGTCGATAGCAACGACGATAAAAGTAGATATGCTGCACTTACAGTTGCTTTATTGTTAATACCTGGTTCCCCTGGTCGTTCATCGCTGAAGCTCAGGTGTAATTTGAGGCTAAAAACAAATCGTTCTACAAAATTGGCAAAAAAACAAATTTTTAAAGAAACATTTGAATCGATTTATTATTTCAGAAGATCAGAGTTATGACTACGCTGGAGTTGTGATTAAAAATGGTTGTTATATTAGTTAGGTCAATGACATTGTGACACGACTTTGAAACATCCTTTGAAGTGGTCATAAAAAACCACCAAATGTGTGAAGAAATTGAACCAAAAATGGAAGAAGATTCACTCGTATGGTATACGGATGGATCTAAGATAGATGAAAGGGCAGGAGTGGGAGTTACTGGGCCCAATTTCAGGAATCTAAATCTAAATCTCTTGGAAACGCCCCAACTATCTTCCAGGCAGAAATACATGCTATAGACATAAATGCCCAACTATCTTCCAGGCAGAAATACATGCTATAGACATAAATGCCCAAGAATATCTCAACCCAGACACCCGTAGGGCAAAAGTCTTTATTTTATCAGACAGCCAAGCCGCCTTAAAGGCTCTAAAGTCATTTACATGTGGGTCAAAGTTGGTTTGGGACTGTAAACAATCTCTTGGAAACGCCCCAACTATCTTCCAGGCAGAAATACATGCTATAGACATAAATGCCCAATAACGTCTCAACCCAGACACCCGTAGAGCAAGTCTTTATTTTATCAGACAGCCAAGCCGCCTTAAAGGCTCTAAACTCATTTACATGTGACTCAAAGTTGGTTTGGGACTGTAAACAATCTCTTGGAAACGCCCCAACTATCTTCCAGGCAGAAATACATGCTATAGACATAAATGCCCAAGAATGTCTCAACCCAGACACCCGTAGGGCAAAAGTCTTTATTTTGTCAGACAACCAAGCCGCCTTAAAGGCTCTAAAGTCATTTACATGTGAGTCAAAGTTGGTTTGGGACTGTAAACAATCTCTTGGAAACGCCCTAACTATCTTCCAGGCAGAAATACATGCTATAGACATAAATGCCCAAGAATGTCTCAACCCAGACACCCGTAGGGCAAAAGTCTTTATTTTGTCAGACAACCAAGCCGCCTTAAAGGCTCTAAAGTCATTTACATGTGAGTCAAAGTTGGTTTGGGACTGTAAACAATCTCTTGGAAACGCCCCAACTATCTTCCAGGCAGAAATACATGCTATAGACATAAATGTCCAATAATGTCTCAACCCAGACACCCGTAGGGCAAAAGTCTTTATTTTATCAGACAACCAAGCCGCCTTAAAGGCTCTAAAGTCATTTACATGTGAGTCAAAGTTGGTTTGGGACTGTAAACAATCTCTTGGAAACGCCCCAACTATCTTCCAGGCAGAAATACATGCTATAGACATAAATGCCCAAGAATGTCTCAACCCAGACACCCGTAGGGCAAAAGTCTTTATTTTATCAGACAGCCAAGCCGCCTTAAAGGCTCTAAAGTCATTTACATGTGGGTCAAAGTTGGTTTGGGACTGTAAACAATTTCTCAAGAAGCTGGCGGAACGCAACAATGTAACTGTGATGTGGGTGCCAGGTCACAAGGAAATTTCAAGAAATTAGGAAGCTGACAGCCTCTCAAAAGGAGCTAATACCCCATTCCAGGGTCCGAAACCCTTCTGTGGACTATCGAAAAGCCACATCAGAGAGGAACTCCGTATCTGAGAACTCAATCAACTAAGATCTTATTGGTCTAACACACCAGAACAAAGGCAAGCAAAAAGGCTAATAAAAGTGTCGCCTACTGCAACAAATCGCCTTCTTGAAATGAGTAAAAAAGATATCAAAATGGACACTGGCCTTCTCACTGGTCACTGCCCTCTGAGATATCATCTCAAGAAGATGGGCAAATCAGATAGTGAGAACTGTCGTTTCTGTCACAATGAAAAAGAAATGACAGAACATATACTATGAGGAGAGGTCTAGGTATTTAGAGTATACTAAATTCCTAGGAGAGGTCAGTCTGGCATCCTCTGACATAGGAAACAAGTCATCTAGGAAGCTAATCAACTTCATCAGAAGTATTGACATTCTAGAGTTTAACTGAATTAAGGTATGCACAAAAGATCTCTATAGGTCTAAGTGCGGTGAGGCCTTATGGCCTTAACGACCTCACATAATCTATAATCTATCTATCTAGGTCAATGACTTATTGTTAAATGTAATACACGATAAGAAAAAGAAGAATCATTAGATTTGTTTAGAAGTATAGAAACATCATAGACATATATATTATCATAGACCGAGCATACCGTCCACGCGTACTGAAGACAAGATCTCTTGCGGTTGTTCGATCTGTCCCTCTCTAACGCATTTCAACTCTTCATTCTCCCTCTCTCCCTCGCCAAAATATTCTTACTTGATATAAGACAGAGACACAACGAACAACGAAAAAAAGATGGTGTCATCACTTAGCTATACAGACTGCTCAGTGTATAGAGTATCTATATAAATATATGCGTCTATGGAAAAAATATAATTGTGAACTTAGAGCTGATAGAAAATCAATTACATTACAAAAAAATCTATAGTTAATCACTTACCCTGGCATCGTATACTTTTTTGAGGGCATCATATCTAATAGAACCTAAAAAAATAACTCCCTGAATGGTTCCAGCTCGATCTGCTGCTAACAGTTCAACACAAACCATCTCTCCATCTCGAACTAGTATGTCATGGAATACTTCATCAAAATTGTCCACCTATAAAATAGATTTCAGTAAAAAGTGCTTTTAAAACAGCTTTATATCTAGGTCATGCAAGTATGCTATGCAAGTCCGTCTTGTATGGCATATCTCTTGCCTAGAACGATCTGTTTACATCAGAAATTTTTTGGTGCAATTTTGAGACACCACTCACTATTGCCAATAAAAGAAATATATCGAAACATTAACTTTAGATATTTCACTTGGAAATTTTAGTCCAACATTAAACATTAAAATATAAATCACAAATGATTACACCCAATAATTAATATTAACATTTACCATACATGTACACTTACGGAAAGTCTACTCCCGGCATTATCCCTTTTATCTACGACTTACCATGAAACAAATATGCGGATAGGTAATCTCCTCCACTTCTCCTTTGGTATCCATCCGTCTTCTACTGGGAGATGCGTACACCTTTTGGGAATGCCGCTTCAGCACTTGGAGTTCTTTAGGACTGGTTCTAGTGCAGATGGCTAGCGTTAATGTATACTCGAATTGATGAATTATAAGGTTCAGATACACCGTTTCTTCCCAGTCGATGTCTGGATCTCCAATCGGTAGTTTTCTGCTGTCTTTTCGAAATACATCCACTTCGGTCTAAAAAAAGAAAGGTATACGAATTAACAAGAAAGACGAAAAGAACAAAATTTAAGTAAGTAAAACAGTATTACATATATCCTCTTTCGAGTGGATTGAAGAGAACTGTCGAAACAAACTGATGGTCCCATTGGTCAGAGAATAAGAGAAAGAAGAAGACCCAGAACAATTTGATGAACCTAATGAACGATAGACTAAAACGGTCACCGAAATTGTTGTTTAAAAAAATAGTTATACAAAATTGATAAGGTGAATGAACCATGGAGCAGAAAATGCGAAATAGAATAAGAGACTACCATACACAACCTCTGCCATTGCAATTTACTAAGTGATACGAGGCAGAAATTAACTGATCAACTGAGGATTGAGCTAGAAGAGATTCTAAAAATACCAATGAGGAAACTGTTGGCATTCGTTGAGGTCACAGAACTTATTGGAGTTTGTTAGAAGAAAGCAAAATATGGTACGCAAATCTTAAGCCAAGTGCCAGCGATTATTGTGCCTCACCTGAACTAAGAAGAAGAAGCCATGGTATCTGTTAATTGGTTAAAGGTTTCTAATGGAAATGTGGCTATACTGAAGAAATTTACGTGATGGATAAAATAAAAAGGAACCGATAAGGAACTTCTGATTATCATCATCAGTAGTACCATAGTCCTAGTTAAGCCTTCCTATAAGTCTTTTTTGCGTCCTCCCTGTCTATTGCCAATAGTTGCCAATTTGCCTCTTCTACACAATTTTTCTACCTCAATATTGGTCTGTCCCTACTCAAATTTTCCACAGGAATTGATAATAGGATATGAGATGTATCAAAAACATTATATGAAATGTTAATACGTTATGTTAAAATAACGTTTGATCATAACAGCCTGTATAACGTGTTGCCAACAATTAGATGTGATGTATCAAGTTTTTAACGAGCACGTTATGAAGCATCTATTCTTAAAACCGTGCTCAAAACGATAAAGTAAAAGAAAGTATTGTCTTGCGCGACAAGAATAATACTATACAGAAATTGAATAAGTTAGAGAAAGACAGACGTCAATAACAGGCAGCGAAGTACGTATTTTGTTCAGCGCACATCTGATACCACGATTTTATTTGAAACTTCCCGGCCCATGTGGCGTTCTTCTTGTGCATTTGAATTATTTTATTTTTGCTTTTCGTGTTGTCTGTTGTGTGTACAAAATGGCTCAACAATTAAAAAAACCACCAAAAAATGTTATTAAACATGAAAGTTTAATAACATTTGTTGACGGGGAAAACAAAACCCAACGAAATAAATAAAATAAAGTTGTGGCAGCAATTTTCCGAAAAAGTAAATGCACGTGGTAATGGACCACCGAAATCTGCGGAGCAGTGGAAGAAGGTAAATAAAATTATTTTTAATTAGTCCAATCAAAAGCTTTGAACTGAAATCAGAGCTGCAATATTACACAAAAAAATATTGATTAAAAAAATTCAGAGAATGGAATCTACTAATGAGATGCATTGATTATCCTTCTATTCAATATTTTATGAAAGAAATAATAAAAAAATATGTAAAATAAAAGGGTACAAAATCGGAGTAAAAAATAATTTATACTATGCAGACGATGCAGTGCTAGTTCCTAACGGAACCCGGAAACTATCTGCAACGACTTTTATACCAATTTAAAATAACAGCTAAATCTATTAGCATACCTTCGGCGTGTAAGCTTGAAGTAGATCGAGTAATTAATAGTTAATAATAAGTATCAAGCAAGAAATGAAATTTAACTATTAAAGTATATACCTAACTATCAGATTTTTTGAAGAATCCACAAAACTGGTATAACACCTAGGTGACATATAATGCTGAAACTAGACCAAAACCATCGAAAACTACAAGGTCTACTGTAAATAAGCTGGAAAGACACTTTGACAGGACAAACCCTACACGGTGGACAGATTCGATTAAAGTTATAAGGATCGAATCGTTTTGTAATGCCCCTTTGTTTGCTTCTTCTCGATCGACGATGATATACAATAAAATGTTGAAGTTGTGGAGTAACAATTATAATTTTATTGGCAGCTACTAATAATAATTACACTATAGATGTTGGTTTGGTAACTTTCTACAATAGACTGCGCTCGAATGAGCTCAAATCCCCAATTTATAATTTCACAAATAATGTATACCTCAGCACAGGGGTTAATGCTTATATCATACTAACAAACTTTGAACCATGAGCTGACAAATATAATTTAATCTAGGCCATAATTGCAATACTTAGGAAGTTCAATTTGGAAATATATTATTCGACAATTTATTAAATGCAGGTTTGAGGTGAATTGACTTTAATTATTAAAATATTACTCGATATAGTTTTCACAATTATTATTATTATTATTATTATTATTATTATAATATAAGCGAGGGCAGAGGAACTAAGTCCCTATTATGCCCAAAAACCAAGAAATTTCATTAATCACCTACTAGTAAATAACAAAAATTACAACTAAAAGAAATAAAATTACAATTTTTGGTTTAAAAGAAAAACAATATTTTAACTATAATATAAAACTGTCGAGTCTGTTTTTGAACGAGTTGGTAGAGGAAGCGGAGACAATGTTGTCGTTGAGGTTATTCCAGCACTCAAAAACTCTATTTGGAAGAAAGTTCTGTCTTTGTCTTATAGAAAAATTTTCTTTCTTTAGTTTATATTGATGACCTCTGAGGCGTTCATCTTGGTTTATGATAAATATTTCCTCGAGGTTTCCAAAATTGAATTTTAGTATTTTGAATGTTGTAATTAAGTCTCCACGTTGTCGGCGAAGTTCAAACGTAGTGAGGTTTGCCATACTAAGTCTTTCTGCATAAGACGGTCTTCTCGGTCCCAAAGAAATTCGAGTGGCTTTTCTTTGAACGTTTTCCAACAGAGTCTTGTCTCGAACCAGATCGGGATACCACGTTGGTCCAGCGTATTCAAGTATGGGTCTTACGTACAAAGTGTAAAGTTTGCAAAATAATTGCATTGAAACTCCCGAAAAACACCTCCGAATAAGATACAGTCTGGAGTTTGCACGTTTACAAATAGAGGTAATATGATCGGACCAAGTTAGGCTGCTGTTCACAATAACACCAAGATCGTTATACGAAAACACAGATTCTAATGGCTGCCCGTTAACAAAGTACGGCACAAGTGGGTTATTTTTGCCAATTCGAAGCACTACACATTTTTCCGCGTTTAAGGGTAGTAACCACTGGGTACTCCAAATTAAAATAGAGTCCAAGTCCATTTGGAGGGTTAGCTGGTTTGTGTTTGGATTGGCATATATTTTTGTGTCGTCAGCGTAAAACGATATTTTACTTGAGACATAATAAGGAATATCGCTGGTGTAAACCGTAAAAAGCAGAGGTCCAAGGACAGAACCCTGAGGCACTCCACTTTCCACTAACCTGTCCTGTGAGAAAGATTCGCCAACTCTAACTTTGTAATATCGATCTGTCAGGAAATCATCTATCCAACGAAGTAAAGTACCGCGAACTCCGAAATGTTCTAGCTTATGTAGAAGTCTGCGCTTAGGTACACGGTCAAAGGCTTTAGAAAAATCTAGATAAACAACGTCGACCGGCTGCGAACTGTTAAGGGATGAGGTCCAGTCGTTAACACAGTGTAGGAGATTAGTTAGAGTAGATTACACGATTACAGTTAACAGCAGGTAGATTACCATCATTTAATTCTTTAGTAAATACCTGTGAAAATGCTAAAGAGAGAGTTTCGGAAGATTCTTTGTCAGAAGAGCATAGAGTCTGGTTGGATTTTTGAAGTAGCGGAATGGAAACTTTAGATGTCATGTCTACTACCGACTTTTCTGAAGTTGACACTGAACTCTCTCAAATCGACTGGCATTTATTTTTTGCAGACTTAAACGACCCCTCATTAATGTGGACTGCATTTCTCGATAAAGTCCACAATATAATTTCTACAAATACTATTTTCCGTAAGAGTTATAAAAACAACCTCAAACCCTGGATAAATCGAACAGCAATTAAACAAATCAATCACAAACGACATCTATGGCGAAAATTTATACACACCGGGCTTCTTAGTGACTTCCAAAGCCACCGCAGATTTTCAAATAACTTAAAAACATCTCTAAAAACCCTAAGACAAAATTTTGAAGCAAACGTTATTGAAAGTGGTAACATTAAAAAAGTCTATAAATACATACGTACATAAGTCTATAAATACGTACAATGTTATTTTTGCGGGGTAATATTTGATTGAACTGGATGTGAGCCATTATAACTGCATGATCTGACTTTCCTATGGGAGAACTGACTTCGAGAGATGAAATCAGCTGTTCGTCATTAATAAGCACTAGATCTAAAGTAGAAGGTTGGTTATTATTCCTAAATCTAGTAGGTTCTGTAATGAGTTGTATCAGGTTTGAATTTACTACAAAGCTTTTAAATAAATTATGAGCGTTTTCGGCGTCAGATAATGAAGTTATTGGCCAGGTGATCTCTGGGAAATTAAAATCTCCAGTAATGATGAGATTATCAAGAGATGACAGTTCTTCAAGTTTTGTGAAGAAAACATTATCGTGTGCAAGTAGTGTATTAGGTGGACGATATATACATACTAGATTAAGGCAAAAAGAATTTTTAGTAACAGATAAGTGAATTGCATCTATTCCAGTAATATCTATTAGCTTGAGGTTAATTTTGAAAGTTGTGGTAATAATATTGGATAAATAAATGCATACACCGCCACCCACACGATTTTCTCTGTCTTTACGATATATTGTATATCCATTTATATTAACAGAAGAGTCTGGAATTGTGGGTTTGAGCCAGGATTCGGCAATACAGATAATGTCCGGTTTAAGAAGTTGCACTGTGCATACAAATTCGTCAAACTTAGCGGAAAGTGAATCTAAATTAGTATATAGAAATAGCCAGTCATTAAATTTGTTGGTAGAAAAATTATGAACGAAATTTCGTGATTCTGGGAGTGCCATTGATGTATTTAATAGTTAAATCATGTTCACCGTTATTTTTGCGAGTTTCTAGCTCACTTCGGAGTTCTTTTAAACGTACTTGTTGTACAATGTTTCAATTATGCACGGTGAAACTACAAAAGGTTAAGAAGTTAAGAATAATGTGAGATTACAAATTGAGGGTTTAATTTGTGATTGAACATATTGCGGCTGCCCCAATGAAAAACACAGTATCTACAGACATATACTTTTCGAGAAAAAACGCAATTAACTTTAAAAATTTCGCCGTACTTATCTATAAACACTATTTAAGTGGAATCTTTTTTATTTAACTGTAAATACATTCAAAATATTTTGTGAGGTTGCCCTTTTTACAAATTTGTAGTTTAACCAAGTTTAAAGCAGATACTGTGTTTTACATTTTACCGGAGGTTAAATTCATATTTAAAAAAATAATACAAAACCACAGTATATATTTAGAAAAACTTTTATTATTTAAAAAAAATCATATTATCGTTCTTAGTAGTTAATCTTCTTCAAAAGACGTTATTAAATCTAATGAATCATTATTTACAGAAAGGTTTTCCCAAAAATATCTTCGGTTTATCGGCATTACAGGAACTAAAGCCTTAAGAATAGCTTTTTTCTTTTCTTCTGGAATTCCCCTAGTAAGTGTTAGTGGTTCGGGTAAGTAGTGCTCAGCTGCATATTTTTTTTGCAAAAAGTCAAGTTCGGTGTAGTCTTCGGTAAAATTTGTTTTGAAAAATAGTGTTTTTGATCCTCTTTTAAAATTCACTTCTACAACCGAATTTATCTGAAAATTTTTTAAGACATTGTCGTTTTTTTCTTGTAGCTCTTCTTTTTTTCTCCCATTTATATGATTTTTCGACCTCTAAAACTTCTAAAGCCTTTCTTGAGGATTTGATAACATCTTTCAAATCATTAAAATCGTAGACGTTCTTAACTTTATTTATTGTTTTTTTCAATATTTCCATGGACCCCATCTGCTAACATATTGGTGTGACCTTTAGTTAAATATTTTATAGTTATTTCGTTTACTGATGAATCTGGACAGTTGAGAATCACAGTCAATGCCGAAAAAATTGTCCAATTTTTGTTTTGGGCAGTACAATTGTCTGCCCAAAAAATAAATTTTGTAACATCACGTTCTCTATTTATAACTGTAAAAATGGAATCAACGATGTTGGGTGCGTTTCGACCTGCCATTCCCTCGTGCCAAACTACGCAGTAGCTATTTAACCCAGATTCCTTATGGATAGGTGCAAATGTTTCGTTAAAACATACTAATCTTCTGGCAAAAAAAATATCTTTAATCCCTGGCATTATGGGAAGCAAAATGACTTTTTGTAAGTCCATTGAGAAAAACTTTACATGTGCTGGTGATGTTTTTGCAAGATCAACATCGGATTTATAGAATTCGTTAGCCCTTTTTGCTTTATCAATGTGAATTTTATAATGGTCTAGACTTTCCGGAGGTATTTCTTTATTTTCCTTGTCTGCTTCCTTTTCTAAGTTTTTGAAAACTTCACAATCTAGACATTTGTCCGATTTTGGCATTTTTAAAGAAATGTGCATTTCCTTAATAGTTGACCTATACATTTCTATCGAACAATAGCCAGGATATTTTTCTAAAAAGTTTGAAAACATTAAACTAATTGATAAGTCTCTGGGTAAATACCTTATGTTCGGTGCGTTATGTCGTCTATAATGACTTACAATTGGATGAAAGCTTTCAATGTGTGCTTTAGTACTTGCCTCTATTTTCTTTCACTGCTGTACCCAAAGGAGCACGTTCCATTGCATTGCACAGTTCGATAATAACTTAATCATTTGTATAACCCAAAGTGCGTAATAAAAAATTACGACAAACTTTAACAGTGTTTCCATCGGCTTTGGGCAAATAAAACTGACGCGTTTTATTTTTTTTATATATATTTTCTGTAGAAGTGACTGTGCGTCTGTTAACTGTTTTGATACAAACATGTTTTGAGAGCCATACTCGTCGTTGGCTATAGTTAGTCAGCCAATAATCTTTCCATATTTTATTTCGATCTTCATCAGAAAAATCTTTGCATTGAATATCTTTACATTTTTGTAAACAAGGAGATAACATTGGATGTTTCTTTGTATCGCGCAAAAATTTATCTTCGTCTGTTAAAATAGATCTCTTAAGGTTTTCTTTCTTTTTTTCTTTTAACTACTGGTTCATACTCTTCTTCAGGATTTGCCAAAACTATTTCAGTTTCCGCGTATACATGATGTATGGCTCCTTCAGCTGTTTCCATTCCCGACTCGTTAATATTTTCATTAATCACGCCAGATTCTTGAGTTTCCATTTCCAAGATGTCAATATCAATACTTTCATTGGCCACGTCAAGTTCTTGAAAAACAGGTACAGTAAAACTCTTCTTTGCAGCCTTAGTTCCATCATCCATTTCCGATTCGTTGGTTTCAATATTTTTATTGGTCACGTTAGGTTCTGTAAAACTCTCCCTTGGAAGCTCAGTTTCATCGGGAAGAAAATCTGGATCAGCAATGCTGTCATCATCATCCTCGTCGCTTTCAAATTCATCATTGAATTCTTGCATTAAATTCTTTTGGATCCTAAAACAAAAAACATGTATCTAGTTTGTTTATAAAAGTGACAATATTTGCATTCGAATCGATTCTGATTACGTTGGTATATGATCCTGCTTTTGATTCAAATTCATTGCTTATATTTGGTGAAAAAATGTCATTTTTAATTTAGCTAAGAGTTATCAAAAGGTTTGAGTTTTTTTTTAATATATTCTAGTAAAAGTAGATAAAATTATAGCAGTGTATTCATTTTAACTAACTTCTATATGTATGAGGTTACTAGTAGTAGGTGTAATTAACAGCAAAATATAAGTACAACAATAAAACTAAGGGTTTTAGTACATAATGTGAAGTAAAAACTACATGTTCCTGAATGTCTTTAATAACAATCGTTTATTCTGCAGCCCTAACCTTGATCAAACACAAAAAAACTTACCCTGAACAGCTTGGCTCATTTTCACCGTCGTTAACACCGGTATTACTATTTATCATAGACAATATGAGACGAGTACGCCGACTTGGATAACTATGCGACATTATTTAATACTTTTTAACGCTTTTTAAGAAAGGTTCTGTCTCAACACACATGTACTCACACAAACTTTTTTGAGGTTATGCGTTGGTTTCTTCAACTGAAAACACAGTATCTACCATACACATGTACTCAAAAAACTTTTTTGGAGGTTATGCGTTGGTTTCTTGAACTGAAAAAACCCAGTATCTGCCATATACTTTGTTTGTAAATACATTTTTATTTGAAGATGTTGTAAAAATAAAATGAAGAACACAGTATCTGGCATATACTGTCTTTTACACTTCTATATGAGAGATACTGTGTTTTTCATTTTAAAATTAGTAAATTAATGGTAGATACTGTGTTTTCCTATTCGAAAATCTTCAAAACCAAATGATTTACGTGGATTTTAAACCTAAAATATAATAAACAACATTAAATTATACCCATAAAAGCGAAAAAGTCAATTCTGAAGAAATTGTTGGATACTGTGTTTTTCATTGGGGCAGCCGATTGGCCAATATATAAAAGAAATAGACGACTAATAAAAAATATCTAAATACATATAAAATATAAAATAATAATAATAATATAACAATAATCATAACAGTAATTCACTCGGTTTTTGAATTATTATCTCACCCGAGCAGTGCTATCTATAACTTGATTATTTAGAATTTATGTTTCAGCTAAACTATCTAATTCAAATCTAAGCTCATTAAGTGAACTTAAATTTGATTGTGATACCGTATGCCTTCAAGGCGCTTAATGAGGTTGGATACAAGAACCTTGATGTCTTTGTGTTCTGGCTCTCTTGGAGTTTCGAATATATCTGACTACCTTCCATATAATGACAATCAATATAACAATGAGTATAGTGACTAGTCCGGTGGTTAAATGGTTAGCAACGGTTTTTCACGTGTGTTCGGATATATCTTGGTCACGCTGCTCTGCTTCAAGTACAATATTTGGCAACTCATCTCCCCGAATATCTATATTATGTCTAGGAATTTTGTTCAGCTTTATGATTGGCCTCTGCATAAGCAGATTAAGCTCATCAATGGGACTGATGGGAGTCTTTAAATAATTTTCAATTGCTGTTTACAATCCATTACTGCATCAGAGTAATGTTATGTTTCGAGTCTGAGCAACGCATTTTGGTGACAGCTTTATAAAACTCGTTTCGTTAATTATATGTTCAGATCGAAAACCATCGCACATTATAACTAAATTTCATGTGTGCTCATTCTCAACCGATCAACCAACTGACTTCCTTTATCGTGTATTTTATTATATTGCAGGTGGTGTTGGTAGTTCTATCATATCATTAATTTAAGATACAGTTTGGCTGAGTATCCATATTAATGACTCCCATTGGTGAACATGCCAACTCTGCTTTGTTTGATTCTAAACACTTTCTTTTAACTTCATATGTCACTTCGAAATAGTGTAAGTTATTGTAATCTACTGCAAGTGGATTCCTTGGAACTAACAACGGGTGCACAGCACCACCTCTCACCTACACTGGAAGAGATGTGACTCTCAGTAGATTAGATCTAGTATTGTCAATTATTAGGAAATAGCCATCTTATATCTACTCCTTGTGGAAGGAACCTCGGAGCATTCGAAATGATTGACTCTATTTGCCCATTATTGCAATGAAGATTTAATATTTTATCGTATGTGTTACATCACTTAGGCCATTAGACATTTCCTTAGTTGTGTTTATCAGTACTTCTCGGAACCTATTTAAATATCCGTTTATTCTTTCTTCTGTAGAGGTAATCGAAGCTATTGTTTGTAACATCAGCTTCGTCTGATGTTTTGAATTTTTTGTTAGATCCTTCTGATTTTCGTCCAAGGAATCTGTGTATACTTCATCATTTACCCCAAATACTGATGTGAGGACTGTTCCTAGAAGACTCCTCTTCGGCCTTCTTTTAACTTCCAGATTTAATGCTCGACTTATCATTTTTGCTCATTCTTGTTCCTCTTTTGAATGCTCTGAATATAATCCGGGGGATGGGGTATAAATTTTGTACAAATCTGCATTTTATGGCTTGATAAATACTAAAGGTCGTACTGGAGGACATTAATAAGAGCAAGTAATAAGAGGCCGTTACTAAATGAGTTGAAGTATAAGATTCTATAAGAAGTATCATGTCATACCCTTACAGGTATACTATATTATAGACTTACCTCGAATTTTGGCAAATACCTGGGCGATCCCTTAACGTGTTTTTTTCTAACGAAGAACAGAAGATCATCACAGTCCATGGTCGATTCATTTTGGAATAAAAAATGGCGAACAAAGAGATCTGTCCAGTAGGTTGTACCTTGTAGCATTACAAATCCAGACTCTGCAAAATAAAAATATTATTTTTACAGTGTTTTGAAAGCAAAACGTATTTATCGTCTTCGAAAATAGAAGTATGAAGGAGGTAACGGAAAAATTTATGTACCTAAACAGAAAGCACAATATTGGCCGACTTATATAAAGGTACAACTATATCTTTATTATTTATTAATAAATTATTTAATAATTTTTTAGATTTATTCATAATGCCTTATAATTTTTATACCTACTTTTTTATTCTTTATTACTATTCTTAATTATTTTGTATAATTAATTACTATTTAAATGGAAATAAGCCACAATTAAAGGTTAAAATACGTTTATTGATATTTCAATTTCCACTTCGGAAATCGTTTTCAAAATACAAACATTAGTAAATTTAACAAATTTTGTTTTTTTGTTACTTGGTGAAAAAATTCTTCTAGTAATTTAATTTTATCTGACTCATTTATATTGACAATTCAGACATACATTATACATTTTAAAGCAGACGACTACTAGATAAAACTTAAAAAGTTATGGAAACTGAATACTTGGGAATAAAACTGTCAAGCTACGGAAAAGTGGAAGAAGAAGTACAAAAACAAGAGAACATGGCAAACAGAGCAGTAGAATGTCTCAACAACACAATCTGGAGAAACAAATACCTCACAACGAAAACGAAAACCAGGATATATAAATCAACAATAAGACCGATAATGACGTACACAGCGGAAATAAGAGCAGATACGGCGAAAACACAAAGACTGCTGGAAACAACAGAAATGAAAGTCTTAACAAACGAAAATAACAAACCAAACTCTAAGAGACAGAGTAGGAAGTGAGGAAATACGAGCGAGATGTAGTATAGAGGAAATAGACGCGTGGACCAAAAGAAAAAAAGTTGAATGGAATCAACACATCGAAAAAATGACAGAAAATAGAATAGTACGAATATCAAGAGACAAATCACCAAATGGAAGAAGATCATTGGGACGACCGAGGAAAAGATGGTCAGACAACGTCAATTGAGGCTAAAAACCGAAGTAAAACAGGCATTAAGCCTATTTATAAAGTAGGAAGAAGAAGAAAGTAGACGACTTTAAAATGATATTGTTCTGAAGCCATTTTCTTGTGGTATTTTAAAGTAATTACTATTTAAATGGGAATAAGTCACAATTAAAGGTTAAAGTACGTTTATTGACGTTTCAATTTCACCATAACTTATTTTTATACAATTGATATTTTAAGCACTTTATTAATAATTCTAAAGACTTAGCATTATATCACGTTGACAATTTTATTAAAAGTCAGTTGTTTATTTGGGTTTATATGACTGCGGACAAGCCAATAAATACATTAATTGATGTGAAATAGGCATATAAGAAGAACGAAAATCATGAATAGAAATTTCGTAACATCGTTTAGAACCAGTTGAGACTCCTTAGGATCTGATGAGAATATTTCGTGATAATTCATGTGAAGATAATTTGGGCGTAAAATAATTACCCATATTTTTATTTGGGTGACATTTACGTAAAAATATGTTAAAATAGGTAAAGCGTAGTAAACAATAAATACTAGAACCATAACAAAATAAGGAAGATACTGTTTGTAAACATTTTTTTTATTAATAAAACAAATTTATCCACACACCCACTCAAATGTCATTGCCCTTCTTTATTTGTTTCGTAGGTTCACACCCCTAGTTCTAAAATATTAAAAATAATCTTTCACAAAAGAAAAATGCTTACCATCCTTGAGCAATTGCCTCATTTCCTTTGTCCTCTGAAAATTTATTTCCTCCAACAACTGCTCCAATACAGTGGGAGTTTTCAGCGCTGACGAATTTGAAAATGCCATATTTGTTTAGCTATACCTATGTACAATGACAGAACATTTGTTAATTTCAAATCGGCATTTCGAGTATTATTTTCGCCATGTTCGAATTTTACGAGTATTGTAGAGACGTTAACATTTCACAGCACGTGACTAATGCGTTCATTTTGGCCGTGATCGATAAAAGATGAACGTGGCCATGCGCAGGGGGTGGGAATTGGGGGCGGTGTAGCGTATTTACCCCGATAGAAATTGTATTAGAGAATTTGAGTGGCTCAAAGATGATAAATGGATGTAAATACGATATTTGCGATTGGTTAATAAAGTATTATTAATCGTTAGCAAATAAGTAAATTCGTATTTTGCAAATATTTTTTTGGGGGAACCTAAAGCATTATCATTACATTTGTGTTTAGCTATATGCGCGGTCGGCTTCTCGAATTATAATTCCCCATATGTTCGATCTTAGGTCATGCCAGTGTTAATTCCCTTTATAGACATGCCAAACTGTCTCCCAATACGTTCTCTTTGGTCTTTTCGCTTACTCCTTTCATGAAACTGACAGCGATTTTTCGTATTTGATGGTTCCCATGTGAACATATCCTACTTATTCATCGTAATCGTAACCTAGTTTTACATTTTTATCTGAAAAACCCAATTAATTATTTGAATTAAAGAATGGGCTAACTCCATTTAGAAGAAAATGGATAATGTGTCGACATTGGTCCTTGAAATTCTCTTAAATATTGATAAACACCCAATGTTCATCACTATGGATATTGGGCATTAAATTCGAATTACCTAAGGACATTAATTAGTAAGATTGCTCCAGGAACGTTCGATAGATGAGAATGACCTTAAAATCATAAAGAACCTTTATATGAATCAAGTGGCATCTGTGAAAGTAGGACTGGAATCTACATAATATTTCTCAATCGAAAAAGGTGTACGTCAGGGTTGTTTTCTGTCACCCCTCCTTTTTAATCTTTACTCTGAAACGATTTTCGATAGAGCCTTAAGTGACACTGAAGATGGAATCAAAATCAACGGACAGACTATTAGTAATTTTCGCTATGCTGATGATACTGTCCTAATAGCTGATAGCCAAGAAGCGCTACAACGACTAATAGAATAAACACTGAAGGAAAACGACTGGGCTTGAAGATTAATATAGACAAGACGAAGGTAATGGTGGTTAGTAGAACACGAAATATGCAACTAAATATAAGAGTAAACAATAAGAACATCCAAAAGGTCCCCAAGTTCAGATATCTCGGTAGTTAGATAACTGAAGATCTAGATCCAGACATAGAGATACGTAGCAGGATTGAGCAAGCCAGAACAGCATTTACTAATATGAGAACCTTGCTAAGCAACAGCACCTTTAACTTAACGCTTCAATATCGCTTTGTAAAATGTTACATTTACTCCATACTGCTATATGGTGTAGAAACCTGGACCATAAAGGCCAATGTGATGAACCGATTGAAGGCCTTTGAAATATGGGTATTTAGAAGACTACTTAATATTCCCGAACAGATCACACAACAAATATTGAAGTATTAAATCGAATGAGCAGAGAACGGGAATTACTGCCAATATTAAAAAGAAGAAAAACTGCTTATCTGGGTCATATATTTCGAAATTCCAAGTACCAGTTCTTAAAATTTATTATGGAAGGGAAGATAGAAGGAAAACGAGGCATCGGAAGTACGAAACACTCATGGCTTAAAAACATAAGGGATTGGACAAACCTCGATGCCCATGCACTCTTTAGAGCCACACAAGATCGAGAAGAGTATGCCAGAATTGTCGCCAACATCCACTAATTGGATAGGGCGCCATAAGAAGAAGAAGAAGGACATTAATTAAATTAATTAATAATGTATATCGGCAAATTTCTAAGTGTTAAAAAGCACTAAAACATAGGGAGTTTGTAGGCCATATCTAATTTTGTCAATAAATTAAACAAACTATCAATTGTTTCAACTATTGCTAAAAAAGAACTACAACTATACAAATCCTATGACCACTTGTTATAGAAAAAGACGTCATTGAAGCAATGGAGCAATTTGTATACCTGGGAACGCTCCTTAACACTAAAAATAGTAATACTGCAGAGATAAACGGCAGAATTTTCACGGCCAACAGATGCTATTTTGAGCTCATTCTCCTCCTTAAATCCATAATTATATCGAGAAATACAAAAATAAAAAAATGGGTAAAGAAATAATAAATAAGACTTACTCACAATCAATTTAATTTAACTATTCAGACGACCGGTTTCGCTTTCTACAATATGCAAAGCATCTTCAGGTCTCGATACAAAGTTAAATAAATGCTGAATTGATAAAAACCCATATTAGGGTGTTGTCTAATAAAGATAAACGAATTAGATGTTATAAATTACAATA
Organism: Diabrotica balteata; assembly: GCA_918026665.1. Taxonomy (NCBI): domain Eukaryota; kingdom Metazoa; phylum Arthropoda; class Insecta; order Coleoptera; family Chrysomelidae; genus Diabrotica; species Diabrotica balteata. The sequence goes on from OU898276.1 coordinate 188,769,458, forward strand.
ATTATGCCAATATTACATGTCTGTGGTTTTTTCAAAATGAATAGAGTTGAGTAGAATGAGAATGAATAGAATGAGATATTTCGGTTTTCGGTTTATAAAAAGTAGCTGCATCTGTTATTCAGTGCTTAAAGCTGGGAAATTTTCCGGAAGGCTTTAAATAACAAAAAACGGTACCTCGTAACTTTTTCCAGTCATTTTGTTGATGAAGTACCTCATAATTGTCAGTTTAGCCATGCTAAAGTACAACACCTCGATTCTGGGCATTCTAATAATTGTTTTTCTATGCTTATTTGCAGCTGTATATTGGCTTAAGACTTATAATATGTATTTTAGAAGTATGTATTATCAACTTAATTTAGAAAAGTGTTTTCATTGAAGGAATGGTGTGTGAGATCTTCGGCTATGAAGGCAGAAGAAGGTAGATATGAGTTCCAGTACAGACTTAGAAGTTACCTCGAGAGCAAAACGCAACGATATTTTTGAGGAGGACAGAAGTTTTTTAAAATTATCTATAACTGAGCTAAATACAAATATTTCAGTCATGGGTTGATGTGTACAAGATTTAAGAGAAACGGTGCAAAGAGGAAAATCATAAAGTACTTTCTCTAAAACTATTCAAAAACGTGACAAACCAGATGAAAATTTCTTTGTTTCAGCCTCGCAAAGATTAATGCGATATTTGTTTTAAATATAAAAATAAATAAATATATTTCAAAGAAAAATTTGGCAAGATCTGAAAAAGAACAAGACTTTTTTGTGGCGACAAGTTGTCGCCACAAATACCTGCTAGTGCACTTTATTATAAGACTAAATTGTGTTGTTACAACTTTACATTGTATAACTTGGTAACAAAAAAAGTTGTTTGCTATTGGTTTAATGAGACAGAAGCTGAAGGTCAAGCTTCAACCTACGCCTCTTTTTTGGTAGAATACCCAGAGGGAGGGAATTCATAATTATCCGTAAGAACCTCCGAAGCTATAAGTTTCGCTAGGATATCTAGCTTCAATCCAACCAGCATTTCAAGACAAGCTACAACACGGTCTGTAAAAACATCAGTTTTCATCAGATGATGATGAAGGACGGCATCAGTGGGCCAAGTTACTTCCAGGGAACGAGGAGAATTAGTTACACAAGTAGCAAAAACTGTCCAATTAACAGTAGTAAGCAAGAACTGCCTACATTCATAGGTAACTCCCCTACCTATCAATTGACCGTCGGTATAAGCTAGCAGGTATGCATACACTTAAAGTATATACTAATACTACATTATTCTATACTTTTTATTTGTAAGAAAATAAGGAACGTCTGGCATCCCTGTGATCTTAGACTATTATTTAAATTTCTACATGCTTTATTTATATAAATACTTACTAATATTTGGGCTTATTTAAATTCTAAAAACCACTAAAGAGCTGCGTAATTAGTTCGAAGAAGGAATTTTAGACTATACAAGTATTTGTGAAAATGTTAACAAACCTTTACTACACCTAGAAGTTCTTCTGGTAACGCAGTAGTTTCTTGGTTGTTTACACTCCCATGACAGTATTATACACTAATAAGAGCTCGTTATTATTTCCTGACCATAAATATTTAAATAGAAACTTTTTTATTTTTTTTTATAAAAAACTTTCTCCGAAGTACTTTTCGAACTCTATCAGGTTTTTCCATTAGAATTTCCCTGTTATTCTTTGTGTTCTTTCATTGACATCCCATCACTTTTATCAGTTTTATGTGACTGTATAAATATTGTCTTATAGGAACTCGTTTTTCCATGACATAAAAATTTATTATTATATGACGAAGTAAACCGCTGTCAAAATCATCCAAGTTGGATTTTAGGGCATATTCTACCTTCTATATTTTCATTTCACGAGAGATCCATTTTACAGTGCTTAAACTTACCCCCGTTGCTAATGCAGCACGCTCCTATACTTTTTAAAATCTTTAACTGATCTTGTACTGGTTCCCGCTGCATAGAAACAACTGCATTTGCTATTACGTCCCTCGTTGTCAAGATTTTTCTTCTAGTTTGGACTGAAAATCCATGTAAATAGTTTAAAAACTCAAATCAATCACAATAATAGCTTTTTCAACACAGGTAAAATAAAAACATATTTCTTGTCGCAGACTATACAAGCACCTACATATCAACTACAACGAAATAAGAATAACGGATTTTTTTTGCATCTGAAAAGGATCCTAATATCAAAAAGACCAAGTATCAAGCTATTTTTGACAAGTAATGTCATCTCCATGATTCCTTAATACGGCTCAAGCTTTCAAACTCAATTTTTGAATCACTGCCTCACTCCATTTTTTGTTGTCGTGCTGCGTTCAGACTATAAATAAGTTGATTTGCGATCTCTTGGTTTGCGGTTTCAAGAAAATTCTACTATAAGATAAAAGTATTTTGACACCATCCCGGGATATTATTTTCGATGACCTCTAGGTATGCTCGTCTTGGTTGTACTTATCGAGGCCCCGACTTAACAAGTATAGTTCTTAGCGACTGCAGATATTCAACCCAGGCACTTATCAAGGTCAGAAGCGAAGTTTCATGCAATAATTTCGCCTCTTACACATCTAATAAATTTCTTCATCTTTCTTTATGTATGTAGGCTTTAAAGCATGTTTCTTCTTCAATATCAGTCTCCTAAATAGTTTAAATTATCGCAACATGTTTTTCTTGGTCTGCCAATACTTCTTCGTCCGTTTGGTGACGTATCTCGTACTATTCTATCCTCTGCCATTCTACTAATGTGTTCATTCCACTCCTGCTTTCGTTTTCTCGCTCATCCATTTATGTCTTCTATATTGCATGCTTTTATAATATTGTTCTGAAGCTATTTTCTTGTGGCATTGTAAATGAATTACTATTTAACTGGGAATAAGCCACAATTAAAGATAAAAATACGTTTATTGACGTTTCAATTTCCACTTCGGAAATCGTTCTCAAAATACAAACAGTAAATTAAACAAATTTTGTTTTTTGTTTTTTTCCGAAGTGGAAATTGAAAGTCAATAAACGTATTTTTATCTTTAATTGTGGCTTATTCCCAGTTAAATAGTAATTAATTTGCATGCTTTTGTTGAAAAATATTTTCATCTTTGTTGTTTCTGGTAGTCGTCTTGTTTTAGATATGTCAGGTCTTGTCTCCTCTGTGTATGTAACATGTTAATTACCACGTGAATGCAGTCTGGTATTTTGGGGATCGTGGCTTACACGATGTGCCGCACTTGTCTAGTATTTATATGGAAGTTAAAAATATATGGCCTGGAACGCCAAGTAGTGATTTTGGTATAAAAAAAAATATTATACCTATATAGCATATTTTTGTCACTTGAAAAAAAATACAAATTAATGATTAATTATTTTTTGTAATATTTAATCAAAAAATATAAAATAAGGTTACTTGAAAAATGTTTGAATTCCTAAAGACTAAAACAAAATCAAACGGAAAACATACTTCTAAACATAAGTAGTAATTCTTACATTAACATCTACATTATACCCACGCAAATACGATTGAAAAATAAAGACAGAACTTCATGTTTTATACACCTTTTGCTCTTCGTCTTCAGAGACGTCTTCAACTTGGATGCGATCGAAAGCCTTTGTCAGGTCTGTAAAACATAGATATGGTGGTTTACGGCGTTTACGCAGGATCTTCCGGATCTGAATCCTTGTTATTCATCTGATAAAGTTGTTAGTATATTGATTTTGGATATGACTTTTGTTGTAAGCTTAAGTGCGGTGTTCAGTATATTTATACCTCTATAATTGTTGGGGTCTTCTTTAAATCCAATAAATTTCTTCTTCTTCTCGTAGCACTACAACCCGGGGTGGGTCTTGGCTGACTGCACAACTTGGTTCCATCTTGAACGGTCGTCCATAATAGTTGGGTCAGTGGGTAGCCCCATTTTTCTTGGATCTGACCATATATTGTCTCTCCATCGTATTCGTGGACGTCCTAAGGGCCTTCTTCCTCCCATATTAACTTGGCCAGGCGGTTATTAGAGAGTCTATGGACATGGCCAGCTTATCTTAGACGTTGGGATTTAATCTCTTGGACTATGTCGCTCTGCTCTATACATCTGCTTGGCCTCATCATTTGTTCTCATTCGGTATTGGTTGCTATTAATGTCGTAATAAGGCCCAAAGATTCTTCTGAGGATTTTCCTCTCAAAACATCTTTTTCTTTCAATTTCTTTGGTCAAGGTCCACGTCTCACACCCATACATGAGCACCGGTCTAATCACCGTTTTATATATTCTAATCTTTGATGTTCGTGTTGGGCTTTTAGATTTAATAGTATTGTGGAAGGTGTACATACATCTGGGTGTACATACATCTTTCAAAGTTATATGGGTCTATTGTAACATTTTGCCCTATTTTATCTCGTCCCTTTTGTCTGTTGATGCACATGTATTTGGTTTTCTCTTCGTTTATCCTTAAACGAGTTTTCTTTGCCTCTAGCTCCAATTTATTAAAAGTTTCCTTCATATTGGTAACTGTGTTTTCCACAATGTCATCTGCGTATGCTATTAGTAATTTTGGTCCATTTACTGTCAGTAATTCTGTTTTAATTTGTGCTGCTCTTACTACTTTCTCCGGATGATATTAAAAAGGAAAGGTGACAGCGCATCTCCTTGTTTCAGGACACTGCTTATTTCGAAAGATTCTGAGAGTTTGTTACCTATCCGTACTCTGGATCTACAGCTATTCACACATAACTTAACAAGCTGGATAAGTTTTTTTGGAACTGAAAGGTTCTGCCATTGCATTCCACATCTGATCCCTTTTAATGCCGGAAATCTATAAAGGGATTATGGATAGTTCTATTGAATTCCCATCCTTTTTCAAACAGCTGTCTTAGAGTAAAGATCTGATCTATGTTTTCTAAAGCCTGCTTGGTATTCCCCCATGAAATTTTCTACAAACGGTGTCAGCCTACTTAATAGGATGTTCGATAAGATTTTATATGCCGTATTAAGTAGGAAGAAGCCTCTATAATTAGAGTACTAGGTTTTCCTCCCTTTTTATGGATAGGGATTATTACACTTTGGTGCCATTTTGTTGGTATTTTCTCTTCGTTCCAAGTGTTATTAGTTTATGTAGAGTTTCTCCTACGTACTTAAGGAATTCAGCCAGTATATTGTCCAAGCCTGGTGCTTTTTTTTCTTCAATTTGTTAATTGCTTGCAATGTTTCATCTATTTTGGGGTCCTCTACCGGTAGGTCCACCCCAAAATATATATTTTCTCCATGTTCTTCCTCTTGATGTATGTTTAGTAAATTCTTGGCATGTTTCGAGTTTTATTTAATATTAATTCATCATTTTTTCTGAGTACGGACACGCATCTAGCTCTGAAGACTTTCTTTTCGTTTGACACTGATTTATAAAATGCTCGACTATTTGACTGTTGCCTATTCCTTTGCATTTCTTCATATTTCTGTTGTTCGTATGTACTTCCTTTTTTTTCTCTCTAATTAATTTTCTTGTTTCTCGGCGTGAAGTTGCATAGTTTTCTTTACTTTCTGCTGTCCCTTGTTAAAGCATAATGTTTCGCTCTATCTGTCTGTCGTATAGTTTTTCTTGACATTCTCTGTCAAACCATTTCCTTGTTCTCTTCCTGCTTTTTCCTATTAATAGTTCTGCTGACTACGTAATTTATTTTTCCATTTGTTACCACAGCCTTTCGACATCATTGCTCTGGTCTACTGTATTTAGATGCTGTTTAATTTCTTGTTTGTAATTTTCTCACTTTGCATTTTCTCGATGTTCCACTGTCCCAATGCTTCGTTGGTCTTAGGGCTCTTAGGTTTCTCTGAAGATATTCTCAACCTGATTTTTGCTCTTACTAAGTGATGGTCTGTATCTCCATCTACTCCCTGAGGCTTCTTACATCCAGCACATTACTTATATGTCTAGCATCGATAATTACGTGGTCAATTTGGTTCCGATTTTCATAAATTTAAGTATATAATTTAATTTGAGATACTTTGCCTTTTAATTAGTCCATATAATTCAATGTCTAAATTATTCAGTTGCCTTATAGTAAAGTTCACATATTTGTTTAGAAATCTCTTAGCACTCGGGGGATAATAGGAGTATATATAAATTAACGTTATCTCTAATTCTTGCAAAAAATTTTTGTTCGCCTCTTGAAGACCAAGAATAACGCTGAACAATTCTTGGAATTTAGTGCCTACAATTTTGAAAATATACTCGAGTCAAAAAGTGTAAGGAGTTAGGATCAAAAAGGTTTTTAATAAGTTCCACATCGACTTTTATTTCTAACCGAAGATCACATACGAAAAAAATGATACAAAATAGTTTCTTATTACGTCACAACGATCAACAAAAACAAGTGTATACAGGCTTTGTTACTTAACCTACTAGGAAATAGTATTAATATAAAAAAATATCTAAAATAATACATATCATTAGAAATGAATTGGACGGATAAAAGGAAATATGTCTAAGGCATTATTTCAACATCAAGCAGCCAGTCTTAACATTCGTGTTTTGGTCAGTGCAATAGATAACTCGAAAATGACTGCAGATAATGTCGATTGCTGCAAGTAATGTAATGAGGCATGGAAAATCGAACAAAAATGCATATAAGGGACAGTTCAGTCTGAAGATGCACTGTTAGATGTTAAAAAGATTTTTTCTTCTGCTGATGTTTGCTTAACAGATTTTCTTTGATCCGACCCAGTTCATCACTGGAAAGGCGGAGGACAATATATTGTAGGAACTATCAGAAAAATTTAAATTATGTCTTTGAAATTTGATCAAAAAAATGTGCATACACACTAAAATATAAAATACGAATTTGAAATTAAAAATCGATTAACTGATTCTTAAAAAACTTTTCAAAAGGTACATCAACTGTAGAGTATTTTTCGAACGCTACGATAAATTGTCCATTTTTAACAGTTATCACTTAAGTTAATGAAGAGAGGACGCTGTTTTCATTACATAAAAACTATATACAAAACCAGCATCCTGTATGTTATCTTTGATTCAATATTTAAGTACTGATTCTACACAAATATACATAATACATTACTCAAAATAACGATAAGTACTTGAAAATACAGCTGGTCTTTTGGACTGTTAATACATTATAATTATTTTGAGTAATATAGTTGACAACCTCGTACTATTTAGTACAAGTTGGGTACCATATATACATCTATTCAAATAAAAAAGCTAAACCTAGTTTGTTTGAGTTTACGTCGCGTTTGGATCGATGAAGAGAGCAGAAAAGGCGAAGATTAAAAACACCACTCCGCCAATGATTGTAACTGAAACAAAAAAATTTTAATTGAGTAAAAACATATTTTACATATTTTAATTCTTTTACGATTTACGAGGTCTGGCAATTAAGTTCCGGGACTGATTTTTTTAACTTTAGCAACGATCAACTATATATATATATATATATATATATATATATATATATATAATATATATATATATATATATATATATATATATATATAAGGATCACTCAGACGAGTGGTGGGTTCTTATATCGGTCTCTATCAAAATCAAAGCTTAATAATCATAAAATAGTTGAATAGTTGGAAGTTATCTATGATTTTCTTGGTTCTTGCTCACTAATTAACATTAAATAACATTTAATTTACTTTAGACCACATGGTCATTTGCTGTGCTAATTTTATAAGTTCATATATGTTGTTAGTTACTTAATTGTTTATACAAGATCAGCGTATTATGTCCATTTACTTAGTTTCATTCACATTCTTGTTAATAACATTGACTGCTACATGTCTTTTTAAGGTAACAATTAACATCGTTTCCATGATTGTGTGGTTCTCATATTGTACTTTTTTAGATGAACTGATGATGCTTTCAAAACTCGAAAGCGAAACGTCTTCAAAATAGATAAAGTAGCCTATCAACTTTGTCTTTTATTTCTCCACCTAGAGACCGATATAAGAACCCACCACTCGTCTGAGTGATCCTTATATATATATATATTGGATTGACAGTCGTACTCCTTTTTTTTTCCGATATATATATATATATATATATATATATATATATATATATATATATATATACATATATATATATATATATACATATATATATATATATATATATATATATATATTTATATATATATATATATATATATATTTATATACATAATATATACAAAGCTATCAAGCTATCCCTTGACTTTTGGCAAAATGCAGCTGCAATAAGCAACCTTGTTGTAATCGTCGTTGGATAAAGAAAATGAGAATAGAGTGAATTTAAAGAGCCATTGTTAAGCAGCAATTCATTAATTATTAAAAAAGTGAGAGACTAATTTTGCATGAGGGACGAAACATGAAGAAAACGTGTGCTAAGAATGTGCCCAGACTCCTAACCACGGAACAGAAGATGCATTGTAAAGACATTTGTTCTGATACCCTGTAATGGATCGGAAAGGACTCAGACTTCTTGTCAAGGGTTAACTAAGCCCAAATCCAACGCGATGTTGATTACTTTTTGAATGATATACGGAATGGAATTCACATGAAATGGGTACCACAAGCTCAGACAGTTACTCAATATTCTTGTTTAGAAGTTGTACGAATACCCCAAAAAAAATTCACTTAAATAGAACCGAAATGTGGACAAAGGAACTCCTAGATCCTCCGCATAGTATATCAAGGATTATTTAGCCAAAAAAAACAGGTGGCAGTTATAGAGTATCCGTCCTATTTGCCACATATTTAGCAGCTTCAGACCTACCCCCAAAAATCAAATCCTGTCTGAAAGGAAACCGACACGAGTCATTAGACGCCGTATAATAAAAATGGTCGCAGCTACTCAACAGCCTGTCGGAAGATCACCTGCAGCACTGGTTCCCATAAATAAAGATGTTATACCAACAGTCTCGGAACTTAATTGTTATCTTTTTGTGTCGAAGTAATTATTATGTCATTTAAACGACTTACCTGTCCGCACGGAAATCTTTTGTGCAATCATCCTACCACCTAACACAGCCAAACCGGTGCAGGCACAATGACCTAGGATACCACCAATAATAACACCATATACATTCTAAAAAAGAGAAAACCAACACTGATTTAATAAGTATGAACATAATATAAATATAATCAAACGGTGAGAGCAAAATGAAAGGGAATTGGACATAAAAAATTAGGTCGATTATAGTCATTCTTCCTCGCCTTCATCTAGTTATAAAATTCTTTCTGTTGGTGATTCTAACTTCCGTTTCTCAGTCATGTTCTTCAGTGCCTTATCCGGTCCGAACCTCATTATCCGCATCTTGATTCCCAAATTGAGATTACTGCAGCACAGCAAGGATCTCAACTTGATAAATGTAGACCATGCCATTTCAATTCTGGATCTAATCTCTTGAGCGTAGTCGCATTATGAGTTGAGGGTAGTTCTGAGGTAAGTAGTGGATCTAATCTCTTGAGCGTAGTCGCATTATGAGTTGAGGGTAGTTCTGAGGTAAGTGAATGTGTCGACTCTCTGGATTTCTTCGCTACCTGCCATTAGTGCCCCGGGATCTAAATTTGCACGGCTGACAACCATGATTTTAGTTTTCTTAATATTAAGCTCTAGTCCGTATGTTACGATCACAGTTCTCACTTGGTTTAGTAAGGCTTGTAGATCATTTAGGCTGGTTGCTAGTAACACAATGTCATCGGCGTAGCGGATATTATTGATTTAGTCACCGTTCCCTCGGATTCCCATCTGTAGGTTTGTGAGGGCTTCAGTAAAAATTTGCCTTACTCCTCGCATGATCTTAACTTGGTCGGTCAGCCGATCTTCGACCTTGATTTGAGCACGCTGGTTCCAGTATAAATTAATGATGATCCGAATGTCCTTCTCATCCAATCCTACTCTTTGTAGGGCGGCGAACATCTGGTGCTGACAACGGTCAAATGCTTTGGCCTAGTCAATAAAACAAATATATACATAACAAAATAAAGTAGGATTTGTAAGGTGAAAAGTGCTTATCGTGTACCCAAGGAATTGCGGAATTCAAATTGCATTTCACCGACATTTTCTTTGCATTTCTTGGAAATTCTGACATGTATGATTTTAAGAAAAATCTGAAGTGCATGACTCATAAGGGTGATAGTTCGAAAATCTTCGCAGATCGTTTTTATGGTAGTGTTATAAATGTTGACAATAGCCATTCCTCTGGGATATTACCTGAATGGTACATGGCGTTAAACAGTTCAGTTAACTCCTTCGTGCTCAATTCACTCATCCCCTATATAAGTTTAATGGTATTTCGTCCGAACCTGTGGCCTTACCATTCTTAGACTGTTTTAAAGCCGCTTTCACCTCGCTTTCTAGTATTGACGGCCTTCTTATGCACTTTATTTCTGGAAGGTTATGTCGGTAGTCCCAGAAAAGTTCTTCGATGTACATTTTCCAGGTCACCAACTACTCCTTAACTGTTGTCGTCAGGTTCCCGTCTTTTTTATGTGGAGGTGTGTGTTTCTCCTTTTGTATTGATCAGTGGCTTCTCGAATCTTTCGGTGGATATTTATATGATCAAGTTTCACTTGGAGCTCTTCGATTAGTTTACTCTCTCAATCATCACTTCAAAATAATAGATGTGGGAAAGTTTTTTCTGTATCTTTTGTCTAGTTAAAGTGGAATTTGCTTCAAAACGATGTTGGACAGGCCATCACTACACACAGACACACCATAATTACCAACTTCTTTTGGCCTGAATTGGATTGTATGGACACCAACTACATGTGGTTTCAACAGGACGACGCTACATTGGACATTCTTAATGAGTTGGCCACGGATTCCCCCTAGATCGTCTTATTTAATCCCATTAGACTCTTTCTTGTTTATTTTATGCGAATAAACCATAAAAACCACAGCAACCCTTAAAGCCAACATTAGCCCCAAATACGGCTAATTTTATTCTAGGTAGAACAGTTATTTTAAACCTTAAATTTTTAAATCGTAAATCTAAAGTAAACAATAGGTCTTACTATTCCTACACTTACATATTTTCAAGACGAATTACTTACTTCTCTAGCACCCAAAATTATAGTTGTTAATTGAGATCTATCTCCCCATTCAGCTAAAAATGTTAATGTAAAGGATTGCAATAATATTCGAGAAACTTCATACCATACTGATTTGGTGGGTCTTCTATTGCTACTACCAATTTCTATATCAGGTAAAGCAGCTTCATGTTGCTGAAAATTATAAGTTAGTATAAGAACTATATATAGGTACAGTCGATTTTCGATAATTTGAAACTCGAGACACCAGAAAAAAGTTCAAAATACCACGAGGAAGTGGGAAAAAATTCGAGAAAAAACAAGCGTTTGATTAATTTTCGTGATTTATTAATTCAAATAGTTGTACAATTATATAAAAGTTTATTTGGTAAAGAAGTCCGTGAGCGATTTACATCTAGGGGAAGTGAGCCTATGTTGGACCCCTGTCTATGATGGACCCCCTGCTGTAATTTCAAATATAGAGCGGTTACATGCACATCGCCGGTTGCCGCTTGCGCAAGAACTTTGTAGTTTGGTATTTGCAAAGTTTCCCGTGGCGGTTATAACAGTAAATTTATAAAATTAAATTAAAATTTGTAAGTAATATTTTACTGGTAACATACATTAAGCTAAGTGTTGCTTTTATTTTGTTTAAAATGACTACACTTTCTTGTCAAATACTATACTTTGTTTTAGGTTAGAATGATCAAAACAAAAGTAACAGAATTAAATTTACTGTCTTGTCTATTTGCCTATGATGGACCCCTTTGTCGTTACCTATGACTGGCTAGGGGTCCATGATAGGAAAAAGGAAATAAGTCGCTACTTAACGATTAACATAATACATATTACAGGGATGGATCCTCATAAAAGGCAACAGTGGAATGAGAGTAATATGCAGCAAGCTTTAAAAAGCATACAAGAAAAAACTATGGGGTTTAAGCTGGCAGCAAAACATTTAATGTTCCAAAAGGAAGAAAGGAAGTACCAAAGGTAATTTGGGAGGACGAAGACCAATATTTTCCACTGCTATTTTTTGGCCTGACCAGTAAAGACTTACGAAAACTTGTATACGAAGTAGCTGAAAGAAACAATATTAGCCACAATTTTAATAAGGAAACCAAGATGGCAGGTGGAAAAGGGTCAGAGGCTTTTTAAAGCAAAATCCTCGAATATCATTATGAACTCCAGAAAATACTTCGTTGGCAAGGGCTCAAGCTTTTAATATATCAAATATATGTGCCTATTTTACAGCATTAGCACATATATTAGACGAGTTTCAATTTCCACCGGAAAACATATAACATGGACGAGTAAAATGTGCAAAAGAGATCGCAGAAGATTTAGGCTAGTAAAGGTCGCAAACAAATTGGTGCTTTAAGTAGTGCAGAGCGCGGTCTACATGTTGCGGTCGTATGTTCAATGAATGCAATTGGAACATACGTTCCTCCTGCTTTGATTTTCCACGACGATGCACCTACTGGAAGTGTAGCCTTCCCTCAAGAAAAAGGATGGATGACTTCCGACATTTTCTGTCTCTGGCTGCAACATTTTTTAAGGTATTCAAAGGCTTCTAAAACCAACCAAGTTTTCTTGTTATTCGATGGTCATGGTGGTCATTTCCTGCTCACTGTCTCATGGCGTTCAACCCTTGGACGTAGGATTTTTTAGACCATTTCAAACTTACTACGGCCAAGAAATTCAATTATGGCTGCGACAGAATCCAGGTAAAACTAAATTAAAAGTAGCCAGTATCTTTAATAGAGCATATTAGAAACGTGCTCTACCATCAAATGTAATATATGTATTTAAAAAGACAGGAATTCAACCGTTTAATCCAGATGTCTTCAAGGATTGGCAATTTTTGTCGTCTATAACAACAGATAGAGAAAATTATGAACAAAACCCACTAGCAGGATGTTCTGACGAGAATTCATTACCGAAGCATCGGAGCCAAAATGTTCCTTCGACTGAAGGCTAATCAAAAATCACTGATCAGAAATCAACATCATCGTCAGTCCTAAACATCTCGGTCGAAGATATTTGTCCTCCTCCTTTAGCTGGGAGTATCTGAAGCACCTCAGAAAAGGGGTAGAAAACGGGGTAAAACAGGATATTTAAATTCAACGCCAGAAATTGAAGATATAAAACAAAAAATTGCAGAAAAAAAAAACAAGGCGCAAGAAAAGTAAAAAGGCAAGTTCGTGTTTCAACTACAAACAGTTCTGAAGACGATTGTGAATCTTCTTTTGAAGAAGACGATTTGGACGATGCAGCTTGCATTTACTGTAACGAATTATTTTCGCATTCACGATCCAAAGAAAAATGGATTCGTTGTCAAGTGTGTAAGAATTGGTGTCACAATAAATGTTCAGATGTAAATCCTGGACGTAAACAATTTGTGTGTGAATTGTGCACGTAACTTTTTTTTAAAAATACCTATTTGTAATACTATTTATCGTTTAGAATATCTTGATTTAATAAAATAATTTGGTATTTACTTATTTTATACAAAATGCAACGGATCCATCATGGGCGTATCAAAGGTCCATCATAGCGCATACATGCCCATGATGGACTCTTAACAGGATTTTAGTAAACTATGAATAACTTTTGTCATCTTAATTTTTATCAAAATTTTAAATATTTGCATATTATACAAATAACGTTATGTTATGGCTTTTTCCTTTCCCTTTCCTACGTGGATGAGAACAAAGGCAAACGAAGAGAGACTATGTGTTTGGGAAAGAAAAGTCCTAAGGAAGATCTTTGGTCCTGTGCTGGATGAAGCATCAGGACAATATAGGATAAGAACTAACAAAGAGCTCGAAGAACTTTACCCAGAACGCCAACATCATAAAAGAAGTAGAGTCCAGAAGACTCCAATGGGCAGGACGCCTCAGAAGACATTCTGACGAACGAACAGTAAGACTGGTGTGATAGGAAGTCCCAACTGGAAGGAGACCACGCGGACGCCCTCGTCTCCGGTGGCGAGATAATATAGCAGGAGACCTACGCACTATAGGTGTGGAGAATTGGATGGAGGTTGCTCAAGACAGAAAACAGTGGAGGCATGTTGTCGAGTCGGCTAAAACCCACGAAGGGTTGTAACTCCACGGAGTAAGTAAGTAAGTTTTTCCTTAAGGGGTCCATCATTTATCTTCTTCTTCTTCAATGCAAATCCACTAATGGATGTTAGCGATCACATTTTCCATTAACTCTCTATTTCTTGCAATATGTATCAGAGATTGTATGTCGTTAATCCCTGTCCATTGCCTTATGTTTCGGAGCCAGGACATTTTCTTGCGTCCCATTCCTCTCTTGCCTTCAATTTTACCCTCGATTATAAGTTGGAGGAACTGGTATTTTTCATTTCGCATGATGTGACCTAGATACGCCGTTTTCCTTTTCTTGATGGTTTCGAAAAGTTGGCGTTCTTGGTTTATTCTTTTAAGGACATCTATATTTGTGATTTTCGCTGTCCATGGTATTTTTAGGATACGGCGATAAAGCCACATTTCGAAAGCTTCCAATCTGTTTATATCTCTCGTTTTGAGTGTCCAGCCCTCTACGCCATATAGCAGCACTGACCATACGTAGCACTTAGTAAACCTTAGTCTCAGTTGAAGATCGAACTCAGAACAAGTCAGTACCTTCTTGAATTTTACGAAAGCTTGTCGAGCTTGCTCAATGCGACATTTTACTTCCCTGTCCGATGCCCAGTCTTCAAAAAGCCACGATCCCAGGTATTTAAATTTACTCACTCTTTCTATGGATTTACTATTCAGTGTTATGGTGGAGTTTTCAAATGCATCCAAGTTTCTGGAGATGATCATGAATTTGGTCTTTTTGGTATTAATCTCTAGTCCCATTCGCTCACTGTATTCTCCGATTATAGTGACAAGTTGTTGAAGATCGACTATGTTGTCACAAATTAAGACACCATCATCAGCATATCGTATGTTGTTGATCAATACTCCATTCACCTTGATTCCCATCTCTGCATCCTCCAAAGACTCTTGAAATATGGCTTCTGAATAAATGTTAAATAAAAGAGGGGAAAGCACACATCCCTGTCGAACGCCTCTTCTTATATGTATGGGCTTAGATATAGAATTGTCTATTTTTAGCTGTGCCGTTTGATGCCAGTACAAGTTTTCAATGCATCTTATGTCTTTTTGGTCTATATCAACTTTCTTGAGAATCTGCATTAACTTGTGGTGTTGGACACGATCAAACGCTTTTTTGTAATCTAAAAAGCATAGGAACACATCCTTCCTCTGATCGTAACAATTTTGGACCAGTACCTGTGTTGCTACTATTGCTTCTCGTGTTCCTAAACCTTGCCTAAACCCGAACTGGGAATCACTGATGTCCCTTTCACATTTTTTGTATAATCTTTGATGTAGTATTTTTAAGAATATCTTTAAAGTGTGACTCATCAGGCTAATGAGTCTGTGATCCTCACATCTTTTTGCATTGACTTTCTTGGCAGGGGAATAAAGGTAGAGCGTAACCACTGTTGAGGATAGCAGCCAGTTTCATAAATTAAATTAAATATTTTGTGAAGTGCTGAAATTCCCCTTTCATCTAGTAATTTGAGTATTTCTGACGGATCTCATCTGGTCCAGGTGCCTTATTGTTTTTTGAATTTAATATTGCTTTTTCTATCTCCTCTTTGGTGATTGAAGGGCCAGTCAGCTGGTCGTCTGTATAAACTTCACTCATGGGTCTTTCGTCATGGAAGAGCTCCTGGATATAATTTTCCCATATATCAATTTTCTCCTTTTCACCGAGCACTATCTGGTTATCCTGATTAACTATGGTAGTTGGTCTTCGTTTTCTGTATATTCCAGCAGTCTCCTTAAGCTTTTTATGTAAATTACGGTCGTCGTGTTGTCTTTGTAAATGTTCTAGATCGATACATTGTTGCTTAAGCCATTCATTTTTTGCTATTCTTATTTTTGCTTTTATTTGCCTGTTAATGTTTTCATACATATTGCTGCCATCTTGGTTATTCTTGTGTCTTCGTCGTTCTTCCATTAGTAATAGTATTTCTTCTGTCATCCATTTTTGCTTCTTGTTATTTCGTTTGTACCCTAAGTTCTTTTTCATGATGTCTGTTACAGCACTTGTAATCGTATTCCATGTTGGTGTTATATCTTCGGTAATGTTTGTCGTTAATATTTGAATTTGTGCGTTTATTTCATTGCTTATTTTTGCTTGTATCACTGGGTCTTTCAGTTTATCCAGTGCTATCTGTTGTTGAGTTTCAGGCTTGTTCTTGCATGAAAGAGCGATCTTTATGACGGCCACTAATAGTACGTGGTCAGAAGGGACATCTGCTCCAGGGTATGTGCAAGCTCTTTGACAGTTGTGCTGAATCTACCGTTTATAAGGTAGACGTCTATCTGTCCAATAAATATTCGATAATGGTGAGAGCTGGGAATAAATCGTTACTTGTGTCAATTCTGAGGGCGTAGGATCATAGGTCTACGCCCAATGCCTCGCTCAATGTGCCTCTGTCTGCCTTTCAAAATCATCAACAATGTCAATGGTAAAATGCCGAACTGTTTAGCGACATCTTTTTCTATTTGTCCATCTTCCACAAATTGAATCACATACTTTTTTTCTTATAGAAAGATCCTTGTTTTTCTTGAAGACATCTTAAAAACTAATAACACCAATCAAACAATAACATAATTCACTTTAATATTAAAATCTTGAAAGAAAACCAGATTGCTAACTGCGAACTCACTCATATTTCGTTAGAGTAAACAATCGACAGGTATGTATTGATCGACCACTATATCTGAGCGGGTCACATTTTAGCCAGATACGCGTGATCAGGAGAAAGTATTCAAGAAAAGAGATAAAACACCGCTCTGTATTTCATCGTAAATAGTAATTTTCAATACAAGATACAAGGCCGGCCAGTTAAGTAACTTAAACAGTTATTTACATTTTTAAGTAATAATTCAACAAATTAGTATTTACTTGATATTATAAGGTTAATGCTCGAATAAATGAACTTGAAAAATTAAGGCAAATATCGAGCACAAATTTAATAATCAAATCTTGCCCAAGTACTTTCGCTTTCTACAGAATCATCAGGGGCATTTCGTCAATTTCTTCATTCTCTCTCCTGTTGCCGACAAGAATGTAGAGCGTAGAATCATTTTTAATCATTTTAAACTGTTTGTCCTTGTTTTAATGTAGTGTTGTGTACAATTTATGTCCAATTTCATGTTTATTACATTCTGCGCTTGCTGGATAGCCCAAATTTGATGAAATGCCCCTGATGATTCTGTAGAAAGCGAAAGTACTTGGGCAAGATTTGATTATTCAATTTGTGCTCGATATTTGCCTTAATTCTTCAAAATTAATGTTTATAAAGATAGATTTAAAAATATATTATTTAAGGGATTAATAATATTATTTATTAGGTTAGGATTAATAATATTATAATGGTCGGCCTGTTCAAGTGTACATAAATGTAAATAAACAACAGTACAAATTATATAGCGTAGCCAATTCCCCCACTTCAAATTATTGAATTTCAACTTGCAAGATATAGTTCCCTCAAATTCAAAATCATCAAAGGGATCAGTTAAGATTGATTTTATTCCTTTTATCGAGTATTTTTATAGGGAGAAAACTGGGAGAAAACTTCACATTATCGAGAGATTCAAATTATCGAGAATTGACAGTACAATATATAATATTAACATATTAATAGGTGATTCACAAAATATCGACACTGATGCTGTAAAACAAGGTATTATAAATTATTATTACTACTATTCTTATTTATTATGAACGTAATATCGTTTTGGGAAAGTTTCTTAATAGAGTTATATCAAAGTTAACAGTTTCTGCGCTGCACTATTTACACAGCGCTATTTCGACAGTTTTGACACTGCCTTTCCGGCTGTGAACTCGTTGAGGATCATCTCTTTTCATCATCCAGCAGTAGTCTGCTAACATGCTCACGTTTCATCTTCCTTAGTATCTTTTTTCTTGTTTTGGCACTGACATCAACAAGGTTTGCCGGGAAGTAGTAAATATGTGAGTGGAGAAAGTGAAGTTTAATGCTCACGTTACAGTGCAGCTTCGTTAAGTTGTCGATCATGTCTGCGACGATTTTCTTGTAGTTTGGAACTCTTTTGTTAACCTTGGAAACCGGTAACAACTAATTTAAAAGATTTCCATGCTGCCTTTTCATTTGTTCCCATTTTGTCCACAAAGTTGGGATCTGTAGTGGATAAACCGGGAAACTGTCCACAAAGATATGTAGTAGACAAACTTTTTTTATGTAGTGTTACTTTCTGTCTACACTGTTCCATTCACAGAGAAATCAGGGCAACATTGTAGACACTTTGTTGACAAAGCAGCATTGAAATAACTTTTAAATAACCAGATACTGTCCATTTGTGGTCTGAACAGCAGAATTTGCTTATAATCAGTTCAATGTTTTCGTAACATTACTTTAAGTGAACCGAGTGTCCAACTTGTATAGAAGCATACTTATTACCACTGTGTAGAAGTACTGCTTTAAGGCTTCTTTTTGTATAATCAATAAAAAGTCTCCACTCATTAGGTGCATATTCGAGTTGTTTGAAATGTGCCATAAGTCCAGGAACATCACTGCACAACACCAGGATATCTTCTTGGGAGAAGAAAGATACAAATTCCTCTTCCCTACATCGATACCAAGAAAAGGATGTAACCAGAGTAATTCAGTTCAAATTGTGTGAATGGAATGGGATAGGTTGTGCCAGTTCAAAGTGTGAGAATGGAATGGGATTGGTTGTGCCAGGATCGTAGTAATCACTGTTTTCTTCACTATCACCTTGCTGATCCAAAGGCTCGTGATCATCATGTATATCATCCAAAGAATCTGTAGGAGAGGATATTGACACTTCAGGTCCATGAAGGACAGGAGAATGGCTGATTGAATGTTACGGTAATAAATATTCTTTTTGTTTCTCAGATTAAAACTTCGTACGCTGGCAAGAACAAAAATAGCAGTCATGACTATGATTTTTGGCTCCCCCCAAACCACTGGTATTCCAAAATGTACGGACTGCTTTTTACCTTGAAATCATTGCCTCAGTTCTTCAACACACACTGAACAAACCTTTTTCAACAAAATCGGAAACGTTTCTTTGTTGCTTTTTACGATAGTTACCGCAACTGTAACAGAAGCAATCTGGCGAGTTTTGGGCATCTGGCAAATGTCTATATAACACAATAACTTCACAACACAAGAAAACAGTCACTACTTTAAAGCATTAGTAACAACAACACGTGAACTGCACCGAGTGAGGGGCTGCTGTGAACTGCAGGACAGTATCAAAAACAATTTTTTGGTCGCAAACCTGTGTAATTGATAATGTGACTCCAAAAGTTTTTTACCGCTATAAAATCTTTTTTATGGCGGCAAGAAAATAATAGGAACTGGGCTACTTTCACCTCCCGGAAAAGTCGGAAAATTCCGGAAAACAATTTTTTTCCATTAAGAAAGTTTCTAAAAAATGCGGTCCTCCTTAATTAGCTGACGAATCGCATCAATGTTTTGCTGTATGACTGCTGTTCTGGATGGACCTGGCCTGGACTCGTCGTTGAGACTGGAGCGACTACGTTGAAAGTTCACTGGTGATGATGCTTCATTTCCAAACACTGAAACCATTTCAGCATTGTAGCAATGCCAACATTGCTGTTGGGATAATCCTCTTCGAAAATTGTAACATCTCGAATATGTTCTCTGCTAAGTTCCATTTTTAGACCGACTTGCTATTTTAAAAAATTTACTGTATCTACACGACGTGTTGTATCGCAATGAAACTCTCGATTTATGCCAACAAAAGATTGAGGTTACATTTGTGTCGGAAGTTTTATCGGTGGCGCCCTCTAAGCTGGTATTATCCAAAACTACAAAGCTTTTCTTTTTATTTAATCGATCTAGCTGAGAATTAGCACACTTCAATAACTCATTAACTATCATAATTTTAAGTAATTATATTACAATATTATGCAAAAAAACAAAGTTATTAACATTTATAAATGACTGCAAAAATAAGGGTGTTTTTCATTAATATCAGTCAATTTTTTTTGGCCATGATCAAAATTAAAGAAATTTTTTAAAATCTACAACTTTTATTTGAACAATTTTTCTCTAAAATGTGTCAGAAACGTTTTATAGACAAAAAAATGATATTTTTCACTTTTTATTATTGTAAAAAAATAAAGCAAAATCAGCTGTATGTCATTAAGGTTTTATCATCAGCTATCGTTTATATACCTTTTAGAACTTTCAAAAACCTATATACGATTTTTCAGCTGTTTTTTTCTTTACTGATCTAAGAAGTCTGAATCTCAAAATAAAAAGTTTCAAGCATCAATATCTTTATTTTGTACCACCATCTTAAAACCAAAGAGATATCACTCATATTTCCCCTTGCTGTATATCAACACGAATGTTTTGACATCACACTACTCAAAAATAATGTTCAATTACCTCATCTCTATCACTAAAATGTTTATTTACCTCTTCTCTCTGCCTAAGCTCCATTTGGACCTCTTCAAATTCCTCCCTTCCTTCGTCTTTTGTCATGTGGTAGCCTTCCCACAACATCTTCAAACCGAATATGGCAAAGAGAGCTGTACTGATGTAGTAGGTGTAAGCTCGAGGGATCACTGTCACCAACCAACCAAATACAGCTGAAAATTAAATAGCAAAATATAGTAATATGAAAAAAAAAAGAGTAAATACCTAGAAAAAAATTAAAATTAAATAAATGGAAAGATTAATGGAAATGGAAAGCAACAAGACTTAACTTGTAATGTAGTAAATGTAGAATTCATGGTTTGCATGAAGGAAACCAAATTGAATGGTGGAACCTATCCAAATGGAACTAGAGAGAGAAAGGACAGTGAAAATTGAAATAGAAATAATTAAAAAGAGAAGAAAAAGCAGAGTACCCAAAATCTTGAAAAAAGTCACCAGAAATAGTATAAGGATATAGTCAAACAATAAAAAAAGAAAAAACTGTACATTTTGAAAGCACACATTCTGTAGTGTTTAAACTGAACATTGAAATTAAATCGATAAAAGGTAACAGAAATCAATTTGTTGACCTTTAACAGGTTTGTCATAAATGATACAGAAACACATCCATAAATTATCGAAAGCCTGAGAATCCATTGAGTCTTGACTCATTAGCGCCGACCCATACTATTACAAGTTCAATAATATTTTCCATTACCTCATCCAACTTCCACATGTTTTCTTCTATTTTCAAGACATGGGCAACAGCATTCTTTCAATTTGTGGGATTTATGTAATCTATACTAGTTTGTATAGAAACTAGTATCATTGTCAATATGGGTGACAATTAGATGATGGTCCTTACCTTACAGTGCTTGCAATCCTTTCAATAAACCTGCAACGAAGGCTTGCCATGCACTTGGTACTGCTGTATCTTGCTAAACTTTGGCGACTGTATTTCCGGCGTTAACACAAGAGTCGTCAAGGTAATAAACTTTTCCTTTTGTTGCACGATACTCCCGAATTGAGCGAGTGTAATTACGTCGCAATACTATTTCTTCATTATCTGTTAAAATGGAATTCCGGTTTTGTTCCGACAAGAAAAATGAAGGTTTTGTTCTGTGGAACTAATCATCTGGTTTATCCGGCTTAATAGGTTATGTCACGTCATTATAATGCTGTCATTTAAATCAATTCGCCCAAATTTGATTGTCTTAGCACATTTTTCAAATGCTGAAAAAATGCAACATTGTTTAAATCAAAGTAAACAAGAAATTTATTCTATATTACCAGCTGATTAATAAGTGAACACTTCAAATGTTCTAACGAAAAAGAGGCCTGGAAACAGTTGTTACTTTCTACAAATTTATATGACAACATCCGAATATCCTCAAAACAAGAATTATATTTAGTTTGCTCATACATACAGAGAGGTAATTTCAAAACAGGCTAACATATGAAGGTGTTACTACTATGACTGTAAGTTGAAGTCATCAATGTCATAAGAAGATTTCATATATCCCTCTCATTTATATTGATCTCAGAAAGACAGCAATCAACGAGAACACAATTAGTGTTAACATGATGCACAGGACATATGAACATATGAAATATATAAACATCCGAGGTTCACTGCACCAATCAAGTCAAGGACTATATATGTAAAATTGACTTTTTTTTATTATATATTCACTAATTTATTTAATAATTTATTTTAAGAATCAATATTATATGCCATTTCAAAATTAAACATCAAAAAATGATAAATTTGACTTAAATTGCTAATGCCAATTCTCTTATTGAGGGCAGTTGGATGTTTGAGAATATAAAACATTTCCAAAAACTGTATTTTAGTGTAATTCCTTTCGTTACAAAGAATTGTAAAATCTTCATTTTTGCTTAATGAAAAGGGGAACTTCTTATCAATTTTTGCCGCTGATATAAAACAAATATCTCTTATCAAATGAGCATAAAAAATATTTAAGTAACAAAAGAATTGTTTAAACAACAAATCTTTATTATTTACTAAGACATGATGATAAAGATAAGATGACTTCAATAAATCTTTTATTGACGTCTTTTTATAGTATTTAAATTTATCTGTTGGCACAATTTTCTATGAGAATCAATATACAATATGGCACAGCAATACTAGTTCTAACAGTGTATGCAAGAACTCAAATGTTTTTTCAGTTAATCTTCCGACATTGCAATCTGTGGTAGCCCATGGTGTCTGAGTTTGGGAGAGGCCGTAAAAATTAATCTGAAAATTTTGAACAGATAACAATCTCTAAGCAGTCCATCGTGATTTTATTGTTTGAGCGCTCTGTACTTGCCTTTGTTTGTGTAAAATAAAACAATCATTTTTTTTTTTGAACAGTTGATTCTATGATCTTTTCGAGAAATTAAATTTTTCATAATCTTTCCACAGAAATTATTTATATAATCATGGATCAAGTTTCTGTATATTGACAACAAAAGAAACTATAACAGGTAGTTACCAACCTCCAATACTGTTCCGAAGTCATAAAACGTTTTTATGTGTTTAAAACTAAAAACAATATTCTGATTGCTGTGGTAAATGGAGTTGTCACAATAGTTTCTAACAATTTTAGTTTCCACAGATAATTTCCTTTAGATCTTGCAACAAATATGTCACTTCTAATTTCATTTTCATGAAACTATGGCTATGGCTTGACACATAGAATAAAAAACTACAGCATTTAAAAAATCGAGACATTTCGTGAATATTATATATGCCTTAGTAATAAACAATTCTGCAATCTATTTGTAAATGGATGGAATGGACAAATCACATTTGCTTCACTGAGAATGATCTAGTGGATTGATGGTTCAAATCCTCGCTAGAAAACAAAAGGCTAACATAATAGTTTAAAATCTAAGTGGATCTACTACTTTAGACAAGAATATTCTGGTGTATCGTATCAACCTATGTATGAGCAGTGTGGTAAGATATGTGGTTAACTGCTCAGTGTTACTCAGTCCATAGATCCCTACCAGATGAGCTTATATGCTTAAAAAACCAGAATGTAGATGTACGTTAGTAAATGACCTTGTTTGCCTTTTCCTTTCATTTTTTTTTTCAGAGGGTGAGTGAAAATGTTGTAGAGCACTACTGGATGTATGACTGTGAGGTAGTAGATTTCAGACAGCAAACACTTTTTGGAACCAACCAAGTACCTCTAAAAACATTTTTTTACACATCCATTAGACTTGTACAAGATAGTATAAGGTTCCTGAATTCTAGAATGAGTACATAAATGACTGGACGATAAAGAAGGGGACAAACAGTACAAAAATAAACCTTCAAAGTGAATAAAACATTGTTTGTAACATAAGTATCAATAAAAAAAGAAATATGTTATTGCTAGAATGTCTTAACAAAAACAACTGAAAAATGCACTTACCAGATAAAACTGTCATTAGAATTAAAGCACTAATGGCACCAGCAAAGACTGTTAACCTTGGATGTTTCATTGCCATAATTGCTGCAATGAAGAAGGTCTTATCTCCAATTTCTGATACCAGAATGACACTAAGACTAGCCACAAATGCATGAGTAAAGCCCACATTTTCTGAGTTTGCTGTGCTGCCAGGTGGTGCAATGGTCACTGTCTGAAATATAAATGAAGTAAATTTTATGTTAAAATATAACCCTTAAGTTTTTTTGGACTGTGCCCTTAGCAAATACACAAAATAATTAAGAAACAAAGAGAGAGGTCTTCCTAACAAAAGAGATCTCTCTTCTCGTTAAGATTTGTTCTATCTTCAGATGAAGGAAATAATTTTGAGGTATTCGAAATGTATGAACAATGGGACTTTGCCTTGTTTCTGTTGAAACTGAAGTAGAGTTTTGTTGGTAAGCATTGAATTAACAAAACTAATATTATTATGTCATCAAGGTTTAATACATTAAAAATGCTTTATGTATACATGTTTGATAAAAATTATTCAATACAATAAATATATTAGTGGTCTTGTCAATTTTGGTTTGGTTTGTTGAGTTTCAAGTTTCACAGTAGGTTGATAGATTGATTTATGGGCGAATATTGAATTTTATATAAAACTTTATGCATGTGCTTATTATGGAGGCTGATTATAGAGGCTTTTATAAGAGGAATGTGTATTTAGTTTGAATTTTGTTTAAAATGTTAAGTCGACATTTTTCTTGTCTAAAAATATTTTTATTGGTTTTTGGTTGTCAAGGTATGCATGTATCATACCTTCTGTGCAGCATAACTCCTTTAAGATATTCATACTATCATACTGTATACTTTTAAATAATAGGTGTGACATATTGCAAGAGAGAACAGTAGTATAAACAAACAGGATAAAACTAACCATCCCTATAAAAAAAACAAGCTAATAAATAATAAGCGCTTACCAGAGTTGGTTTATCATCTTCGTTTGGCTCTATTTCTGCTGAAGTAAGGAGAACATGCAGTGTTATTAAAAGAATACATAATATAAAACGTGTCCTAAGAGATGGTAGCAACATTTTAAGAGTGCAGTGTGACTTTTTAGTAATATAGTAATATGTCGCGATATATCTTAAAATCTGACATTAGTAGGTCTTATCTTTTGATAACGGAGATTATGAAGATATAAAACGAATGGACTACTTCATATAAATAACTTTATTTAATTAGTAATTAAACTATCTTGTCAAAAGTGTCTATGCTGTGTCTTTGTCATTGAAATTAGACCAATCCAAGTCTCCCTAATTAAAGCCACGTGAAAATACTCAACCAATCAAAATAAACCATTTATGACAACTAATCTGAAACATATGATAGTATGTCACCAAGATGTCACCTGTTAATACCACAGACTGTGGTACTATATTACAACAGTCACATGACGAAAAGGCCTATTGATTCCATACATGTATATACTATTAACAATTGTCTTATATACGTTTTATTTCTTATTTTTTAATTCATCTATCCTAACAATTTCAAGGACCTAAAGAATAGAATTTCTGATAAAAATCTAATAATCTTCTTTTTTTTATTAGTTTCAGTTTTGGAAATAATAAATCAGAAGAAGAATATTTGTATTGTTATTGTCTAGGTTTAAGGTTATTCTGTGACTGGAGTTTGAATTGAAAAGCTATTGCAAGAAAATTTAATTAATTTAAACAATGAATTTAACTAGTGATCTTATTCGAATACAGGGCATTTTATCAAATTTAATAAAAAACACTGGTGAATTTACAAAAGTAAATTATAGGGGAGGTAATTTCAATTTTTCAATAAAATTCATGTTTATCTTTATTCTTATTTAAGTATATATCTGTTTGAACCATATATTTTGCTTTAGGAAATGAGGATGTCATATTAAAAGTCATGCTAGAAATTCAGTCATTTTTAAAAGGCAGAAAGTATATTACAGAAAAAGACATCCCAAATACAAATTATGACATGCAGCTACAAGATATTGTCCTCTTTCTTGCACTTAACACATCATACAAGCATTCTTTGAATATGGAGGAATATTCACACCTCATCAACATCACACCCCCTCTATCAAAGTGTCTCTTTGCTAATGTTGTATATGGGCTAGATCTTTGTAAGTACTATTGTACAGTTATTGAAAAACTGCCAATAAAACATAGTGTGGAACTCTTGGATGAAGTATCGCAGTGTTTGAAGAAGTCTACTCCAGATATACATCTAAAATATGCCAACATGTTCCTTACGGCTACTGCAAATAAAATATCCAGCACTACTTATTCCAGCGAGGTCAGTTTCACTATAATAATACTATGAAAGAACTTAGATAAAAACTTCATTGTATATGTCTCAGAATGCATGATTTTAATTCAATATTTTGGTATAAACACAATTAAAAGTTCCAACAAATTTTTCCTATTTGTCTGCAATCACCATTCACCACCATTCACAGCTTCTTAATTTGTCATAATCATATATAAGAGATAAAATATAATATATAAATGTTTTTAGGTAGAAGATGATGTTAGCAACTTATGTGAAGTAACTAATCTAATATTAATGAATCTATCTGGTATGTATACCAACCAAATAAAAGACTGGAAAAAAGTTAAAATCTATAACCACATGGGACACTGTCTGTTAGCTTTCTTTCAATTGTTATTAAGATGTGATGAAAATTTAACACTGCTAAGACAGTTTTTGGAAAATGTGATGAGGTTTTGTACATTTATTATTAAGAATGTCACTGTCGATGTCTTTATTTCTTGGGCAGAGGTAAGAAGTGATTATATATTCAGAAAAAAATTATGATGTGTATTACAAAATTAGTATGATAAATAACAAAGATACTACAATATTTTTTCACTTAATAGACAAAGATCACAATCATATTTCCCCTAGTCTATCCTCCATATTGTGCATGAATGCCCATTATAACATTATACCTAATGATAAAACTGATTGTTTCAATCCAATCATACTTTTTCAAGTAAAATCTCTCATTTATTTTATAAGTACCTAGATCTAACAATCAAAATTCAATATGCTCTTTAATTTTGAAGATAAGTCAATACCTGTAGAAAAAACTGTATTGTCCATTATTCATCAATTTGAAGAGTTTGGTCTGTTTATTAGCTGAAGCAGATGCCATGTTCAAGCAGACAAACGGCTGATGAAGTTAACTTAAATGAAAAAACAGTGAGGAATATTTTAAAAAGAAATAACTACAAAAACAGTGAATATGATCACTTTATATCACTGATATATTGGGTTATTGATAAGATAAATAATCAAGAAACTGAGAAGTGTGAAGTCATTGAAGGTTAGTGATCAATATACTTACTGTTACCACTGTTATTCAGTATTATTCTTGAAGATCAGCAGAAATTAATAAATCGGGAATCATATATCATTATATACACCAGTGCATATATCCAGCTTCACAGTGGGGTCCGCCAAGGGTGTATTTTATCACCCTTGTTATTCAATTTATACAGTGAAGGTCAGTGAGGGCCTTATAATAAACAGTGAGCCACTTAATACCATAAGATATGCTGATGACACCATCCTTCTGGCAGCAACACTAGAAGAACTGCTACACCTTGCTGAACAACTAAATATATATTGCAACAATTATAGACTAAAAATAAATTTGAAGAAAACCAAGTTCATGGTATTTACAAAAGCACAAAACATCAAATTTAAGCTAGTACTAGATAATACAGAAATTGAACAAATATCTTCGTACAAATACCTTAGAGCATGGATCACAGAAGATACTGATTAGATAAAAGAAATAAGATACCACATTGAAATTGCACGGCCAACTTTTAATAGAATGAGAAAACTTATTTGTAATCTCAATATCAACATATCGCTCTGGATAAGAATGCTTTGATGTTATATTTTCTCTACCCTTTTGTATGGGGTTGTAGCTTGGACACTTAAAAAATCCAACATTAAAAACCTAGAAGCATACGAAATGTGGTGTTACAGATCTATTTTGAAAATATCATGGATGGATCGCAAAACAAACGAACAAGTACTCAAACAACTAGGAAAACAATACAAAGTTTTAAATTCCATAAAAATCAGGAAATTGGAATACTTGGGGCACATCATGAGAGGTGAAAAATATGAACTACTAAGGAATATAATGCAGGGTAAAATCAAAGGCAGACGAAGCGTAGAAAGACATAAAATCTCCTTGAATGGTTTGTATGCGGTTCAATTGAACTATTCAGGTGCTTAACCAACAAAATTATAATTGCCAGAATGATTTCCAATCTCCGATAGGAGCAGAACTTGAAGAAGAAGAAGCTCTATGGCTTAAATCTGGATAATAATGGAATGTTCATAAATTCTGTTGTTAATTCTTCAGTTGGTTTGACTTAAGTAAGATTGAGGAGAGTCTGCACAAAAAATTTCATAATCTCTGTGTCATTCTATATGGTCTTTATTCTCTTTCATTTGACTTATAATGATTAAAACTTATTTATTAGTCCTTGATGTTTTTTTAGTAATCTATTTTTTACTTTTTATTATAGCCAAGAAACACACTTTTTTGGCCTATAGTAATTTTTAGGGTTTCAGAACAAATTATCAGCAAGGTTGACAGGGGGCTTTCGTCTATTCTAGTGAATCTTCAGTCGCTCAATTTGTTTCATATTTCCAAAAAATTGACCAGATATATAATTATATCTCATATATTTATTTGTCCATGAAAACATTGAAATATTTCTAGGTGATTATGTTTCTGATCCTTTTTAGACAGAAGTGGATGACGAAAACCTACAAATGCTAATTTCTAATAAGGGGTATTTAGTTCTCGAAAGATACCAGAAGCTGCCTGAGTCTAAAGATCTTGTAGCTGTTCTGGGGTCCTTGGCAAAGAAGCCAAAATCAATAACTGAGCAAATTCATGAAGCTGATATTGGAAAGATGATCAATAAAATCAATAAAACTGACAGGGATCAAATACATTGGTTCAAGGCTTTGATCAGGACTCAGATTTTTGAAAATGAGGAATCTGCAAAATGTGTCAAGTGAGTTTTTTAAACAGAAAATACACAGTTTAAGAATCATAATTGAAAGAAATCTATGATAAGGTCCATTGCTCCTCTATCTAAATATCCAATCTTCTTTTTTATAATTGATGAAAACACATTAATGTGTTATCTCATGGCTATTTCATCAAATTTTTGACTATCAATGTTTGTTGCTATTTTAGAAAATGGTACCATTTATGTGATGAAGAAGATGTATCCCAGCTCCTAAACTGGTGTGTCCAAAAGAAGACCCCACAGTCGGTAGAGCTTACAGTAAAATGCTTATCTACATTGGACCTGGAAAAACTAACAGCTGTAGCGACGACATATTTCTACAAGAACAAATTCATCAAATTGCAAGCTTCAGATGTAGCCAAAACTCTGAGATCGCTGTTAAACAAAGCCAAAGAAGACAGTGATGTGGAAAATGATCTGGCCAAAGATATTTTAATACTCTTTATGCAGCAGCCCGTAATTGTACTGCCCTATTTATACGAAGAATGCATCAAGAACAGCTTTTACACCAATGTTTTGAAGAAGACCTTCGAGGTTTTGAAAGATATTATCAAGATTGATAATATCGGAGTGACAACTTTGCTTGCCGTGTTTGATAGCCAGCCTCCAAATGAGCACACCATTAACAACTGTATACAATTGTTTAAAAAACTTATGGAGATAGGAATTTTTAACAATGATGTAGTCCTGACGATTTTAGGTTCAATGTTAAAGAAGCATCATGAGGAAGGAAGGTTGGAAGAAGTAGATTTGGTGCTACAAATGTTTTTGGTACGTACTATTACACAAAATTTGATTTTTTTTCTATGAAATATACACATATCTAAAATGTCACCACTTAATACATACCATTCGATTTGAAAACTTATTTTCTACAAAGGTATGGAAAATTAATCTGTCAATTACACTGTTTTATTAAGGGCTAAATTGACAAGGCCTCAAATTTGTACGATTAATTACTTTTAAGTTGTAAAGAAAAGCTTTAACTTTTTAAAATAATCTTTATTTGCCTAAAATTTTACTAAACCAAGATTATTAAATGCGAAGATAGTCATGGAGCGTCGACATTTAACATATGTTCAAATGGGAAGTGCTGTGAATACAATTGAGTCTGGTCTTTAACAAGCTGACATTGCACATCATTTTGACGTGTCTTGGCGATAAAGGCAAAGAGAATGATGATGGCAATAATTCTTAAAAGAAAATGATCAGACTTTTGGGCCTTTGTGGGATTCGGCTTCAGAGAATTCTTGACATAATATTCGTCCAAGTCTTTCAAATGTCAGTGAGTTTCCTCTCTACTCTTCAAAACTTCTTTTATGTAAATTTGTAAGCTGTAACTTTTAGTTACTATAATTAATATATACTTTGAATCAAGCGAGAATTAAAACAAAAAATATCACATGTCAAGAAAGTACTGTACATGGTAGATTTTATGTACAAATTAGAAATACAGACGGAACTCATAGAAGCTACAAAAACTCTGTATAAAGGAAATAAAGTGTCCATTAAAGTGGGAACAAGAATCATATCAGACTTCACCACAACAAAAGGGCTCCTGCAGGGTTGTTCCACATCTCCAACCCTATTCAAAATATACTTAGAGAAAGCCTTGACTACATGGAAAAGAAAATGCGAAGGCATGGGAGTACCGGTACGGAACGAATACATACGTTAAGCTTTGCAGACGATCAAGTAGTGATTGCACAAGACCAAGACAACCTCAGCTATATGGTGAAGAAACTACAAGAAGAATATACAAGGCTGACCCAGATATTAACCTCGCGAAAACAGAGTAGGTACCTATCTACAAGTGAAGAAGACATAGAAGATCTACAGATTGATGACAACGTAACAATGAAAGGAAAGGATAAATTTCAATACTTAATGTTTATAATCACGAAAAAGGCAACAACAGAGGAAGAAATTACACAAAGATTAGAACAAACAAGAACAGCAATCCGACAACTTAACTCAGTATGGTGGGACAGACACCTAAATATGAAGACAAAAACACAGATTTATAAAACATTAGTGCGAAGTAGTACGACATATGGGCCAATATATGGTAAATAAAGCAAAGAACATCAGTAGAAACAGACATACTAATATATATAAAACAAAAAAGACTAAAGTGGTAAGAACTAGAAGACAGCAGATGGATAAAGAGAATAACCGAATGGAGCCCCATAGGAAGGAGGAAAAGAGGACGACCTCGAAGATCCTGGAGGAACGAAGTAGACGACGCCATGAGTAAGAGAGGCCTAAACGATGGAAAATGGGACAACAGAGAGAGATGGAAACGGTTGAGCTAGGGAAGGCAGTGACTACTGTAGAATCCCTGAATATATATTATATATCTTACCCTACAATTTGACAATATGTATATGTTTTAGGGGGATTATTTATCCCTTCCAATAATGGAAGATACTAAAGAACTACTAAAACTTATATTGACCATTATGAATAAAAATCGATGTACTTTTTTGACATTCGACAGTCTGAAGATGGAAATTGTTAGACATACAGTGGATATCTGTTGTGACGTGTTTAAACCTGGTTATAATTATGAAGGTAAGTTTTACGCAACACACGTTATAAGCTCTTTTTTAAAAATTTTTCCCTAGATTATTTTATTATTAACGTACCAAAAACTAGTTATTAAAGGTATGTATCGGCTAGTGATCTCGTGTGGGGTTACTAGTCCCACATCGGGCGCCTCCCATGTGAAGGATAGGGGAATGCCTTCAAATATCGGTGGGAAGTCATCACACTAATTTTTCCCAAGTAAATCATGCAAGTCAAATAAGCAACATAGTTCCCAGTCCCCGGTAGACCTTCAGTGGTCAGAGGATACTACGAACCCCCGGGAGAAAATTCAGAATTGCCACATAAAAAGTGAAAACACTTTACAAAATACTGCATACTTAAAATGAGTGAGAATGAAATGGGACATACTAGGAATGAATGAAGTGAGGTGGGCAGCACTAGGCAATGTCACGACAAATAACAGGAACGTATTCTACTAAGTACTTAGTATGGGGTTGGAATGCTGCCCAAAGCAGAAATGAGCTAATATGTTAAAAGCCTCCTACCAGTAAGGGCCCGAGTAGTGCTGATTCAATGTTGACGTTAACTTCGTGCATGTATAGGCACTCATAACCGAGACACAGGAGTTTTATACTGATATTGGAACACACGAGGAACAATGATGTCTATTTTTGGCATATTTTTGGAAGACTGGAATGCGAAAGTCAGGAGACGAAAAGGTGGATGTTGTAATGGGCCCACACGGACCGGGTATCAGTGAACAGAAACAACAGAGGCACGAAGTTTGTTGAGTTTTATCAAGACAACAATCTTGTTATTACCAATACTTGGTTTAAGCTGCCTAAACGACGAAGATAGACGCCAAGAAGAAAAAAAAAACTCATAAAAAGAACTACATAAATAACTAAAATAAGTTGCAGGTCTCTAGAAGTCCAAAAGTGTCTCTATAAAGGAAGATGAACATAATGAAATGGTAATAGAGCCTGAAAAGCAAAAACAAATTTGGGAAACATACAGACAATCTCCCCATATTGACGGCAGAAGTTGTGTGTGGTATAAAAGAAAAAAAGTTCAACAAAGCTCTATAGTACCAGAATACTTCAAACACCTCTGCGAGACAGCAGTTCAACGTCTATACTGAACATCTTATTAAGGAATCTTGGAGGAACGCAAAGAGGGTGCTAAAATCAACGGAATTATCATCAATAACCTAAGATACGCAGATGGTAGTGTGGTACTGGCTGAATCGGAAAAACATCTACAGATACTAATGAATGACCTGAGGAAATCAAGTACCAGAATGGAACTAGAGATAAACACCTCAATACTCTAGTTTTTGACTTGGTAATTCCATTCTTGTTCTGAACATCCGCTCAAATGTTTGTACAACACAAGAAGCCAGTGATATATCTCTGTAGGATTCTGTTGGATTTTGATCTTGAACATTGACATCATAATGTACTTACTATTTTAATGGGAATGTCACAATTGAAGGTTGAAGTAAGTTTATTGACGTTTCAATTTCCACTTCGTAAATCGTTCTCAAAATACAAATATTAATAAACAGCTTATTTAACTTTATTGTATTTTGAGAACGATTTCCGAAATTGAAACGTCAATAAACTTCTTTAACCTTCAATTGTGGCCTATTCCTATTAAAATAGTAATTACTTTAAAATGCCACAAAAAAATAGCTTCAGAACAACACATAATGTATTTCTTCAAATCTTCTGGATACTGAATTATTTATTATTAGCAAGGTAATTTTGCGGAACAGCGAAAGGTTGTATAATATTAAATGAATGGTATCGATACCAGGAGCTTTATTTTTGCAGTTTTTAATATTGTTCTGCAATTCTTTGATATCACATAGTTATTTCGTAGATTGTTCATTCCAATTTTATTGATATCTTTCACTTGAAGAGAGTAAACTGCTTCTTCTTGAACAGCGGCTTCATGGCGGCGTGACTTGATTTATAAAGATTGTTTCAACTCCCTTGCTACTATCTTACGGGTTCTGGTTCGGACTGATTCTTTGTAATTATTTTTTAATTTCCTAACCTCTCTATATATGTTTAATTCCATCCATCCAATGGCACTACAGCCCAAGCCGGGCCTTGGCCTCCTTCATTAAACCTCTCCAAACATCTCTATTTACTGCTGTTCTTTTCCATGAACGCGTTTTCAGGAGATTTTTGGCATCCTCATCTACCTCGTCTTCCCATCTCTTTTTTGGTCTTCCAACAGGTCTTTTTCCTTGCATTCTTGCGTTTAGTAATTTTCTGGGGATTCTGTTCTCATGCATGCGGGCCACATGTCCTGCCCATCGTAATCTCTGCAGTCTAGTGTATTGTGCTAGTGTTGGTTCAGTGTATTGTTCGTATATTTCGTTATTATATCTAATTCGCCAGTTGTTATTTTCCTTTATTGGACCCAGTATTCTACGCAATATATTTCTTTCGAACACGTCTAATGCATTGGTAGATTTCTGTGTTATAACCCATGTTTCACACCCATAACTTACTATGGGTCGGATTATTGTTTTATATACCTGGAGTTTTGTTTTCCGGTGTACGTCTCGCGATTTGAATATGTGGCCCATCGCGAAATAGGCTTTGTTTGCCAGCCTTCTATTTATTTCCGGTTCTTCTTCATTATTTTCGACCAGATCCATTCCTAAATACGTGAATCTATTCACGTATTCTATATCGTCTATAAATTGTTGTTGTTGCGCCTGTCTATTTGATCTGGTTTGTATGAGTAGTTTTGTTTTATTTGTATACAAATATACAAATAAAACAAATATATGTTTAATTGGTGTATATTTATTTGTTGAAGTACAAAAATTTTTTCAAGATTCTTTTTTGCGCTCTATTATTCATTTTTACACAATACCATTACTTTTTGTAAACAAATATAATTTATTACTGCATTTCAGTTACATTTATATTGCAAAAGAACATCTTTTTAGTTTTTTGTTTATATATGTCACATTTTTCATTTCACCAATGTTTATTATATTTCGGACTGACACTTTTCTTTTTACGTATTGAATTTTCTACTACTTTGTTTAATTCTACTATAAACTTACCATATCCTTCTAAATTATTTTGATTAGTACCTTATTCAATATTTTCAGAATATATTTTTCTTTGCAGTTGACATTACTATAGATGATGAAGATCATTTTACAAGACATTATAGAACCTTCCTCATATCTGGCAAACAACAGAAACTCTCTGATGATATTTGTGGGGATTTTAAGACGGACCAATCCAATTCAAACCTATATGGGTTATTAAAGGTAGGGAAGTAGGTTAAATTTCTCGATAGGGAACGTTCTTTGATTAAAAATAATGTTTTTCTTTAATAAAAACTTGAAAGTTAGTTCTAACGGAGTTACTTAGTAATACAGGACGATCAATTTTTGTGACAAAGTCCGTTATGTACGAGTTTATAGGAGAAACCAAAAAAAGATATTTACAAAAATAACTAACAGGTAGCTTTAAGCTTCACATTTTAAAATTAGTTACAAATATACAGGGCCGTTCGTAACACTGGATATAACCAAATTTCAATGAAAATCAAGTTCCATGCCCTGTATAATTGAAAAGGGATACAAAAGCAACAACCTATTGTAGCAATAATTTTTAAATAATTGTTAAAATTCATAAAAATTATAGATAATATACATAATACTCTTTAAATCTAATACAGGGTGAGTCAAAACACAAATTCATTATTTGCTCAGTATTTTTACAACCCTGTGTGGGTCCTAGCCTTCTTAAGAATTTCCCTCCAGTCGTTCCTATCCATCACTTGTCTCCGTCAATCACGTATTCCCATATTTCTTATGTCTTTATGGATGTTATCAAGGAACCTTATTCTAGGTCTTCCTCTTCTTCTCTGACCAATCAAGGAGCGTTTTTCTAGCTCGGTCATTTTGTTCCATCCGCATTACATGCCCTATCCACCTCAGACATATCTTAATATGTTTTACGATATCTGGTTCCTAGTATATTCTATAAAGTTCGTAGTTTCGCCTTAAAACTCTTTCTTCGAAACGTCCTAACATGTTTTCATTACTTTTTGTTATGATCCAGATCTCTGAACTATATGTTAGGATTGGTCGTGTTATTGTTTTGTAGAGTTTTATTTTTGTATTTCTCGATATAATTGTGGATTTATGGAGGAGCTTGAGAGCAAAATAGCATCTGTTGACTGTGCAAATTCTGTGGTAGTATTATTTTCAGTGTTAAGGAGTGCTCCCAGGTATACAAATTCGTTCACTGCTTCGATAACGTCGTTTTCTATAACAAGTACTCGTAGGATTTGTGGTTACGTGCTTATTTTCATATACTTCGTCTTGGTGGTTTTTGATACCTACATCTCTCGTACAGTGTTTTGCGTTCTCCCAACAATATTGATATCATCAGCATAGGCAAGGATTTCCACTGATTTATTGTATATTTAACCAATTATTGTCATTTGTGACATACATATTATTTGTTGCAGAGCCAGATTGAACAGTGTACAGGAGAGAGAGTCCCCCTGGCGCAGCCCGTTATTTGTTTTAAAAGGTTAAGACAGTTCCCCTGAATTCGTATTCTATATTCAACTTTTTTAAGAGTTAGTTTTGTTAAATTTACCAATTGAGTTGGTATTCCTAGCTCTTTCATTGCTTTGAACATTTCTCTTCTATTTACAGAGTCGTAGGCTGCTTTGTAGTCTATAAATAATCAATGTCATAATCCAGAGTATTTTATAAAATTTGTTTCGGGATTGCAATCTGATGAATTGTCGATTTACCACCTATGAAACCAGCCTGGCATTTTCCTCTATTTTATAATTGCTTCTTCAGTCTATTTTCTGACTATAGTCAAGTCTACTCCCTCTCTCAGGCCTCCCATACTCTTCATCACTTCGAAACTCCATTTCTTCATATACTTGTTGGCCACAGGGCCCTTGTGGTAAACATTCTTTTAACTTAGAAGTTGAAGATATTGACTTCCGATGGTAGCCTCATCTACTGCTTGTTCCAATTTGTTTGCGTTTTTTGTTAAAAAAGTCTTCTTGCAGTATAAAAAAGGAGACATGTAGAACATAGAAAATAATAGTCCCATCAATCTACTTTTTCATCTATAAAAATGTGAGGAGACCCCAGAAAATATTGGCAAGACAATATGCAAAGAATCGCTGAAACAAAATTGCAATCAGATCGACCTAAACAGAAAGACGTGGAAATAATTGGAAGAAACCTTTATTCAGGTGTGGATGCTGAAGACAAAGAGAGAAAGAATATACCAAGATAGAAACGAATGAGAAAGATAATCATAAATATATTTTTTAGGTTCCTAATTTATTTTCGACACTTAAAAATATTGTTTTTATAATTTTCAGGCTCTTCCGTCAGCAGTGAATAGAGAATGGTTGCAATTAGTCCAAGAAAACGATCGAAGTGATCAGAGTTGATAAATGTCTAGAAGTTGTAACAGATGTTATGATTCTATTGGCGCAATTGGCCGAAACACAAGATGTTTCCAACCAATCCATATACTCTGCCTTAAGATATTGTTTACGAAATTACGGCCTTGTGATGCAAGTAAGTAAAATAAATATTTTTTTATAAGTTTCTCCATGACCGTCTAATGGACTATCAAGTCTGACGTCACAATGGGCGGATATTTTAAAAACCTTTCCAAACATTTCTAATTTGTATGCATTTTTCCATGAGAAGTTGGAAATATTAGTTTTTTTAATTGGTTGAAGAATAAATAAGGACTTTTGGTTATGAAAGAAGAATATCAAAGTATTAAGATATTTACTATGAATGTTCATATTTTAAGGTTATGTTATTGTTTGATTAAAACCAATTATTTTTTTACTGTATTTCAAGGTATTTCGTTGTTGTTTTTATCAAGTTTATTTCAAAATAAAGCAAGAAATCATTGAATATCTTTACGAAGTTGAAAAATATTTAAATTAATGTTTTACTCTTTTGTAAAAGTTGGCTTCTTCTATTCATAACAGTTATCATGGATTCTTCAATCAGCCTTGTTCAGTTGTTCAAATATTAACAATGTAACACTAATCTTGTTATATACAATTCATAATGCTATTTAAACATTTTTAGCAAAAATTCCTTAACACAACCATAGAAACAGAAGCTGAGGTCAACCGACAGGTGTGCAAACTACTGATTATTCTTAAAGAACCTGTGAAAGAAGAAGAAGGACTATCCTTAGTAAACCTGCTTACTGAGAGATCCCTAAAGTCACTAGTTGAAAATAAAGACTTCCTATGCCATTTAATTTTAATAAAGAACAACAGGTTGGCCCAAGTGTTGGCTCAGAAGATGACTCAATAGTTTTTTATGTAGTTGATACAAACCAAATGTGAACGCTCATTGTATGCTGTATGTATGTTTTTTTTTCAGGTTTTATAATTTTTTTTTAATAAAATATAAAAACAATTGTTAAAATTAAACACATTTTATTTCATTAATACCACTGGTACAAAAATAGATACCTTTTATTCAACATTTTAAAGGTTGCTGTTTGGTGTGAGAGCCAGAACAGTGCGAATGCTGTAACAAAAGAAAATGATTAATACAATTATTAAAAACATTATGTCCCAAACTTTAAGAACCAAATGTGGCCATTGAGGGACATACAAGAAAAGGAATGACATATTAAATACATATATAAAAGATTAAGTCAGGCGGAAGAAAACTACAAGAGGTCATGATCCAAGTAATGCAGTATAAATTAAACAGAGTTTAGTCAACAGATCTGCTTAATATTTTTTGCTAGATGTTTACCTTCCTATTTAAAATTATATTACCCTTTTTATACATAACACAAGTACATACTCTTATATGTATTCATAAAGACATTACTAGTTTTTATTTAGTCATATCAAAAGTAAATGTCTAAAGTTACTTCTAAAATGTTTATAATCAATAAATTTCACTGCTCTAACTATAACTTTTTCAATAAAGGTAGTAGTTATTTCGTCAAGTAATATCTCCATGAATTGTTGTTACCAAAAGGAAATTGGTGTAAATAAGCTTTGGCCCTAATCAGCAAGAAGTTGATAATAATTTTTCAGAATAATTGATACATTTATGTCACATTACCACTCAATGGCATCATGTTATCTCAATGAAAACATTCCCCTGTCTTATGATAAAAAAGGTAGTTGTTATATATTGATGCTGTTATTAATAAAATTAAAAAAATATTTTTGTAAAAGAAGAATTAGCATATTGACAAATAATACTTAGTGATGTTTTTGAATGTTTTGCTATATGATGTCTATGAAGCCATTAGTAGTAGCATTAGTTGCCACTTAATTCTTACCTTAAACCTTTGTGCATGAGGTGAAAAGCTTCATTGATTTCTTCAAATTTCAAGGAATGTGAAACAAACTCATCTAACTTGAGTTTTTTATTCAAATACTCCTCTACAAGCTTTGGTACACTATCACGGCTCTTCCATCCTGAAAAGAGAGTTGTTAGAACAGACTTATTTTATGTCTTACTTAAAAACTCACCCCCAAAAGCTGTTCCTTTCCAGACACGTCCAGTAACCAATTGAAAAGGTCTTGTGCTGATTTCTTGTCCTGCACCAGCAACTCCAACAATAGTGGAAACACCCCAACCTTTGTGGCAGGATTCTAAAGCAGCTCTCATGGTGTGGACATTACCTACACATTCAAAGGTGTAGTCAAGACCTCCATCTGTCAGTTCTACTAGTACTTCCGTAATGGGTTTTTCATAATCCTTGGGGTTGACAAATTCAGTGAATCCAAAATTTTTTGCTGTAAAAATAATGATGGATTATAATCAGTGGTCAGACAGAAACATATTAGGTCTGTTCATTTGTTTTCTGGTAATACTAATTCTAAAAGTGTTGAAGTGCTACACCATGGACATATAATTTATATGTCCATGTGCTACACTAAGTTGTTCCTTTGCAAGGTGTAGTGCTACACCACTCCGTTCCATTGAAAAGTGTAACACTAGTGTAGATAAATCTACACCTGCTTCTTAGACTATCTACACTCATTTTGCATAGTATCTTCCAACTGTTTACAAA
Source organism: Diabrotica balteata (assembly GCA_918026665.1). Taxonomy (NCBI): domain Eukaryota; kingdom Metazoa; phylum Arthropoda; class Insecta; order Coleoptera; family Chrysomelidae; genus Diabrotica; species Diabrotica balteata. Next base: position 188,809,233 of record OU898276.1, read on the forward strand.
AAAAATATCTTTTTCTTTTTAAAATCCGTTAAAATAGTTTCGAAACACAATTCAGATTTCTGTTTATAATCTGAGCTTTCTAAAAATTGCAAGTCAAACAGACGTTGATAAAAGATGTTAAAAGGGACATGGAGAATCTAAAATTTGCATTCCACGACATGTCTTTTACAACTAAGCAGAAATCCTTAGCGAATTGTGCTTCTAGTATTCACACAGAGTAGATCCGAAATAAAATGAAAAAGACAGCAAATATTTGATTTCACGCAAACAATCCTCATATATCTGTTTAGAGAACTCCTATGAATAGTGGTTCTGATGAGACCTATTAGGTCGAAATACGTATCAACAGATACATGGGGATTGTTTGCGTAAAATCAAATATTTGCTGTCTTTTTCATTTTTTTTTCTTTTTAGTTTACTTGAAATTTAAAAACATTAAAAAACTTAGTAATGTTAAAAACTAAAGTACCTACAAATTTTAATTTAATCTTTTATTTGAGTTGATAATTTTATTTCAACACACATTTTTAAAAAAGATACCTAGCTAGTTATAATAAAGTATTTAAATTAAAGATGAAAAATCAAAAGTAGAAGAAAAAAAACTAAAAAAAATGAGATAAAGTCATAAATAACCTGACTAAACAGCAACTCAGAAGTTAACTACACTAGATCATTCCTTTGTTTAGTGACACAGCCATGATTTTCGTTTGACATTAGACAGTGTTGGCTACACTCAACTCTACTAGAAAATGGTACACTATAAAACAAAGGAACAGATCTATTATGTTGTGATAATTTTTCGACTGTTATAACAACCATTCAAATTTCGTCATTTTGTGTCATGTGGAACAATTTCACCCAATCATGTCAACATTAGACTGATAATTGCATTCAGTGCAATTTTCAATCCTATGACAACACGATCGAGTTTGACAACTTCATCCAAATAAATTTCAAAATGTCACGTTTCTATAAAACCATACTTGAATCTCGATCAAGAACACCACAACAAGATTCTAAATATTATGCGTGGTAATAGATCTTCTATAGTAGAGAACAGCAACGAATCTAATGTTAACTTAAATTTTAATAATTGTACTTTCACTAAACTGTACTTTTAATAAATAAATGTTTCGTTATATTGAGTTATGATTTTTTTTTCGAAAAATTATCCGCCGAATATCCCTGACATTGATGAATGCCTCATATTTTCATGACAAATTTCTCAAGCTTGTTGCTTGGTAACAGCACTCAGCCTCTGGCTTCGTGCTGTTAACAAGGATGAGCATTCGATTGTCATGAAATTATCTCGTCTGTTATCAATGTCCTAGGGATATTACTACTGATAACATATTTAGATGTTAAAATTGTATATGATGATTTAACTAACCTATTTTGAATTTATCTGAGTTCAAATCAACCCAATGATTCTGGAAGCTCCAGCAGCCTGACATCCTAATCCTACTGCCAATCCGACAGCACCGAGGCCCCAAACTGCACAAGTACTTCCTTTCTCTACTTTGGCAGTGTTGAGGGCAGCACCATAGCCTGTGGGGACTCCACAGCCCAAAAGACAGACTTTGTCCAAAGGTGCATTGGAATTTATCTGTAAGGAGATAGAAACGATATAAAATAATCAATCAAAATATCATTAAAGGTATCAGATTAGGCTTACAATGAACATTTAAAAATGATAAAAAGTTTGCATTGAATAGAGATATAATAACACTAAAACTCAGCAGGTAGGTACTTGCCTTTGTTACAGAAATGTCAGCTACAACAGTATATTCACTAAATGTTGAACAACCCATAAAATGATACAGTTCTTTTCCATTACATCTGAACCTAGAGGTGCCATCAGGCATTTTACCCTGTCCTTGAGTTATACGGATCTTCTGACACAAGTTTGTCTTTGGTGTTTTGCAGAATTTACATTCTCCACATTGAGGTACATACAAAGGAATTACATGGTCACCTAAAATATATTCCTGATATAGAGTATACTTAAAAGACAATAGTTTAAAGTATCAACTAAACCACCCATTTACCTGGTTTTACATTAGTTACACCTTCCCCTACACTCTCAACGATTCCAGATCCTTCATGTCCCAATACGACTGGGAAAAGGCCTTCTGGATCTTGTCCGCTGAGAGTGTAAGCATCTGTGTGGCAGACGGCAGTATATATAACTCTTAATCTTACTTCGTGAGCCTTTGGTGGATCTACTTCAATGGTTTCTATTTTAAGATCTTCTTTGGGACCCCAAGCAACTGCTGCTTTGCATTTGATAACCTGTAAAACATACTGGTATAATATCAGTAATTTCATCCACGAGGTTCATTTAAGTTTTACCTGTCCTACTGTGCTCATTGTAGACCGGAAAGTGAAAAATATTCAGTAGGGTTAGTGATGTGGTCTAAAAAGCAGATATTTTTCCAATGGCACAGGTCAAAAGTTAAAAAACCATTACTTATCAGGTTTAGTAACCTTGAACGTTGCTCTCAAAAATACAATGTATAAGATTAATTTGCACTACGGAATATCAAATTTGTATAAATTTATTCCAGAATGCAATTTTCTATTTAATAATTTAAATAAGTATTAGCTCGATGATTAAATTGCACTTTGTTTTTTTCTCTGTTTAACTTTTGAAGTATTTATTCCTTTCTCTCTCGCTGCTGTCAATTGAAGTTAAAGAACCAGTGAGAAGTTAGCTGGTAAAACGTAACAGATCATAAGCGTAGATAAATTGATTCAGTTATTGTGAAAGGGGGTCATCTCCATTTTTTTTTAATTTCCACTATGTCGACTTTGCATTTAACATACGTAACTACGTCTAGTCCGTGTATGAAACCGCGTCCACTTTTATTATTATTCACTTAAGTAGAGCAAATAACCCATTTTCAAAGTGATCGGTGGTTTGTCTCCCATCCATAGTATGGTCCATAGGTGGATGGGAGAGGTGAGGTGAAGAAAAGGTGGAAGTTTTAGTAGATGGTGTGGAATCACAGGCTCTCAATATTAAAAGAAGAGTACGGCAGGGATGCCTCAAGTCACCCCTGCTTTTCAACGTTTACCCAGAAAGAATTTTCAGAAAAGCACTTTCTGAAAAACAAGAAGGAATACTTGTGAACGGTGAAGTCATCAATAATTTGCGATATGCGGACGATACAGTACTCCTAGCTTCTAGTCAAGAAGATCTGCAAACACTACTTGATAGTGTCGTTAAGAGTTGTAGGGAGAGGTTTGGATCTGAACATACGAAAAACCAAAATACTCGTAATAAGTAAATAACAGCATATAAAACCGTCTATATATGTAAATAATACCAAACTTGAGCAAGTTGATAAAATCATTTACCTTGGACAGCAATTAAATTGTAACGCAGAAAGTCACAGCGAAATTAGATCTAGGATAGAGCAGGCTAGAGCTGTTTTTAGAAGGATGTCAAAGCTGGTATGTAACAGAGACCTAAAATTAGCATTGAGGATCAGCCTACTTCGCTGCTACGTGTTCTCGGTCTTACTTTAGGGTGTCGAGTCCTGGACTGTGAATAAAATCGATCTAAATCGCCTTGAGGCTTTCGAAATGTGGTGCTATAGAAGAATTTTAAAAGTTTCCTGGTTGGAGAAGATTCGTAACTCCACAATACTAGAACGTCACAGCAACATTACTGAAATCATAAAAAGCATCAAGCAGAGAAAGCTGGAGTATTTCGGACATGTAATGAGAGGTCCCAAATATAGGTTGCTACAAAATAGTAGGAAAAATAGCAGGCAAACGCAGTCCAGGAGGAAGAAGAACCTCATGGTTGAAGAACTTGTGAGATTGGTATGGTGTTGATACAAGCATACTATTTAGGGTGGTAGTGAATAAAATTAAGATAGCTATGATGGTAACCAACGTTCTGAAAGGACATGGTACATGAAGAAGAGGCGATTATTTATGTCAGAACAAGAAAAATCAAGAAACTACCGCCCGACTTCTGACATAATCTCGCAAATAGGAATCAGCAGTAACTGGATTATATACTAATAAAATTTTGTGTGTATTTAATTCCTCAACTCTTATTAAAATTAATTTTTGTTTTTTTGCAATTTTTTACCTGCATTTTGGCTAAACTAAAGGATGGATGTTAATATTCCTACCAAAAGACATTCATCAATCAGCCAATCGCGTCCACTGCTGGACATAGGCCTCCCTCAGTTCTTCCAGTGTTCTCTACACTGGGCCGCTTGTAGCCAGTTTCCCGCAACACGTTTTATACCATAGGTCCATCTAGTCGGTAGTCGTCCTCGGCTTCTTTTATAGCTTCTGGGCCTCCATTCCATATTACGTCTTGTCTACCGTCCATCTTGTGTTCTGGCTAAGTGCCCTGCCCAGTTCCACTTAAGCGTCGTGGTTCTTTCGATGACGTCTTGAACTCCTGATCTTTGCCTGATTTGTTGGTTTGTTATGTTGCCTCGTAAGGCTTACGTTCAGCATTGCACGTTCCATGGCTCGTTGTGTAACTCGTGAGTTTATATTTTTGCGTGAGTGTTAAAGTCTTTGCTCCATAAGTTTGTACAGGCAAAACACATTGGTTATAAACATTTTGCTTGAGACACGTGGGAATTGAACTTTTTAGAATATGGCTTAATTTGCCATATGCTGCCCATGTTAGTCCTATTTGCCTCTGTATTTCATGTGTTTGATTGTCTCTGCTTATTTTGATTTCGTGTCCCAGATATTTGTAAGGGTCTGTTTGTTGCATGGTATTATTGTCAATAGTTATATTTCCACTCATTACAAGATTTGTTATAAGTTTAGTTTTCTCAAAGTTTATCCTTAATCCTGCTCTTTCAGACATACTTTTAAGCGAATGCATCATAGAAACTGTATCACGTAAGTTATCTGCGATTAATACAACATCATCTGCAAACCTTAGGTGATTTAATCTTTCTCCATCTATATTGATGTCCATATCTTGCCATTGAGTGCTCTTAAATATTGACTCTAGAGCCGCCGTGAACAATTTTGGTGAAAATTGTTCACGGCAGCCAAAAGACATTAAGAATACCATAACTGGGTAAGAATTATTAACAAAATATTTTTTAAATCATGAATGTGATTGAAATTTCTTTTACCTATTTAAAATATTTTTTATTACACTAAAAAAAAAACGGGTGTGGCAGTCCAGTGGGACTGCCGGTAGAAGTTCTATAAGGGAGTCAATCTGCACAATCATTACATATTATGTAATGCTATTCGCTCATTTCGCTCCGAGGGTTAACAAAGTGTCAAAGCAAAATCGACTGACCTGCTCATGGTGGCGATTGCGTGAAATTTTATCAGGACGCTTTTGTGGATGAATATGTTCATTGTACCATGGATGTTGATAATGTATATATAACCTCACTTTCGCAGATTATGTTAATAAATCTTTATTAACGACAAAAAATATTTTTGTTGAACTATAAATGTCACTATAAATAAATAACTAATTAATTCTAAAAATGGTATCCGGATATTAACACTACAAAATAAAATATTTAAGTTTAACGAAATAATTCCATAAGACTCAATACTAAAACGTCCTCACAAATCTGACAGCGGGTCACGTGACTGTAAATAGAGGGGAGACCCACGGAGCGAATAAGTAAAAGAGAGCAGAAAGAGAAGAATTAGGTATATAGGTATATGGTGCATCGTTTGCTGTATATAAACATTTGACCTGTAATAGGAGTAAAGTAAATGAAGGATTGAATCAATATTTTAATAAAAATATATATTTTTATTTCGTATTTATAAAAATTTCACATACTCTGCAGTAAAATTCATTGTTTATTTTGTTATTAATATAAAAATTACAATACAATAAATACACTGTAACATAATTCAATATAATAGTACAATACCAATTAAAATGCAATATTCATAAGTATTTAAAAATGACAATAAATATATTTACAAAAGAAACATTCTTATTCTCGAGAGAGAAAATATTATATGTCTCTCTCTCTTACATATGTAAAAAATGTTCGTGGAAGATAAAAATAAAAAACCAACAACTCGGATTATGTTGTAAATTTTCATTTTATTTTATAATTTAGCATTTTTGCGTATATTACATATATTTAATAAGATTAACGTGGGGTGTTTAAATATTTTAAAAATAAAAAAGGAAATTCATATTGGGGTTCGAACCATCGAGCAAAAAGACAACAGAGGGAATGTAAAGATAGTGGGGGCAAACATATTGTTAGACAGGAAGTGCGATCTTTAGAGGCCACATTAAACAAGGAAAGAGAGTCTCTCTCCTTGTTTGACATCAAATTTAGTTGGGTTATGTTATTGTTTGTCCCAAATGTCACATGAAATCTTATTTATATTGTAGTTTTTTAACAATTGTGTCGCATTTTAGACTCTTATCATTAATAATTAATTAAAACTTTCTCGTCTAAGACACATTCTGAAAAATATTATATAGCTACTGTTGATAAGTGTCGGAAAATTTAAATTTGGCGCATTCGCAATTCCGGATATGTCCACCAACAGAGGCCAATTTTTTGGTCTCCTTTACATAAGGATTAGATTCCCTCTTTTGTCTTATTGCTCGATGGTTCGAACTCACATATACCAGCGTATGAACAAAACACGTAAAAAATTGCCAATTAGACATGACACTAACATATTTCAAAATTGACAGTTCTCAATCATATGGTGATTTATTGTAATTATTATTTTGAAATACAAAAGCCTAAAATAATTATGAACATTTAATAAATAATACAAAACATATTACATAAATAATATATATATATACATATATATATATATATATATATATATATATATATATATATATATATATATATATATATATATTGGAATAATAATTACATATAAGTACAAGAAATTAGCATAGTAATATTATGATGTTTAATTTATAAACTTACTTAAATAGTGGTTAAAGAAATAATTTATAAGTTATATACTAGCAAATATTATTAAAAAATAATTATATGAGGGTATTTTTGAAAAGTTAGCATAGGATTAAGTTTTTAAAAGTTTTTATTTTATTTTATTCTATAAATAAATATATTTAAGTGAGCCTTGTGTATAGGCAACCAAATATACACTGTTTATGACATGACGATGCCTATTTTGAACTAAATAAGTAACAGATGAAAAATGGGGTTAAATATTAGTTTTTCAATTTCAATTTAAATATAATTACGGATGTTAAATAATGATAATATATTAATGTAAGATGTTTAATGTATATATAATAGTGTATTCCGATCTGAAGAGCCTAAATGCCCGTTAAATTATCTATAGAAAGCAAGGAATTTTCTGGAAAACGTCAATATGACTATTTGCATAGTAGACGATTCTAGAACTTTCATCTATGGAGGAGATGAAAAGTTTAGAACATGATTTCTTTCCCGATAATTCTGAAACCCTGAAAAGATATATAAGCGATGTAATTGAAGCAAGAGGGGATTATTAAGTCAGTTACAGGGGATTATTAAGTAAGTTAGAGTTGATTCATGAAGTTAGTAAAGTTAGAAGAAGGCATTAAGTTACAGGAAGTCATTAAGTTACAGTCAATTATTAAGTGAGTTATTTAGAAGTCAGAAATTAAGTTACAATTAACTAAGTGAGAAGAATTTATGAAGTGATTAAGTTAAATTAAGTTAGAAAAAAGGATTAAGTGAGAAGTCAGTCAGTCAGGTACCATTAAGTCATTAAATTAGATTTATCAAGAAAATTAGTTCAATACAGTTATAATTAAATTAAATAAGAAGAAAGGATTATCTTGGAAGAATTCATTAAGTCAGATACAATTGGAGAGTAAATTAATTCAACAATATAGACATTTCAATACAGGAGTATAATATATTATATGGAGATTACAAGGATAACCGGGGCTGATTAAGAAGATATTTAGTGGTGATTATAAATTTGATTTTGGAAAACTTTAGGTTTTCAGTGACAGAAAGGTACAAAATTTTGTTAATATAATTTAATAATTGTAAGAATTTCAAATTTAGATAGGTTGTTTTAAATTTAAATTGTTTATATATAGTTATATATGATCTGTTTATAACTTACAAACTAATTCTTTGAAACCACGATTAAAACTAATTCTTTGAGAACCACTCATATATTTTATTTTAAACACTCATTGCTCATATACAAAACAAAACATCATAACAATTTATATAGGAGTGAATCAGTGAAATCATTACATATGTAAGATATGAGTAAGAGAGAGACAGAAGATATATTTTCTCGCTCGAGAATAAAAATGTTACTTTATATATATATATATATATATATATATATATATTATATATATATATATATATATATATATATATATATATATATATATATATATATATATATATATATATATATATATATATATATATATATATATATATATATATATATATAATATAATATATATATATATATAAGGAATATTTTTATTCTTGAGAGAGAAAATATATCTTCTGTCTCTCTCTTACTCATATCTTACATATGTAATGATTTCACTGATTCACTCCCATACGAATTTCCAACATCTAATGCACATATGGAAGTATAACTTCAAAAAAGCTTGACTGAAAGGGTTAAAACAAATTTCACAGTTATAAGGTATACTTTCACATAATTTCTCCAGTAAACTAGTTACTTGTTTCACTAAACTGTTTTTCTCTGTTATGTGCATTCAAATGTGTTTTTAAAGTAAATTTTCTAGTAAACTGCTTGAAACAAATTTCACACTTGTAAGCTTGTTCTCCAGTGTGTACTCTTAAATGTGTTTTTAATCTACTTGCTACACTAAACTGATTAAAACAAATTTCACATTTGTATGGTTTTTCTCCAGTATGTGTATTCAAATGTATGTTCAAATCACCTTTCCTAGTAAACTGCTTAAAACAAATTTCACACTTGTAAGGTTTTTCTCCAGTGTGAATTCTCATATGTTCAGACAAAGAACCTTTTTTAGTGAACTGATTGAAACAAATTTCACACTTGTAAGGTTTTTCCCCAGTGTGAGATTTCATATGTTGGCACAAAGAACCTTTTTGAGTAAATTGCTTTAAACAAATTTCACACTTATAAGGTTTTTCTCCGGTGTGAACTCTTAAATGTGTTTTTAAATTAATTGCCCCACTAAACTGTTTAAAACAAATTTCACACTTGTGAAGGTTTTCTCCAGTGTGTGTTCTCAAATGTCTTTTCAAATAACTTTTACTAGTAAAGTGCTTTAAACAAATTTTGCATTTATAGAATTTTTCTCCAGTGTGAACTTTCATATGTGCATACAAAGAACCTTTATGAGTGAATTGCCTAAGACAGATTTCACACTTGTAAGGATTTTCTCCAGTGTGAATTTTCATATGGTCAGTTAATAGATGATTTCGACAAAATTGCTTAAAACAAATGTCACACTGGTAAGGTTTTTCTCCAGCTTGTGTTCTCAAATGTTTTTTTAAACTATCTGTTCTGGAAAACTGCTTAAAACAACTTCCACTTTTGTGCGATTTTTGTCCAGCCCCAACATTCATATTTTTATTTAATATTTTTCTTTTAGCCTGTTGATATTTATATTTTCCTTTATGAGATGAAAAGCCCATATTTTTCATTCTATTCTCTTCACAACCTAAAATAAAACCAACATTTTACTGAAAAAATTATTGCAGAAATAAAGGAATATAATAAAGCTATATCTCAAACTAATCAGTCACTTTGGCCTGTGCAAAAAGTCTTTATTTTTTTAATCTTCTGATGTATCATGGGCAACTTTAAAATGATAACAAGATCGGAAGATTCTCGTCCCTAAAAATAGTCTAGTAGAATATTGGCAACTTCCTCAGCCCCTTGATTAGTTACTCTTTTGATTGATACCATGCTATCATTTTCTTTGTCTTAACTCTTAATTTCGAATAAAAAATTTGGTCTGAGGAATACGGTGTTTGGCTTAATATGCCTGTTAACCAAAAAGGGAAAAGATAATCACAAAAATATACCCTTTACCATTACTACAAGAGCATGCCGCTGGGCAATGGACAATTAATTTGTTATCATGTACCTAATTGTAATAATTAATGTTATTTTCTTACTTGCTTTATTTGTAGTTTGCTTTTCTTCAAATAGTGTAAATTTATATTCATCTTGCTCTAATTCAGTATTTAAGAGTACATTTGAGTCTAAATAAACAAAAGCCTCGTATCTAGTTTCTCTCTTAGGTTCTTCCTCAATTTCAATTTTGAAGGCATTTAAGTCATTATACGATGTATGATGACCATCATTATCTGATTCTATTTTACAAGTTTTCTCACTAGCTTCTTGTTTTAATTCCATATTATTAAATTTGATTTAATTTAACAACTTTAGTTTTATCAAAAAAATACAGGCATAATATGCGTCAATATTCCGTTAAATTGAATTTTCCTACAATGAATGAACATCATAACCTATAGATATTTGACGTTAAATGTATACGTCAGTGTTGCCATATACTCAATTATTTCATACTCTCACATATAAAATAATTAGGGACAAGATTTATATTATATGAAATAAAAATTTATACAAACAAAAACGTGAAAAATACATAAATAAATAACCAAAAATGTAAAAAATACATATATAATTAAAAGCATTAAAATTATACCTATAAATATTATAAAATACAGTTATATCTTGCGTTTAAAAAATACTTATATAATAAAAACCTATAAAATTATACATAAAGTAAAAATAAATATAGCATTTTTCATATAAAAAAGCTTGCACGTCATTTAAGATTTACGTCACGTTAGTAAGTGAGGAATTTTTAAAATGTCAACTATTTGTCAAACTATTATATTAACAGTAAATACACTTAGTTTTAAGACTACTGCAACACATTAAAATACATAGGAAAACATTTTAATACAAAATTATATATTTTAAATTTTAAACTGACCCCTTTAGGGCTTTAATAGTAAAAACGTCCCGCCATTATTTCTTGTTCAAAATAATCTTTCTTATATGAAAGCTTACCAGCTTTCTATACACTATTTATTTGTTTTGGCATATCACAATTACAATACACAACAATAATTAGTTTTTAAAGCTATTGATCTAAATTTAATATTTATTTATAAATACAATTTATTAATATATATTATGATCAAATTGTGTAAGAAATCAAAACATAAACAAAAAGCCTACTCTAAAAAAGCGGCTTCACTTAATACACTTTTGTTACGCGCTGAACTGTCAATACGATTTGAAGTATTTTCGTATCAGTTGCGTTATTTCATAAAATTTACATTATTAATAATAACAAATGTTTTTGGTTATTTAATTAATATAATTCTAAAATTTCCAATATAATGATGATTACATTTTTCTGGTTTTTACACCACGTTAACGCCTATGAAAGATCGAGCAGTTCCGTATGGGTTTCGTATTATTAGCTGTGTTAGGAAAATTTGAACTCTAAGGTTGATGTTCTGGAAATTTTAAATACAAGTGACGTCACTTTGTATAAATCGTGACGTGCAAGTGTTTAACTTTGAAAAATGGTATATGTCCACATTTAAATCTCATCGTTGTTGCTTCCGTTAGAGTCCAAGACTCTACTCCATATAATAAGATGGAGAATATATAACATCGGAGCAGTCTGAGTTTCAGTTCTAAATTCAAATTATTTTGGCACACGTTCTACTACTTTTTGGTTGATGGTAAACTCTCTCAATTCTTTCTTTGCTGATTATCATGACTTTAGTTTTAGAAGTGTTAATTTTTAGTCCATATTTGCTACTAACGTCTAAGTGACTATTGTTCTATAAAGATGACAACTGTATTCTTTATTAACCACGTACATTCATTTTTTAACAATTTTATAATATCTAGAACATAATCCATTATTCTAAGGGTATACATGATAAATATTTACGTCTATGCGGATACGCCACTGATTGATGGAATGTATATACTTTATGACTATTTCGGTTATCTGATACGCAACAAATTAATTACTCAAAAGTAATACGCGTACTGTCGTTGACACTACAGTTGGCTAACTTTACTCAATGTCACGGTTGATACGAAGCGCAATCAGAAAATTTCAAGCGGTTACAGTTTACAGTCGGTGTTTATGTCTTGTAAACCTCATATTATAAACTGCACCTGGTACAGTATTTTGACCAAAATTAAGTAATGATAAGTGAAAATGAGCCACCATCTTCATTTTCTTGTCAGAGTAAGTGATGAGAAGGTCACGAATGATCCGTTCACAAAGAACTGATCTTTTCGAAGACACGTGATTGATACAATCACATTCTGTGACCCCCTCGTTCGAATGACTCTATGAATCATGCCTATGAATGACGGTGTCTAGTGTTTACGAACCGAACTGTGTGATCGCGACACGTTGCTCGGTCAAATTAATGCATGAACAGCGAAACGCAAAGGATCGTTTAAACGCTGATTTCAGTTTCCCAGAAAGGCGAAACTGAGTTGTCGAGTCAATAGTCCTGTAGTCAGTTCTATTTATAAATTTGTAGGAAATAAAGTCCATTTTAATTGTTGCATTATCATTCATTCATGAACATATGGAATTTGTAATTTTACTTACCTCTTTCAAGTATTTTTTTCTAATGATTTCTGAAGATGATTTGAGAAATACAAATCTTAATGTCAGCCTTAAACTATATTTCATTCATCGGTGACCCGGTCACCGAAACGAACCACGTCTTCCCATCACTAGAATCATCTGTTTAAATTTGTATTCCAGACACTTCTCGTTTTAAAATAATTTTATTAAAAAACAATGTAAAGATTTTTACAATTATCAGTTCGACTCATGGACGTATAAACACAGACTACGTCCATGGTTCGACTACTGTATGCGACAAAAATGAATTATATTAAATATGACTTGAAATAGCCGTCACAGTGAACAGATGGAAGAGCTGCTTTAAACAAATTTTACACTTGTTAAGTTATTTTCTAGTGTGCGCTTTCATGTTTACTTAAAGAATCTTTATAAGCGAACTGCTTAAAACAAATTAGACACTTGTAAGGTTGTTCTCTAGTGTGAACTTTCAAATGTCTTTTTAAGTGACTTAATGTAGTAAACTGCTTTAAACAAATATGGCACTCGTACGGTTTTTCTCCGGTGTGAACTTTCATATGGGCAAACAAAGAACCTCTTTGAGTGAACTGCTTAAAACAAATTTCACACTTATAAGGTTTTTCTCCAGTGTGTACTCTCAAATGTACTTTTAAATTACTTGCTTCTTTAAACTGTTTAAAACAAATTTCACAGTTTATTTTTTCTCCAGTATGTGATCTCAAATGTACTTTCAAAGCATCTGTCCGAGTAAACTGCTCGAAACAAATTTCGCAGTTATAAGGTTTTTCTCCAGTGTGTACTCTGAAATGTGTTTTTAAACTACTTGCTGCACTAAACTGTTTAAAACAAATTTCACACCTATAAGGTTTTTCTCCAGTATGTGAATTCAAATGTACTTTTAACGCAAATGTTCTAGTAAACTGCTCGAAACAAATTTCACACTTGTAAGGTTTTTCTCCGGTGTGAATTTTCATATGTTCAGACAAAGAACCTTTTTTAGTGAACTGCTTGAAACAAATTTCACACTTGTAAGGTTTTTCCCCAGTGTGAGCTTTCATATGTTCGCACAAAGAACCTTTTTGAGTGAACTGCTTTAAACAAATTTTACACTTGTAAGGTTTTTCTCCGGTGTGAACTCTCAAATGTGTTTTTAAATTAATTGCTTGGCTAAACTGTTTAAAACAAATTTCACACCTGTGAAGCATTTCTCCAGTGTGCGTTCTCAAATGTCTTTTCAAATGACTTTTAGTAGTAAACTGCTTTAAACAAATTTTGCACTTGTAAATTTTTTCTCCAGCATGAACTTTCATATGTTCATGCAAAGAGCCTTTATGAGTGAACTGTTTAAGACAAATTTCACACCTGTAAGGATTTTCTCCAGTGTGAACTTTCATGTGGTCTGTTAAAAAATATTTTCGAGAAATTGTTTAAAACAAATTTCACACCGGTAAGGTTTTTCTCCAGAGTGTGTTCTCAAATGTTTTTTCAAACTATCTGTTCGGGTAAACTGCTTAAAACAACATTCACATTTGTACGATCTTTGTTCTGCTCAACTTCCATATTTTTCTTTAATATTTTTCTTTCAGCGTGTTGAGATGAAAGTAAATCATAACCCATAATTTTGATTCTATTCTCCTCCACAACACAACCTAAAATAAAACAAACCATAAACAGTTTACTAAACGAAAACATAATTGCAGTAATAAAGGAATATAATAAATAAAGTTACATCTCAAATTGATGTCACTTTGGTCTTTATTAAAACTCTTTATTTTTTTTTAATCTTCTAACGTATTCTGCGTAAGTTTAAAATTTTATTTCACCATTAGATCTTATTGATACACATGTACAATATATACAGTTGTCTATCTATCTATATAAGGATTTTCTTAGCTGTCGCCGTCTTCTTTCTTTCAGTCAACGTCTCCAGTCCTTTCTGTTCTGCCATTCTCCATCTCTAAGGTCTCGTCTTTCCATGGCCCCATCCACTTCATCCCTCCATGATCTTCGGGGTCTACCTCTTTTCCTCCTTCCTATTCGGCTCCAATCCGAAATCTTTGCTATCCACCTTGTATGATATGTTCTTATATACATATGTAACCACCATAAAAAGATAGCCCAAAAAATTCATTTCAGTGAGTTCAACTCATAACAGATTTCTACATAAATATATTCATCCAACAAGTTCATTTATAAATTCTCTTTGGTAGAGGCGATTCGTTGTCCCAATAACACCCTGATCCATTGGTGTAATATGGACCGGAAACCATAACAAAGAAATTTCTATCATAAAATCTTAAGGCTGCCTCACTGGGATAAGCAACAACATTATCCAGAATAAGCGCCTTTTATGGCGACTTTTTCTTTTTCAAATAAGATTTTACTTCAGGAATGAGCTTTTTATAGAACCAATCTTGGAAGATGTCACAAGATATCCAGGCAGCTGGCTGATTATGATAGTGAATTAAGAGACTCTGTGGTTTAATGTTTTTAAAAGTGTGAGGATCTATTTTCTTTCATCATGCAAGTTAAATATCAGTGACCTATTTATTTAAATGAATAAAAAATATCCCACACGAATTACCCACAATGACGAAAATTTTAACTCCCGTCATTCAGTACTACTCTTATGTTGAGTTAGATCCTCAACCACAGTCTGGGGCCTGGACCATCAAAGAAAATGAAAAAAGAATAGCTGCAAAACAACTTTTTAAATATATAATTATGCCAACCATTCTAATTAATATTAGAATGGTTGTTGGTCATTGATTTTTCTTGAAATTGGAACTAAATTTTTTTTTTAAATGGGTGTTTCATGGAAGGATGTTGAAGCTGTTTGCTTTGATTGAGCTTCACCAATGTCAGGTAATTTGACTGAAGTGCAAACAATATGACAACAACCTTGCTCTTGTAAGTTCATGTGCAAACGAAAAGATAATCCCATAATATTTTATTTGTTTGGGGTTATACAGTTAATAATACAGTAGACTCTTATCCGGGTCTTGGTTATCCGAGCCCCTCGGTTAACCGAGGCAAAATTTTGCCTAGGTTTTACTTTTATAGCCATACTTTGTTGAATCACATTATCGAGTAATAAAAAGAGGGTCGGTGGTCACAAGTTATATCGGCAGCTGTTATATGGGCAATCCATTAATAATTGTGAAATATTGATAAGGAGAGAATTGTGTGTAAGGTAGGCTTTAGGTCAAGCTGATGTCGTGTTGGTATTCTCAGAAATTGGTCACTGCCTTATTTTCAGAAATTTCTGTGTCGTGTTTTGTCTACAACTTCCTGTTACTTTCTATATTAATCAGTGTGAATTGAACTACCGATTTGTTTGTTATCGTTCAGATCGTCAAATTTTTGTTTGCTGCCGTTCAGATCGTCAATCAATGCAATGCATGGATGGACTGTAACACTTTGAAGGACTGGCTTTTTAATGACTTTGTGCCAGTCATTGATGCCTACCTAATAAACCAAAATCTGCTCCGAAAAGCTCTGTTGTTCACAGATGCTAGTGAATTGATTAGTGGTGACATACAAGCTGTGTTCCTTCCACCCAATGTGACGTCTCTTATCCAACCCCTAGACCAAGGCGTTAAAGAAGCAATGAAGAGGAATTATCGGCGGAAGATTCTTCACGTACTGCTAACTGAGCTGGATGAAGGGCTGACTGTAATTGAGACATTGAAGAAAATCACGGTTAAAGATGTTTGCTATTGGATTCTCATCAGTCTACTCAGATGAACAAAAAGATACTTTACCTTTTTTTAATTTGGACAGTTCTATTTGTTTGAGTTCTATAATACTTACAGCAACTGAGGTCTATGATACTATTGCAAGTTGTAAAAACAGATTATGTGCAGGGCCGGATGGAATCCCAGCCTATTTTCTGAAAAAATGTATATGTGTACTTACAAAACCAATTTTGTTTATTTTTAACAGATCAGTTGGTACTGGTAGCTTTCCCAGTCTCTGGAAGAAAAGTTTTTTAAAGCCGATTTTTAAATCGGGTGCAAGGAACGATATATCAAACTATCGAGCTGTCTGTAATCAGTCGGAGCTGCCCAAGTTGCTTGATTGTTTGGTTAGTAAGAAACTGACATGGAGTTATAGAGGCATTTTTAATCCTGAACAATTTGGCTTTATGAGAGGGAGGTCAACAGATACCAACCTGGTTTTGTATGTCAATCATATATATAACAGCTTTGAAGAGGGGTGCCAGGTTGACTCAATCTATACTGACTTTTCCAAAGCATTTGATCGGGTAAACCATGGGGTCCTCTTACAAAAACTAAGAGCTTTGGGTATTTTAGATCCCCTTCTTCAGTGGATTACAGAATTTGTTAGTGGCCGTACGCAGACAGTTAACTTGGGAAGTGACACTTCAATTGAAATAACAGTTCCATCAGGCGTACCACAAGGCTCCCATTGTGGCCCTGTTTTGTTTTGCTTGTTTCTGGTTGATTTAGTACAACAAATCAAAAATTGTAGTGTTCTTATGTTTGCTGACGATGTAAAACTGTTTAGAAAAATTCAATCCTGGAATGATGCTGTTATATTACAGGAAGATCTTAAATCGTTTTATGATTGGTGCACTTTAAACAAAATGTCACTCAATATAAACAAATGTCATAAAATGACATTCTCGAGGCAAAGAAATCCAATTACATTTGTTTACTACATAAATAACTTGCCATTAGCCTCGAAAAATGAAGTATTAGATTTGGGAATTTGGTTAGACACCAAACTGTCATTCTCAAGCCACATTAACCAAGTAACAAACAGAGCGATGAAAGTGCTGGGATTTATCCAACGCACATCTGTGGATCTGTCTTTATTTACATTTAAAAGACTTTATTGTGGTCTCGTTAGGCCCATTCTTGAGTTTGGATCAGTTGTATGGTCCCCATCATACCAGTGTTACATTCAACAGATTGAAAGAGTCCAGAATAAATTTTTGAGGGTAGCAGCCTATAAGAGTGGATACAGGAGAGAGGAATACGACTATCAGTGGGTAAGAGATAGTCTTAACTTACCAACACTTGAGTCAAGGAGGACATTGTTGAATTTATGTTTCTTACACAAAGTTATCAATGCTTTTATAGATTGTCCTCAACTCTTATCGCTTGTTAGTCTTAAAGTTCCTAGTAGAAGCAACAGACAATCAGAAATCTTTTCGGTGCCATTTCACCACACTAATTATGGTATCAATGAACCAACTACACGATTGGTCCGGAGTGCTAATAGCTTGCCAAGACAAATAGATATTTTTGACTCCAAAATTAGTTTGTTTAAAAAACAACTAAAAAATATCTTACAATAAGTTGGTTGTCCATCTGTATTATTCTTATATGTTTGTATTATTCTGAGGTGTTTGTTATTTTAATAATTTATTGTTGTTAAGGTGTAACTTTTTAAAACTTGTGATTGTTATTTTAATAATATATTGTTTTTAAGATGTAACTTTGTAAAAATTGTAAGTAAATGGATGCCGTAAATAAATAAATAAATAAAAATCTGCTTGGGACGACGTAAAAGTGTTCACTATTCAGAAGTCGTGGAAAAAATTATTTAAGATAAACAACAAAACACAAGACGTTCAAAATGAAACTGATGACTGTGAAGTTGATTATATAGCCAACCTAGTCAATTAATTACCAGTAGAACAACCATTCGGAAACCAAGACATCATCGATTGGATGAATCTAGATGAAGAAATGGAACTGACAGATGATGCAATTGCCAATCTAGTTCTAAACGTCACTCATGAAGAAGATACAGATAAGATAACTCAAAAGATTTCTCATTCCGATGGATTAAGTCTCTTGAAGCAGCTCTCGCATACATCAAGCAACAAGAAGAATTGACACCATTAGAAGTCTCCATTTTCAACGTTGGCGCAACATCGCCGCCTCAAAAAGAGGAATGAAGTTCAAACAAAAATCAATCAGACTTTTTTAAACAGTAACATTTATAAGGTAAATTGTTTTATTTTTTATACTACTTTTATATTAGTTTTTAGTTATTAAAATAAACACATTAATCATTATTTACGTAGGTACACATTTTTCTATTGGTATAAACAATCTCAGTGTTAACCGAGTTTTTTCGATATCCGAGGTAGTCACGATCCCAATTACCTCGGATAATCGCGAGTCTACTAAAGTTTATATTTATAACAAACTGAATATCCTAATATCATTATCAGAGACATGTTGGGTTTGTTCAGAGGAAGTCTTATGTGATACATGAATAGCTTGAAGCTATAAGAGAATCACTTGAAAATGTATTGAAAATGCATCTGATCCAAAACCAAAAGAGAGAGGAAAAGGCATTTTTTCCAATAAAGTCTTTTAATTTTATTATAGCTTCTATGCACACATCAGGCATCCTATTCTACAGCTCCTCTTCGTAGTGAATAAAATGCTTTACTCACAGGAAATTGATCTGTGTCAGGCTATGGACGAAGTTCAAAGTTTTGCTTGTGGTTTGGAAGAGTTAAGAATAGAATAAAGTGTTGAAAACATATACTTAAGTACTCTAAAGCAAAAAATACTTATGACTGTCTTGGTATAGACATTTCAGAAACAAGAAAATTGTAAGTTCTAGGAAGGTTGAATGATAATCCTGATATTGATGAAAGAAAATTCTTTGTTTTTTATCCTGTGATAGATAAGACTATTCAATCTTTAAACAATAGGTTTAGCCAAGAAACAAAGAACAATATATACACTGTAGATAACTTAATGATGGTAGGTAAATTTTTGTTATATCACAATAATTTCAAATGCATCTCCGCTTATTTAATTGAAAATCCTCATAACTGAAGTTATTATATTTTTAAATTCTACTCCTCTAATTTACAATACAATTTTAAAATATTAGTCAAAAGAAAATAAACATAGAAAATTATAAGTGACAACGTTTACCTATAGGGCTTAAAAAAGAATGATTCTTTTAAGCATTAAACTGTGGCTTGTGCACCCATATGAAAACATTCTAAATAAGCCCATAGTTATCTTACTGTATCAGTGTTATTTACTTACTTTTATTTGTTGTTTGCGTTTTTTCAAATAATGTAAATTTATATTCATCTTGTTCTACTTCAGTGTTTACAGGGAATTCATTATCTAAACATCCAAATGTCTCATATGTAGTTTCTGTCTTGGGTTCTTTAATTTCAATTTTGAGGATATCCGAAGGACCAACAGACGTGTCATCTATTTCTATTTTACAGGTTTTCTCATTGGTTTCTTGATTTATTTCCATAACTTGAATATGTACAAATTTCAGTTTTGTTTACATCCAAAAAGTAATTTAGAAGAGTTAACCTAACCAGGTCAGGCTGGGACCTTCTTCTTCTTCTATAATTATTCTATGGACCACAGGAGTGATGACCTAGATTTATTGACATCTGTCAGTTTCACTTTCCAAACAAACCTTGTTTAGTATTGTTCTGAAGCTATTTTCTTGTGGCATTTTAAATTAATTACTATTTAACTGGGAATAAGCCACAATTAAAGATAAAAATACGTTTATTGACGTTTCAATTTCCAGAAGTGCACCACCTAAAGGTCGATTCAGACACATCAGTCACGTCTCGTCACAGCGATTGCGCCGAACCGAACAATCCGTCATACAAAATATTCTTTAATACAAAAATATTCGGCATTCACACTCATCAGTTGACAAACAGTTTCCCAGCTGTCAGATAGTTGATAGTTCTGTGACCAAACAGGACCGGTTCGGCGCCGAGACTTATGTGTCTGAATCGACCTTCTATTAATAATTTTAATAGACCGGACGATGTTGCACTTTTTATAGCATTGATACAACTCAAAATTGTAGCGCCTGCGCCATATCCCGCTTTCTTGTACTCCTCCGTAAGTATTCGTCTTTCAAAGTGGCCTAACAGTTCTTCGTTGTTTTTTATCATAGTCCATGTCTCTGACGCGTATGTCACGACAGGTTTAATAAGAGTTTCATATATTAGTAGGTATCTTGGTTTTTCTGCTAATTATGAGTGATGTTATGAACTGCTTTAGTCCAAAGTAAGTTATGTTCGCCATGTATATTCTTTTAATTTCTACGCTTACTATTGTATTTTGTTTTGGATACGTTAATCTGCAGTCCCATTGTCTTCGCGGCCTTTTCTAATGTTTCAAAAGCCAGTATCAGGTCTCGTTTTGTCCGTGTTACTATGTCAATGTCACCTGCGTAGGCCAATATCTGTACACTTCTATTGATGATCGGACCTCTGGTTGTAATGCCCGATTTCTCTATGGCTCTTTCTAGCGCGATGTTAAACAATAGACACGATATACTGTCTCCCTGGCGTAATCCAGTATGTGTTTGAAAAGACTGCACTCAACTTTCGAAAGAGCCTTTACCAATGTTATTGGATGCGACAGAATATCTAGTTCTGCCATGGCATTATAAAGTGCGCTTCTGTCTAGCACTTTTAAAATCTATGAAGAGGTGATGGGTATCAATTTCATATGTCTTTTCTAAGGTTTGTCTGAGAAGGAAAATCTGATCAATTGTTGACCTTTCTTTTCGGAATCCACATTGGTATTTGCCTATTTTTTCTTCAGTATATACTAGTAATCGATCATTAAGTATATAAGCCAGTACTTTGTAAGCCGTATTTAGGAGGGTAATGCCTCGATAGTTGTCACATATTAGTGGATTCCCTTTCTTGTGAATAGGTATTATAATACCTACATTCCAACTGTTTGGGAGTTTTCCTTCTTTCCAAATGGATGCAACAAGTTTTATTATGTATTTTTTAGGACGTTTGCTCCATACTTAAACAGCTCAGGGGGTGTACCATCTTCTCCAAAGGGATTTGTTGTTTTTTAACCTTTTTATTGCCTTGGCAACTTCTTCTTCTGTTGGTATATTATTTTTCTCCCTCTCATCGTTTACGTCTCCACTGTGGTCATTTATGTCAGTCACTTCTTGGTTGCCTATATTTAATTTCTCAGCAAAATTCTCCGCCCATCTCTCGACTATTTGATCCGGCGCATTGATAATTTCGGCTTCCTTACTTTTTATTATGGTTATTCTAGGTTTAAACTCTTTTCTATTGTGGTTTACATTTTTATAAAATTTTCGTTTCGCTTTGTGAATTGAGCCTTTCTAGTTCCTGTAGCTGGTTTTCTAAATATCGTTTTTTCTTTTATTTTAGTATCTTTTTCTCGGCTTATTTCATCTGTCTGTACTCCTCTTGATTTTGTCTTATCCTTCTGTTTTTGGAGTTTTCCATACGCCTGATTCTTTTTTTGAGTTGCCTGTACGCATTTCGCATCACACCATTATGTCCCTTTCCTTTCTTGTTTCTTCTTTCCTACAACTGTTGTGGCTACTTCTTTTAGGATATTTTCGCACTCATTCAAGTAATTATCTGTTTTCAACAGTACTACTATTGAGAGGAGCAAAATATAAATACCACAGTTAATCCTACAAATGAAGATCGAATGTAGGAGAGGAGTCGGCCGCAAACAATTATCCTGGTTAAGGAATATTAAAGAATGGACAGGAATACACAATACAGGTGAGCTGTGTCACGCCGCCAAGAACAGAATTCTAGTAATGAGATAGTCGCCTACGCACTTTGGTGTATGGCATGTTAAGAAGAAGAAGAACAGTACTACTCATTTGGTCTTCTAGTTTTTAATAAATTTGTGTTCAAATTTCCAAACTATCTCAGGGTCTTCGTAGTCTGTCCACCTCGAATTTAGCTTCTTTGCTTCCTTTACCTTTTTTTGCGTTAGAGATTCGTGCCCTTAGTTTAACCTGGACCAGGTAGTGATCGGATTCACTGTTTGCTCCACGTCTGGTACGTACATTCATAATATCGCTGTAATGTCTTGCGTCCATAACTACATGGTCAATCTGATTGATTGTGTTACCGTCTGGGCTAACCCAAGTCCCTTTGTGTATATTTTTACTCTCAAAGCATGTGCTGGCTATCACCATATTCATTGAAGCCGCAAGGTGTATTAAGCGTGTTCCATTGTTGTTCGACTCGTTATGGAGGCTATATTTTCCAATAGTGGGTATGTACTCGTTTTCTTTTCCTATTTTGGCGTTGAAATCTCCAAGTACTATTAAAAAAAAAAAAAAAGAAATAAAACCTGGTTTATTTGAGATTTTTTATTTCCAAAGCAATACCTAAACCAATACTATTTTTAGAAATAATTGTATAGGATAGTTTGTTTTTTTCATAAAATCTATCATAAATAAATTATTTAGGGAGTTTTTTGTAGAAGTATATATTAATCATAAATATTTTTGTTTTTTACAACAAAAATTACCTCAAATTTACTAAATTGAATTAGATACTATTAATAAATTGAAAAATTTATATGGTTTATCTAACAATTTATTCAAATAATGCCTATCGTAATGTGCACAAAAAGTACGTGCAAATTAAAAAAAAAAACAAAGAAACGTCCAAACCCGTAAACAAGAACCAACAATACACTTAACAATTCCTTCCCCCTCCACAGGGTTGGACAAAAAAATGTTTTTTAAAAAAAAACAAAAAACATGTTTTTTTTGTTTAAAAACAATGTTTTTTGTTTTAAAACAGTTTTTTTTTCATCTAAAAAACACTGTTTTAAAACAAAAAAAAAACGTTTTAAAATAATTACGTACTTCACTGGATTTCTAAAGGGGATTCCCATAAACCTCAACTGGCACACATATGGGATTCCCGCGAAAACGCGACCTGCGCGCACATGCAACGAGTGTTGTAACTGTTTCGTTTCCTTATACCAGGTGATATTATGTAAATCAAATTCGCTTTTCAGTTTTTCAGGCTATGTTGGAAGCTTTAAGTTCTGCTTTATTATAATATAATTTCATATTGATATCTTCAGTTCTATTTTAATTTCTAGTGGATAGTTGCAGTGTATACAGTGTAAATTATATTAAGTTTATTATGTCAAGTCAAGGTAGGCGGAGAGATCCAATTTGGATAAATTTTAATTTAATTAAGTGAATATCAATTTTGAGGATGGGAGAGAAAGTAAAAAAGACAGTGTCTAAAGCTGAGTGTAAAAAATGCAAGAAGCAATTGTCCATCTTAGTTGCAAGAATGAAAAAGCATCATGAAAAATGTGTTTTAACTTTAACGAATGTTGATTTTGAGGAGCCAGAAGAAGCTCAAATTAGTGAATACTCCAGAGTCCGTTGGAATACTCTTGTTGACTGTTTGGAATCGTATTTATCTAACTGGCATATTTTAAGTAAAGTTTGTACTGAAAATCGTTTAACTTTTGATAAGACAATAATTTCAAAAGTTGAAAATTTAAATATAAAAAATAATGCTCAGGACTATCTCGCAAAGCTGAAAGTTGTTGTAACAGCTTTGGATAAATGCCAGAGAAATACCTGCACCATAGCAGATGCAACAGACATTTGGAAGGACTTACTGGGTTATTTCCAAAGTGAAAGTGAAGCTCAACCTAACGGTTGTAGCAACGTGTTGGAACTTCATAAAGCAGAAGCACGTTTTCAACTGGCTATAAGAGATGCGCATTGTTTAGCTTATTTATTAGACCCTCAGTACTTAGGTCAGAAACTCTCTGAGGTGGAAGTTGATAGAGCATTGTTATTTATTATGCTTGCTACCTGAACATAAATAAAGTTTAGTCAGTTACTTTTTTTGAGTTTTACTTTTTACTTCGCATCAATATTGTTATTACACCTACTTACTCTATAATCTATGTTTGCAATTTTGCAAATTAGCAAACACAAATGTCTTATAATAACAAATGTTAATAAACAAAATAATAATAAACAATAACGAAAAAAAAAACTATGTTTTAAAACAATGTTTTAAAACAGTGTTTTAAAACGAAACTGTTTTTTTTTTCAGTGTTTTTAAACATGTTTTAAAACGTTGTTTTAAAAAGCTTGTTTGTTGTTTAAAAAAAACAAAGCTGCTGTGAACTATGGACTAACTTCATCACAAATTGCCTAGGACTTTTTTTATTTTTGAAAAAATAGATGCTTTCCAAATATGAAAAAATAATTTTCCCGCAGGCAATAGTTAAAAAGTTATTTTATTTGTTTATAAGCAAACAATCGACATGTTTTTGCATTGCAAGGTAGTGGCTCCCATTGCTGACAGTACTCCAATAATAAGCGACATCAGAATTTGTTATTTATTTACTTGAAACAGTGCAGTCTGTAGTATTGGCGGTCTTTGCTTCCTTGGGTAATAGTTTGAATATGTTGGCATCAATGCGCAGTTGGTGGCATTTACTAGTTTTATAAGTGACGTAAACGTGCACGTTTTGCCGAAATTACTAAGCAAAAACGCTAAGAAAATAGTTTATATAAATTGGTGTGTGACGTTAATATGTATTTAAAGGGTAAGTCTTTTAGTGTAGATCCATTTAACAGTAATATAAATGTACGTATTTGTTGTTAAATAAAGTAAGGTTAGATAGGGGGTGTCAGTTACTGGTACAAGATCCGAACGAGTATCCAGTAAGTAACACTTCTGTCAGCTATCGGATTTAAGATGTTTTTATACTTTGAATGAATGTTTAAGTAGGAAGCACGTAAACAACCCTGTAAATGCAACCAAAATTTTATAATTTTATGTTGTACCAATGGCTGACACCCATGTCTGATATTGGTTAGTAACATATGTCAGCTACAGGGTCCAAATAATATTTGTTTCAATAATTTAGATTTTCTTTTTATTTCAGTTGACAATGCCGAAGAAATATTCTAATGAGACATTACGTCAAGCTCTGGCAGATATTGACAACGGAATACCTGTTGCCACAACAAACAAAAAATATGGGATCCTAAGAACTATATCAATATATAAAAAAAGTGGTAAATACCCTAGAGAATGGAGAAAGGGACTTGCTACAAATTTAACCACTGATGAAGAAAATCTGTTGGTCAAATGGTTAATTTATATGATCGTGGTTTTCCAGAAACAAAGCTTCAGTTCATTGATTCTGTAGAATTAATTTTCAAACTTAACAAACGTGAAAATAATTTCAAAAATGAAAGACCTGACAAAAAGTGATATCCTTGCTTTCTACAAAGACATCCAGAGTTGACATATAGAGTCACGCAAAACCTAACCACCGGGAGGTCATCTGTCAATGAAGAAAATTTACGCCGCTGGTTTAGGGATATTAAATCGTACCTTGAGAATAATAATTATCACATTTTTAATGATCATAAACGAGTATTCAATGCTGATGAGTCGGCGTTTTATATGAATCCTAAAGGAAGCCGACGTCAACTGCGACATATACGCATGTCCGGTTGATTACGAGAAAGCGTTTGATCGAGTACAGCACGCCAAGATAATGCCAATACTAAAAGAAGCAGGAATTAACAAGCAAGATCGGAAAATAATCAAAAATCTTTACTAGAATCAGACAGCCAATCTCAAAGTTGAAGGTGAACACACTGACTATGTGAAAATCATGCGTGGAGTGAGGCAAGGCTGTATTACTCTGAAAGAATATTTATCGAAACTTTGCACGAAACTGAAAAAGGTTAAACGCACTAAACAACATCAGATATGCAGATGACACCATAGTATTTGCGGACAACTTAGAAGACCTACAAGTTCTTATGAACAAAATCACGTATTACAGTCAACAATATGGACTCAGTATAAACGTTAAAACAAAGCTTATGATAATTAGCAGAAAAAGGATAACAGAAGGTCAACTCGGCACCATAATAAATGAAGAATGGACCAATAACCAGGATATTAGAGCACGCATCGGAAAAGCTAGATCCACCTTCAATCGTATGGGGGCCTGCTTCAAGAGTCACAACCTCTCTCTTGATACAAAAGTAAGAATGCTGCGATGCTACGTCTTCTCTGTCCTTTTTTATGGTGTTGAATCGTGGACCTTGAACGAAGATATATGCAGAAAACTGGAAGCATTTGAGATGTGGCTATATCGGAGAATGCTTAAGATCCCGTGGACTGACCGAGTCACAAATGAGGAGGTCCTCAGAAGAATGAATAAGAACCGAGAGGTACTGACCACTATTAAATCTCGAAAGTTACAATAGATATGCCCTCCTTCAAGCCACCCTGCAAGCAAAAATATTTGGAAAACGAGGTCCAGGAAGAAGAAGAACATCTTGGTTAAAGAACCTCAGAATCTGGTTCAATACAGCATCTGTGCAGCTTTTCCGCGCTGCTGCAGATAAGATTGCCATGATGATCGCCAATATTCGTAACGGATACGCACATCAAGAAGAAGAAGAAAGTAAGCAGAGTTTTTACACGCAAGGGAGATTCCACTGTCCTTACTGTTCTTATGACAGCAAATGCAGCAGGAAACATTGCCGCAGGCATGGTGATGTTTGCTGATGAAAGGATTCCACCGGGTATATCTGCTTCTATGCCAAAATGTTTTGCAATTGGAAAAAGAGAAAGTGGATGGATGACTTTCCATGAGTATATAACAAACGTTTTTTATACTTGGGCTGTGGAAAATAAAATTGAGTTTCCAATTATATTTTTCGTTGATGGGACATTCCAGTCACTTGACTTTGCCTCTTAGTGATTTCTGAACTGAAAGAAAAATTATTCTTATTGCATTGCATCCTAGTTCGACACATATTACTCAGCCGATGGATGTAGCAGTTTTTAGATCCCTAAAGAATTGCTGGAGAAATGAAGAAGGAGAATTTTGGACCAGTTCTAGCAAAAGCCATAAAGATTTCCATTACTCCGAAAATGATATTGAATAGATTTCGTGCTGCCGGTTTGTGCCCATTCAACGGCGATGCAATCAATTACCAAAAATATTTCAAGTCTAATAATACAGAAATTCACAAAAATCCATTCCCCGTAGAAGAAACTACACAAGAAAAAACATTTCAACAAATGTTAGAGACCTACATTGACCCTGGCTTGTTACAAGGATTTAATGCAGCAGACTCGGAGACGTGGAACGGAAATATACAACATTTAAGTCTTTTTCAAGTTTGGCTGAAGATCAAAAATGAAAAACAACTGAACACATTTATCGTTCCTAAAATAAATGACCCTGAATTTTTCAACAACAGATAAAGATCCACAACCACATTTTGATATGGATAATAATCCACCAGGTGGCGATGTTGCAGTTATTGAACTCGATTTTAATGTTAACGATACAACTACATACTTTAGAAATCTTACAACAGTCTCCTTGAAAAGTAGCCTAAAAAATATATACCAATTGATGGATAAATTCCTACTCCACTTAAGAAGGCATTGTTTTGACCAGACAAACCATGTTCTAAAGGAACGAAAAAGAGTCGGTGAAAAGTTGCTTTATGTTGCAACTTTCACTCAGTGGAAACAATACCATTTAAAAAAAAATGGAATAAGGATTCAAAGAACAGGAAAAACAAGAGCGAAAACGAGACGAAAAGAAGATTCTTTTTTTTTTCAAAAAGAAGATAAATTTTGAATCTGATAGTGGTAATGACATTCCAGCTATTGTTCCAACATTCAACAAACCTCATTTAAAAGAAGGTGACCATGTTATTGTTATTTATTAAGATCAACACTACCCGGGAAAAATAAAAGAAGTAGAAGAAAATAAGGCGTTTGTTCATACTGACATTGTGGAGAAGATCAAGGCCAAAGAAAAACAAAAGAGGAGAAAAAGCAGAAGAGGAACAGAAAAGAAAATGGAAAAAGGGAGAGCTTACTACCAACATTCCGTCAGTCATACAGATTGGATGAGAATGTGATTAAAGAACACTTTCAACACTTCTCAACTTACACTGATTACTTTCTAACAGTGTTGGGGCCAAATACTATAAGGGAGATCGTCTACCAGTCAAACTTGTATGCTACTCAACGTGGAAAGACTATGAATTTTAAAGAATGTGAACTATTGGTTTTCTTAGGACTTAACTTTTTTATGGGCTACCATACACTACCAAGTTATACACATTACTGGTCATGTGCTGAAGATCTCAGAGTAGCGATTGTAAAAAGAGTAATGCCTACGAATCGTTTTGAGCAGTTTTTGCAATACCTGCATATAAATGACAATTCCACAATACCCCTCAACAACAAAGACAAAATCTATAAGATACTACCCTTTTGTGACAGCTTTGAACGAACGCTTTTATATTCCATGATAATCGTCAAAGGCCGCTCCACATTGAAGCAATACAACCCTAAAAAACCCATCAAAAGAGAGTACAAACTATGGTGACTGGGAGACCAAAACGGGTATATTAAAAAATTCGATGTATACCAAGGAAAAAATGAAGTAGCCGAAAAAAAGTTTCAGGATTTCGGATTGGGCGAAGGAGTTGTTTTGACTTTGACCGAAAATTATTGGGGTACTAGTCGTATAATATATTTCGACAATTACTTCACGTCAGTCTTTTTATTAGAAAAACTAAAAACACGTTGGCATGTGGAACAGTTCAGCGTGATCGACTAGGATTACTATCAAATAATATGAAAGAAAATAAATCCATTCGGCGAGGTGATATTGATTATAGAGTGTCAAATATGGATATATCATTCTTCAAATGGTGTGACAACAGGATAGTACATTTTTTATCCAACTTCCATGGCACAGAATTCACTACAGTCAAATGTCAACAGAAAGATGGTACCAAGATCGATATATACTGTGTCCAGATTGTCGATGATTATAATAAACATATGGGTGGTGTAGATCAAGCAGACAGACTTCGCCAAGCATATTGCATCAATAGGCAGTCCAAAAAATGGTGGCACCGCCTATTTTTTGGAATTGTTGATATTGCATTCGACAATAGTTACATCGTCTATAAAAAACTTCATCCCGAAGAGCATCTTACGTTACTTGATTTTAGAAGAGAAGTTGCCCTAGGACTCATGAATCAAACCAACAATCCTCTCACACAAAATAAGCGAGGATCGGCGTCTTTAGTGACACTTCGAAACAGTCCAAAAAATTCTTTGGTGTGTGCAAAACGTAAGAAATATAACTAGTGTTTCTGACGACGTTAGACTGGACAACCGTGGATTGCACTGGCCAATTTTTACCCCAAAAAGAGGTAGATGCGAACAATGCTCGTCTGTTGCAATAGAGTCACGACCATATTCAAAATGTTCGGTATATCTATGTGTTAATGATAAGAAACATTGTTTTACCAAATACCATAATATTACTGAAATCTTATTCCGGGAAACGAGGGGTTGAGGGAACAAAAAAATCTGAGTAAAATATCAGAAAATGTATCTTTCTGGTCTTAGAGTGTCAGGTACTGGTGCCTCTACCTTAGCAGCATATGTTGAGTTAATTGATCACTTTCTGCAAATTCTTCAGAGCAAACTTTACATTTGAAAATTGTTTCTTTTATGTGGCATCGTAAATGTTTAGTGACACTATCTATTTGTTCAAATTTTAGAGAACAAACCATACATTACTAAGTTTCTTTAGTGTGTACAAATTTATGTTGCATCAACTGATCATTTTCTGTAAAAACTTGGGAACAAATATCACATTTGAACTTGTTTGGATGAAGTTTTATTTGTAGATTCGATTTTTGTGGATCCATAAAAACTTTTTCTAGAGAACCTTCTGTATGTGTACTTCTAAGCAATACCCATCGGTTATTATCGTTATTATCACTGAGTTTATTACCGCATTCATCATATTCAAAAAGTTTGTATTCCGAATGCTTGTCTATATGTTTTTTAAAGTCATTTATACATACAAATTTTATAGAACAAACGTTACACATGTATGGTTCATTTCTTGAGTGACTACGTAAGTGTTTTTCAAGTAAAAGGCTATTTCTATACTCTTTGAAGCATTTTTCACACTTTAAAATCTTTTCTTCTGTGTGTAGGTTTTTTATGTGTTTACGTTTATGCTTGAGGCATTGATCGTTCTCCCAGAACTTTTCATAACAAATATCACATTCAAAAGGCTTGTCTCCAATGTGCGTCCGCAGATGTATTGTAAGCGTAGACATTACTTTGAATTTCCTCAAACAAAAGTCACACTGATATGGTTTTTTTCCTTTGTGTGTAAGTAAATGTCTTTGAAATTGATTTTTTTCTGTAAACTGTTTAGAACAATATTCACATTTTAGGTTTTCATCAGTGTGCAACTTTATCTGTGTGTTCAATGAAGGTTTTCCTTTGAACTGTTGCAGACAAATTTTATATTTAAAAGGTGTCTCTTCAGAATGAGTCCGAAAATGATCATTGAGAGCACCTTTGTGTGTACGCAAATGTCTATAAAATGCATAGTTGTTTATTGACAGTTTAGAACAATATTGACATTTTATAAGGTTTTCGCCAGTATGTAACCTCATATGTTTTTTCAATGCATGTATATTTCTGAACTGTCGCGGACAAACTTTACATTTAAAAGGCGTCTCTCCAGAATGAATTCGAATATGATAAGTGAGTGATTCTTTTGCAGTGAATCCTTTCCTACAGATACTGCATTGGAAGGGTTTTATGCCTTTGTGGTTAAATAAATGGCGTCTTAGACCGTGTTTTGTTTCGAGATATTTGAAACAAATTGTGCATTGGAATGATTTTTTCTCAGTATGCGCACGTAAATGATTTTGAAATAGAGAGATTTCTGTAAACTCTTCAGAACAAAATTCACATTTTAGTTCGTCAGCGTGTATCTTCATATGTGTGTTCAATACATACTGGTTTCTGAACTGTCGCGGACAAACTTTACATTTAAAAGGTTTCTCTCCAGAATGAACTCGAATATGATAAGTGAGAGATTCTTTTGCAGCGAATCTTTTTGAACACATCTCACATTGGAAGGGTTTTATTCCTTTGTGTTTAAATAAATGGCAATTTAGATTTTTTTTTGATGAGAACTGTTTGAAGCAAATTGTACATTGGAATGGTTTTTCCTCAGAATGCGTATATAAGTGATTTTGAAAATTAGAGATTTCTGTAAACAGTTTAGAACAATATTGACATTTTAGAAGGTTTTCGCCAGTATGTAACCTGATATGTTTGTTCAATCGAGCCTTGCTTCTGAACTGCCGCGGGCAAACTTTACATTTAAAAGGCGCCTCTCCAGAGTGAATTCGAATATGATAAGTGAGATTTGCGTTTGTAGTGAATCTCTTCCGACAGATCCTACATTGGAAGTGTTTTATACCTTTGTGTAATGTTAAAAAATGGCGCTCAAGATTTCGATTTCGGCTGAATTGTTTCAGACAAATTGTGCATTGGAACGGCTTCTCTCCTCGATCCCCCAACACATCACTAACCATACTATCCTTTACAACAACTAAAGAATGAACACCTAAAATATTATTATAAATTAAAATTGAGGCATCTTTTACAAAAAACGAGTAAGTCCAAATTAAATGAAATTATATTAGTGGTACTACTTAGTATAAAAACATGTTTTTAATATTCTCAAAACGGATTTCACGAAAACTACACAAGTGCTGATATGTTGCCAACATGGACGTATAAATAAAGAAGGACCGGGCTATTTACATCTTTACATGAAGCCATGAGATCATCACAGTCATAGACACAAATCCCTAATTTTACGTTGTCATATTATTTTTTTTTTCAAAGTCAATCTTCGAAATAATTTTCAATTTTTAGTATAATTTATTTTTAATTTATAAATAAAAATGTATTATCTAGTTCGTATAAACTATTTTTAGATATACTCATTTCGCAACCAAGGAATAAAAGAAAAACATTAATTTTTTATTTTATTAAAAGAAAATATATTATGATAATCCTAACTTTATGTAAAACTTAGCATCATTGGTAATATCAACCAATCGTAGCGATTTGAGGAACAGGAACACGGCGTTGTACTGTTTACGTTTGAGTTGAAAATTTCCTTATTTGTGACAGAACTGTCATTTCATTCGTAAGTATTATAAACGTTGGAAATACGTCCATGAGCGTAGTACAGGGATGTGATATTACTTAATTCTTGACATGAATTGAAATTTAATTTTGTGAAATAAAGTAAATTTTGTAGTATTATAAATACATTTATTTAATTTTTCTAATTTACACTATAATTGCTATAAATATAATAATTACAATGAAATATCATCTGCAGGTTCCCAGTAAAGAATCAACAGCTGCTGGATTAATAAAGGAGGCATAATAAAATTAATCAACATGCTTAAATAAAGAACAAGTAACCAAAACTGCTATGGTCTGCTCAGAACACTTTAAAAATCATGATCTAATTATACAACCAAGTGGACGAGTTAATTTGAGGAAAGAAACTGTTCCAATAAATATTTATCATAAATCACCAGAACTAGGTAACTATAACGAATTTCTATGTAATTTACTCATCGAGCAATAAGACACAAGAGGGAATGTAAAGGTAGTGGGGGTAGACATATTGATAGACAGGAAGTGCCATCTTGAGAGGCCACTTTAGACAAGGATAGACAGTCTCTTTCCTTGTTTAAGAAGTCAAATTTAGTTAGGTTTATGTTATTGTTTGTCCCAACTGTCACATGAAATTTAATTTATATTGAAATCTTTTACCAATTGTGTCACTTTTTAGACTATTATAGTTAATATTTAATTAAAACTTTCTCGTCTGAAAAAATATTTTATAGCTATTGTTAATAAGTGTTGAAAAATTTAAATTTAGCGCCTTTGCATATCCGGATATGTCCGCCATCAGAGGACACTTTTTTGGTCTCCTTTTCATAACGATTAGATTCCCTCTTTTATCTTTTTGCTCGATGAATTTACCATACAGAGTATAATAAAATATAATACATACTCATAGCATATTAATTCAATGTTTCAGTTCTACAAACGATATGGAAAATAAAGAAACAGCTTCCAGTAGTATTGATATGGATGATTTTTATGGACCTTCAAAAAGGTGAGTTTGTATCAAATTTGTTAATTTAATTTACAAATAAATCTAAATGTGGATTTTGATTACTTATTCATTTTAATATTAGAAATTACTCACACTTTAGGAGTTTTATTGATACTAAATAATGTAATATAGAGACAGACTTCTCCATATGGAATTCTCCTAAACTATTAAAAAGGAGGTGAGTTTTTGCTAAATTTTGTATGAGATTATTTCAATCTTAAACCAATTTTTAATATGTTTCTTTAATGTAAATAAATTGAATATTCTAGATGTTTAAATGACAATGAAGAAAACAAGGAAAATATAGATATAGAAAACGCATCTTCGAGCACCATTACAGCATCAGAAACTGAAACTGTAGAGTTGTTACTTGGTGATAATACTTTTTCATATGTTCCACGTAATATTTATAAAAAGTGAGTTCTTAGTTTAATTTATAAAAACAAGGATTATAACTATGAAAACCTAATTATATATTTTAGAAATAAAACCGTTGAAGACATGAAGATAGCGATTTTTTAACACGTGAAAAGGCCAAGAAACATTTTAGAGTGTTAAAAATACTGTTAAGACACAAAAAAGTTAAATAAAGTATTTACAACAATCTGTAAGAAGACTGAAAACAAAAATTACATCCTATCCAAAATTATTAAAGATTTATAAAAGCCCGACTTATGTCCTTTCTTGTTGAAAAGTTCAGCTTTTTATCTAATAAATGTACCAGTGATGCTATGTTTTCTTTACTACATGAGGTCTATCAAGCACTAAACAATAATCTTTATACTGCCACTGTTTTTGGTGACTATACCAAATCTTTTGATTGTGTAATTCACGACATATTGATAAAAAACTAAATTTCTACGAAATTCGAGGTATTTCTTTGAATTGGTTCCAATCTTGCTTGAGAAATAGGAAACAAACAGTTAGAGCACACGATACTGATTCTAGTCACAAAAGCATTATATGTGGAGTACCATAATGTTCAGTACTGGGTCCTCTACTTTTTCTTCTCTTTAACTCTTCATGCTATTATAACTTCTGATCAACTTAAAATAAAAACCTGGTCTGACTATAATTTACCCTTTTTTAACATGAATAAGACAGTAGCCATTGTCCTATAAAGGAGCTCTCCAACCCTTGCTTCTTAATAGCCTGATCAGTATCGTTGTATCCTTAAAATTTCATGGTATTTTTACCGACAACAATCTTAAATGGTTCCTTTATATCGATTTGTTAAGTAAGAAACTAGTCTCAGCCAGCTATGCAATAAGATCTGTTTCGAAGCAGAATTTAGCATCATCAAAAATAACATATTTTTCTTTGTTCGGGTCTCATCTTGGATATGGCCTTCCTTTTTGCGGTTCCAGTACAGCTACCCAATATAATATTATTTTTAAATTACAAAAAAGAGCAATATGGTATCATTTTGGTCTCAGTAGAATAACACATTGTAGAAGCTACTTCAAAAATCACGGGATTTTAACTCTTCCCTCTTTGTATATCCTAGAAACTGTTTTCTTAATTGGTTAACACCTATATGTTTTTCCAGCAAGACCCAATCATGAATACTCCACCAGAAGTTCAACCTTTGATATGTATTTATCGATTTCGTTCACTGAGTTAGTAAAGAAATCTCTATTATATTCGGCAAAAAAATTATACTATTAACTCCCTGTGCAACTTAAATCTACAACTTCTTTCCTTAAGTTCTGTAAATTGACATAAGCCTATCTAACTGAAAGACCATTTTATTCAGTGGAAGAGTTTCTTAACGCGATACTAAGAAATTACAGTACGTTTAGGTACAAGCAACTAAAGTATTATATATTTGGGTATCACATGCAGCAACTAAAACTTATTCGTAAACTACTTCGTAAGGTTTTATTATGCAATTTGCAATTTAGTTAGATTTTGCAATGAATTGTATATTTTACTATCTTTTATTATGTGATATTGACAATTTTTGTAATTTTAGTAAATTTTAATTGTTATTGTTATTTTTTTTTTACTTTTTGTAAGCTTTGTCCATAAAATTGTACAATTTTCAGTGACAATAAAGCATATTTCTATTTTAGAACCCTACCCGTTCCATAAGTTTTAATGTGTTTATGTATAGTTGTATATGTGGGTTGTTGTTCATGTTTTGTTAAAAAAATAGTTTATGTTTTCTTATGTTTATTAATATTTTCTTAAATACATATTCCTGAACTTATATCTTTCTTCTGACTACTGCTATTTTTAACGTGATATTCTAATGTTATCAAATAACAATTCTGGAGTAATACACCTTAATTCAATATATTTTTTCAACGTATCACTCACTGGATAAGAGAACATACTCAATACCCTGAACAGGTTAATGTTTGGGGAAGGAGTTTTTAAACGTTTTATTGCTTGTGTATTATTTTAGTTTAAATAAAATATTATATAAAATACTTTGCGATATTATTAACCCCATCTTTATTATTTTGTGTAAATCAATTTTTATAAATATATTTATTTCTATACACTGAAAATTAAAATTATTTATCGTTCGTTGTTCCTCACTTATTCGAAATATTTTATATGTTTACGATACTAAAAATAAAAGCAATCAAACCAATAGTCATTATTTATTCAAATGAAAAAAACTGTTATTTTACAAAATGCCTTTCAATTATTGGGAAATACGTCGCTGACTAAACGGGAAATATCACAGTCTATCACCTCGCCTCTTTCCCCGCCGCCTATAAACTTTTCGACTTCAAATTTAGGCGAACAGAGTGCAGGGCATGCCCAGTCTATCTTTATTTATACGTCCATGGTTGCCAATTTAAATTTATACATTTCTGCAAAAACGCATTATGTCCATTTTTACAGACTAGGACATGCGTACTTTTTATCGCAAATTATCGAAAAAGTATCGCTTAATGGCCCTAATAAAAACGCAAAGAAAATCAAAATGACACAAGGCAATCTTGTTTTAGTGCATAAAACTGGCGAACCATGTAGATACATAATAGAAATATTTTAAAATTTTTTTATCAAAAAATATTCTTTGTAGTTGCAAAAAATCTTGTTTTCCGAAGCTCCTGAGAAAAAAAACTTTGTTCCTACACAGCTGAATAATAAGGATGGTAAAAATAGTCCTGATTCTCATTTAACAGGTCATATACAAATGAATCATATTAGTAGACAGATACGCCCTCGAGGTAAAAAAAATACAAAAACTCGCAGTGTCAGTTTGAGGCACAAAATTAGAAGAAATGAATCTGCAATGGTAGTACATAAGAAAACCTTTCTTAAGGAGCAGTCTCTCTTATGCGATTGTCGCATGCGTTCGACGCAAGTAGCAGTCGCAAGCGATTAACGTACTGGTTGAGGTGGTCTCTCTTGAGAATTTAGACGCATGCGATAGATCAGCTGATATTGAACTAAACGGCGGGAATTTTTATAATAATGGAGCATCTACAGAGACAAGTTTATCTTCATATCTTAAAAGAGTAGGAATTGAAGGAGAACATCTTCTTCTTCCTTCTAGTATGTAGGCTTTAAAGCCTGTTTCTTCTTCAATACTAGCCTCCTTAATTGTTTAAATTGTCGCACAATCTTTTTCTTGGTCTGCCAATGCTTCTTCGTCCATTGGTGATTTATGTCGTGCTATTCGTACTATTCTATTCTCTGCCATTCTACTGATATGTTCGTTCCACTCCTGTATGTGCTATTAAGGAAGATATAACGAAAACTCCTTCAAAAATGGTAAAAAGAGTTATAACACCAGAAGAAAAACCTGCTGTTACAATATGGCTAGTTGGTAGAAAATGTTTCTTCTGTGCAATTATGAAAACAATAGCATTGTTTATGTTAAACATCATTATTATTGATATCTACAAATTAAATATTATTAAAATACTACTTGATGTACGTATTTCATTTCAGATTCTTGACAA